>OY728165.1:792409997-792809997 GCA_963277665.1 Viscum album | reverse complement strand
TAAATAAATAGTAAATCATAAATAAATAATAAATCATAAATAAATAATAAATATAAATAATAAATATAAATAATAAATAATAAATAATAAATAATAAATTAGAAATTATAAATAATAAATAATAAATAACCAATAACAAATATTATTATTAATAATAATATTTTGTTATTAGAAATAATAAATAATAAATAATAAATAATAAATAATAAATAATAATAAATAATTAATAATTAATAATTAATAATTAAATATAAATAATAAATAAATAATAATTAATAAATAATAAATAAATATAAATAATAAATAATAAATAAATATAAATAACAAAAAATAAATAAATATTCATAATAAATAATAAATAAATATAAATAATAAATAATAAATATAAAAAATAAATATAAATAATAAATATAAATAATAATATTAATAATAAATAATAAATAATAAGTAATAAATAATAAGTAAATATAAATAATAAATAATAAATAAATATAAATAATAAATAAATATAAATAATAAATAAATATAAATATTAAATAATAAATAATAAATAATAAATAACAAATAACCAGTTACAAATAATAGATAATAAATAAATTAAAGTATACTATAAATAATAAATAATAAATAATAAAGGAAACACATGAAAAAGTATGAAAAGACGTGATAAGGGATGGAAAATCATGAAAATGCATGAAAAAGGATGGAGAAGCAAATGAAGAATAAGGCATTAGAAAGAATGAGAACGCATGAAAACTCGTGACAACTCTGGAAAACTCCTTAATAATTCAACATAATCATCATAATAACCCACAAAAAACCATTGATAAAGATAACAAGTCACGAAAACCCAAATAAACAGTAATAAATGGAGCAACCGTTAAAACCCGTCAAAACGGTCATAAAGAGACAAAAACATTGGACTCACATTAACGGAGATAACTTATGATTCGAGAGTCCGTTTTAGATCCACGACCTGTCAAATCAAAGATCCTGAAATGATCTTCGACCTGAAAGGTGAAAGAGTCCGAATGGATAGGCGGATCGGAAGTTACGACCATTTAAGGAAAGCTGACGGGGAACGGGTGCTAGGAACGAGGCATTGAAAAACATAACAAACCCGATACCCACTAAAAAGGACATAACATATGATCGAGGAGTGCATGTGGGCTCTGCGACCAGTCAAACTAAAGGTCATGGAACGAGCTATGATCTGGCAGGTGGAGGAGTCTGAACTGACACGTGGATCGAAAGTTAGGTCCGTTTGAAGACAAGTTCGACGGGACACCGGTGATAGAAACAGGGTTTTGGAGGCCTTCAGAGGGGTTTTTGGGGTCAACAAACATGACAGAAGCTTTCTTATGTTGAACTGGTGCGTAGCTCTCTTCACTGGCTTCGATTTGATATGTGGTAGAGCCCAAACGGACACCCGGAGCGAAAGTTATGGCCGTTTGAAGTTGGAGAACTTTTTTCAACTTTCTTATAACTCTAATATCATCCGCACCTTAGACCGTCTCATGGTTTTTATTATATCTGCCTCTATATCTCTTCATGAGCTTCGATTTTACTGGTCGTGGCGCTTCAACGGACGCCTGGATCAAAAGTTATGGTTGTTTTAGTGATTTCGGGGTTTCTTGTGTTTTTTTTATTTTTTCATTTCATTTCGCGGCGGTTTTACCGAAACCGCCGCTATTTCGCGTCGGTACCGCCGCTAATCCTCAAATAAAATTTAAAAAAAAAATAATAATAAAAATAATAAAAAAAATAATTTTTTGGCATTTCACGGCGGTTTAAAAACCGCCGCGAAATGGTGGCCCGAAACGCGTTTTGCGGCGGTTTTGAAAACCACCGCGAAAAAACCGCCGCTAAACGGCAGTTTTCTTGTAGTGATTGAGCTTATGGATGTTCCATCAAAATAAATCTCTTATGTTCTGAGGGGGCCTTGAACATATAATATTTATTTATCTGGTAGTTCGACACTCATGGGATTTTCTTCTAACTAAGGGTTCTCTTTGAGTAAATCTGTCAAACATGACCCTTTATTTCCTTATGTGGTATGAATCAGATATCAAACTATTTTAGCATGATCTCCCACTATGCCAAACGTCCAATCAACATAGGTCTGTTGAGGATATACTTGAGAAGGTCAGTTCAAGAGACCAAATGGAGCTTGTGATGTTTCAAGTAGTGCCTCAATTTTTGAACCTCAAAGATTAATGCCAGATAGTTCCTCTTGATATCTTAATAACGAGTCTCATTATTGATCATAGTTTGACTAAGATAATAGATACTGTTTTAATTTTCAAAATCATTCTTTTGTGCGAGGAAATAATCTAATTATCGCTTTAAGGATATCACATATAATATGAGTGACTTTACTTAGATAGATGGAATTAGCACTAGTGGACTCATTAAGTACTTCTTGAGACTATCAAACACTTATTGATAGTCATTAGTCCACTAATATGTGACCCCTTTTTCATTAAATTGGTGAAGGGAAATATCTTTCCAATAAGATTTTCTATAAAGTGTCAAATATAGGAAAATCACCCTTGTAGACCTATCGACTATTTTGAAATTTTGAGGTAACATGTAAAGGATGGAATTTGTATTATTGATATCTACCTCGATGCCATGATGGTGTACTATGAAGTTGATATTTTTTTTGAGGCTACAACAAAAACACATTTTAGGGGGTTCATTTTTAGGCTATATTGCCACATTTTGTTGAAAACCATATCAAGGTCAATAATATGGTTAGAACATTTAACAAAATTCACCACCAAATAATCGACACAACACTGGACTGACTTTCCCAGAAGAGTTTAAGATGTGGTTCATGTCACGCTGGTATGTAGCATTGACATTTTTCAGGATGAAGGGAATCATTCAATAACAATATACTCTTTGGGGTTCCCTAAAGGAAGTGTATTCTATATATTTAGGGGCTATATGGATTTGGTTATATATTGGATAACCATCCATGAATGAGATGGATTTGTATCCAACCATCACATTAATTAGAAGTATTATAATTAGAACTGGGTAGTCATCTTTTGGATAGTTCCAATCGTGATATCTGAAATCAATGAAAAATATGATTTTCCAATTTTTATTTTTTGATTGTGACTATATTGGTGATCCATTTTAGGTACTATACTTCCTGAATGAAGAGTATTTGATGATATGATAAACTTGAGCTTCAAATTTGGTAGAATGGGTCAGATGTATTTTTCTAGCAAATTTCTTCTAACTATGATGATTTTTTGGTAGACCCAAGTGGTGGGTGACCACATTAGGATCGAGTCCTTGAATTTATATGTAATTACAAGAGAATAAATCTTGATTTTTCTTTATGTAAAGGCTATATATCTATTTTTAGTCAATGGGAATAGCCGCATTGATCAACGTAGGTTGCAGATATTCTTCTGTGCCCAAATTTATTTATTAGAGTTCATCGATAGTTGTAGATACACCCTCCTAAAATGTTTGAGGAGTATCTTGGAGACCATCTTACTCTTACTCTTCCTCTTTTCCTTCTCACATTTCTATGTTGGTATAAATGAGTGATGAATGGGATTTTTTATAATTAGCATAAATATTGATATTCTAAGATTCATAGGTAAAGAAATATACATTCTTCAGCAGTGATGTGATGATTCCTTTAGATTCAGAAGATGATGTCGGGGTCTGCTGAGTTCCTCAGGATAAGACAAGGAAATTTTTTACTAAAGCATCACTACTGATAGAAGGATCATGGACCTCTTCAATACGACCAGGTTTAACTGTCATGATTTATATCATGAGGGTTGGAAAACACATGATCAATTATAAACTAACATCTTTGATATAGTTGATGGGTAGAACATATTGATCATTGATCTCCCTGAATGGGTTGGACAAGGTCATTTCTAGACTGTTTGGGGTGGTAACCCATGTAATATCATTGATCATGGGTTTCTTTCATTCTCTCTGATAAAATCCTACATCAATGTATTGAGCCTCAGAAGATTCAAATAGAGATTTATCACTATATAATGTACCACTTCTCCCATTGATGTAGTACTTTAGACATTGGTGATATAATGAAGGGATTACTACATGTTGGTGCAACCAAGGCCTTCCAAGCAAGACATTGAAATTTGTATCTTATTGGATGAAAATGAATTCATAATTTTACTCTAGGTCCCCAAATTGAGATCCGAGCTTGATCTGACCAAGGGGCTTTATTCACTCTTTTAATATCCCTAGAGTGTCATGGGAGAAGAAGATAAGTTGATTTCACTATAACCCAACTGATAAAGCATTCTGATCAGAATAAGATATACCAATGGGACATTTTTAATGAAAGATCATCTGATATCGATGTCATCTAGTCTTCCCAACACATACAAGGACCTAATGTGTACCTGTATCACAACATCCTTATCATATTCTATAAAAGAGATGAAAGCATGAAATTCCATGGGTTCGATTTCTACCTGATATACCTCAGTATTAGTTTCCTCATCTTTAGACTCTTTAGGGCTTAACATATCCTGTACAAGTTCTCCTCAAAGATCCTTTGATAGGTTAATATCATACAAAATTGAAAGATTCACTGGAACTGTAGCCAACTCTCTTAGTATGTCATACATCTAAGTCAGATTCTTGCACCTTCCTATAGGGAAATATTACCTAGTATAAATTTTAGAGGTTGAAGTGTCAAGGGGTAGGTGAGTCGGGTGGTTGATCAGATATTGTTGACACTTTTTCTTCTGTTGGATTAGACTAACTTGGCCTACCTACCTACCTGGGTTGACAAGTCTACTATGCACCTTCTAATTGATCTTCCAAAATAATCAGGCCTATATTTTTTTTGTAAATGTAGGTTTGTTTCCCTATTCTTCTTGTACTCAGTGAATGGATTTTCCATGGGTATCAACAGTGTAAATGACGCTAGAGGGGATGTGGCTAAAATATTATGCTTTTCCATGACTACATCTTCCCCTGCCTCTTTAGCCTCTACGAACTCTACCTTAAGTTCCCTGATTTTTCATAGGTAACTTGGGTTTGTAAACGTGATCATCATCAGAGAAAGGATCCATTAAATGAATGAAATTAATAGATCTAAATATCAAATATTCATATGATGGGGATTCCACCTGGTGGGATAATTCCCATGGTACCGTTTGGTGGTATAACACCTGTGGTATTACTAGAGGAATGAAATCTAAAAGGGGCAAAACTTCTATTGGTCTTAGTGTAGGTTTGTCTTCCTATTAATTTTTTTATTCTTACGGCTATGTTACTTTTTGGAAGATTGGATTTTGGAAGACCACAATGTTACTAAAACTAGTTGAACCATAACAGGAGAGACTAGGGGCATAATTAATTTTTTTTATCTATTACCTAAGGATATCAGGAGTTTGATTGATTATTTTTCTGGTTATCCAATAACTGAAATTTTTTACACACTTACATATAACTTCCTTCCATTTTCCTTTTTCCTCTGGAGTGGCGGTGGAAACACATGCCACTTGAGTTGGAAGTTTACCCATATTTACTTTCCTAGAGTCAACTATATGCTGTAGGATATCTTAAAAAACAATATTGGATGGTTTACCCTAATGTTTGATGATAGGAGCAATAATTTAGGTGGTCATCAAGGCTAACTTGATCAATATTTTTAGGCTATGATAACCTTAATAAATTATTTTCCATGGATTCTATAAAGTATCTTGGAATTTTCTCATCTCAGAAGGAACAAAATTTATTCTTATAGTTCTCAAATTGGAAATTTTTATGTCCCATCTTCTATTATTTCTAACATTACTTTTTAGTAGGTGGTGAAACATGAGGAGGTGTGACCTTTGGAGGTGGAGCTGGTGTAGAGGCTAGTTTTAAGGTGACTGTTGTGGTTTCCACCCTACATGTTCTCTTTCATTGGGTTTTTGGTACTGAATGAGAATTGTCCTCAGTTCACAAAATAGAATCTTATAAACTTTGTGCTACTATAGTAAGATCCTAAAATCCACTTGGATAATTTTTCAAAATGAGTGGAATTTGTAGTTCTTCATGAATATTCTCAATGAAAAGACCCAAAAAATCCTCTTGGGGAAGCTAACAATTCAAAGAGTAAGTCAAAATCCTCCACCTAGAAAAAAAATACAAAATTATCTCATTTTATCACTATCTACACTTTGAGTGATCAAGTATCATCATATTCAACAACGTAGAGTTTAAATGATAAGGAATTGTCATAAAATATCTTCCCACCCTTTAAATGATCAGGATGGTAAAATTGTATACCAGGTGAAGGTTGGTCCCTCTAAGGTCTTCATGAAACACCTGAGTTTGACTGCCTCTTCTTGTTTTAGGGTTACCATCATAGTACCATACTGAGACATGAAGTTCATAAAATGATGTTCTAGATCCCACAAACCATTAAATGGTGGGAATGTAGGATTCCCAAAGTTTGGTGGGGGAAGAGTCACATCCAACCATTTAGGGTATGGATTCTTTTCTAGTTTTATCGATGCATTTCATCTTTCCATAAATTCCAATCAACCCACCAATGACTCAATATTGTTGATGATCTAGAGAGGAATGACCAATTAGGAAGGTTCCTAAACAGGGGAATAATGGGTTGAGACAACTATGGCTGTTCTTACTATACTCACGTTGGGTAACCTACAGGGTCTGGCCTTTGAGGATGTGTTCGACTTAGCTCTAGTTGTGTCCTTAATAGGGGGAACTCTAGATATCTCACCATCGTGAGGTACAAGTATATTTGTTTTTGATATCCCATATTGAGTGGATGTTCTAACCATACTTTGGTTGTTGTGATGAATCCTCCTTGTTGAGGTACATCAACTATCTATGTGGGATGAGGATATAATTGAATAATATATCTAGTATGGATGTTGCCTCAGATTTATTTCTCATTGAGTTTTCTCAAAAAATTCCATCTCTTACTCATACTAACCAAAGTGCGAGTGGTTCTACCTCCTCGGGTAGTGAGTGAGACATGGGTGCAACTTTAACCTTTTCCTTGGAAGTTGTTCACTGAGGAGGTGGTAGGGGAGCATTTAAAGGAGTCCCCAAATTCTTAGTGAGACTCAAGTTCATAGTGCAAACAACTTATTATATCATTTTAATATGGATTTTATTTTGGATGGAAAAATCCTTATACTTTTTCCCTCTATTGGATTCATGTTTTGTATTGTCTTTAGGGGGTGCTAATGACATTCACCAATGTATAATGAATTACAGGTGTCACATTAATACTAGAATTACATGAGGAATGTTTTCTTTAAGAATATATACTGAAAGAACAATGATATTTATGAGTGATTATACCCTTGGTAAATCACTATTATTTTTACCCTTTGGGGGGCCTTGTCTTCTCCTTTAACGACCCCCTTAGAGTCACCTGGTGAAGGGTGAGTTGAAGGGAATATTTTGGCAGTTTCATCGTGTGTGTTTTGATCAAGTAAGCTGGGTTATGAAATGGGAAAAATTAGGAGGGTTCTCCTTATACACTCCTCCTAATCAGAAAATAATAACATCCATTAGTGTGGTAGATGAGGTAAAAATGATCTCATTCCTATGGGATATGGTTATTCCCAACCCAGTACTCTAACATTTCGAACTAGATTTTTTGGCCTTATAGAGATGGGTTGAGTTAAAAATCCCCCCAGCCCTATGGGCTGGGGTTTTTCCTATATCACCGTGGATCCAACTTCTATGAATGCTCTCCTGATCTTTCTGATCTTTTTTTGAACATGATCCAGGTATATCGTATAGTCTGCACATGAGATACTTGATTTCATAGGAATTGTTATTTTTTGGTTATTAACCTTTCTTAAATGAGAAGCTGACTAAGACTTTTTAAATGACTTGTGCATGAGTCTTTCAATGGAACATTGTCATTGGGACTGATGCTTTTGAGATTTTTTGAGGGTCGATTCCTGCTGAGTGTGCCATCTATCACAAGCATAGTTTTCTTCATTGAGATGGCTAGAAATAATGACATTGAATAATGTCACTTCTGGTAGGCCCTGTTGATTAAGGAATGGGGTAAAATGTAATGCTATGTGATCACCCCATAACCTAATTCAGACACTATATAGGGTATTGTAAATCAACCATCATAGCTTTCTTAACATGTTAAGAATTGCATGTTGAATACCTTCCTACTATTTCCATGACTTTGGGAATCACATATCCATAAGGGAAACTAAGTCTATTTGATGATGTAGTTATTAGATTTCCTTAACATGATATTTATAAGATCCTAATTTTTCTATAAGGTATGGATCTTTTAACTTTTTAGTTAAACCTTTATTGAGTTATCTTTGGGCTTAAACCTAGAAATCGTGCCTTAGAGTGGGCCATTTTTTCATTGGAGGGAAGTTAGTAGAGGGATGGAGTTTGGATACAGGACAACCTCATGACATGTATTAAATACATGACATGTATTGGTTTGGAAAGACCCCTTTCATGACATGTAATGGTTTTTTCCTAATGAAGAAAACTTGAGAAGTTCATGACATGTAAAGAATTTAAACACCATGTAAATATCATGGGTTTTTTAAAGGGGCTGGACCATTTCTTTTTTCTCTCTCACCCATCTTTCCTTTTTCTCTATTACACAATTCCATCCCATTTGAATCTATCCACATTACTAAATCTAGGATTTGGAAGATCTCCTCCATTCAATATTCGATTGAGACACCGCTCATCTCATTGGATCCCTGTTGGTAAGTAATTTAATTCTCTTCCTTCCTTACCTCATTTATCTTACTGTATTTGGTGCTATTTTGGTGTAGGATCATATGCCTTATTTTTAGGGTGTTCGTCTATTCTTATATTTTCTTATAATTCAATCCAAACCAAGGATCGATACTAGATGAGGAATCTACTACAGGAATAAGGTAGGTGGTCTATGAATTTTAACTCAAGGTCTTGCATTTTTATAAATTATTGTCATTATACCGCATTCCAGTTTCACCAGTTATTGCTCCTAAAATTAATATGCTTTATTTTAAGTTTTCTAGGTTGTATTGTAAGGCCTTAATGATACATTTCCTTTTTTCCAATGGAGGTTGAGATCTCACTGTCGACCACCCATTTAGGGCGTCTACCCAATTATTCTTTTTGAACCTCATTTTGAATATTTAAAATACCATTAAGGTGCGACTGATTGAAATTTAATAAAGAAAGTGATTTAATTTATAAATTAAACATAAATAGTTAAAAGGATAGTTTACATGATTATGTATAGATATCACTTGACATTATATTTTATAATTAATTTAGAAATTGGTTACATGTCCTTAATTTACCTTGTCATGTATGATGAAAGGTAATGGAATAAACCTAATGAAAATGTTATTGGCATGATTATTACATTAAATTAAATGAATTATGTTATATGTTAAAAGTAAAAGGTGCCTATTTCATATGGAACATTTTCATCTCTATAGGAATAGTCAGACTTGATCCCACCTTGGATTCCTGAGGGAATTTTTTGAGCACCCAGAGGATGTCATTACTATTCATTAAGTGAGTTTCCAAGGGAGATAATCACCTTGGAACATGGTATTTATATACTAGCATATTCACAATATGATGCCATAGGATCCCTTAACTTTATCTATGAAAATTATAATTCCTTAGATACACTCCTTAGATTTAGCATGATATATACAGACATGCGATTCCTTGGATCATTATACTTGATTCCAGTAATGCTTAGCACAAGATTTACCATGAACGTGATACATGGACTTAGTTATAAACTCTTCTAGTGGAATTCCTTGGTTGTGCCCCTTGTATTACACTTAGACCCATATGCTATGTTTCTTGGTTGTATACCCTAAGCTGGATTAACCTTCTATGGTCAAGGATGCATTGGTTTCATCATTGATCCTTTGTTATTATCATTATATTTTATAGTAATGATGATTCCTTTATATGTTATTCTTATTATAAACCAAATTATAATTAATTAAATAAATTCATGCTCAGAGAAACCAGTTGGGGATGAAGAAGGTATGGGTTGTTTATTTTCACACTACTTTACTTTTGATATACATGCACACTGTTACAGTTTATATTCATATACTAGAATTGTATAGAAACCATTGGTGGTGGCCTATTTAGATTTATCTCACACCCTATCTAGGTTTCCATTGGTACCCAATAAGATTATATGATCAAAATTATGGAAAAAGGGAAGTGTCCCACTTTGGACATTTGACTCTTTTCTTTAGGATGGGAGCTTGGTAGTATATGACTAAGCCGGCGCTTGGGATACTTGGATAGTTTTTTCTATTTTTGATTATTTTGTATATCATGTATTGTAATGTATGTATACTATCATGTATACCTATTTTTCTTTTTTTATAGACATTCCATCATCTCTCGTATGTGATATAGTTTACAACTATTGATGATTATTTATTTCGTTAATTCTTATGCCTATTTCCACTTCCTTATTCATTATTATTATACTTATGTGGTTTATTAATCCTTTTTACCATTGTGCTTCAATTTGAACTGAGTGAATAGTCACCCCATCGACACAACCTAGGCTCTTTCTACTAGTTAGTAGTCTTTGGAATATAGGGAGGTGTTCTTGAGGCCATGTGGCCAATCATGTTTGGTTACTTAGGAGTGAACCAGGTCCGGGAAGTCCTAAAGTGGTATCATAGGTGGATTTATTTTCTTTTATTATTGTTTGGGAAATTTGTAAAATAGATTAGGAACATGTTTGAAATTGGTTATAATCCATTCCTAAGATTATTTAACCCATGTTTGGGGTAAAGACCATGTTTACAGGGGATGGGAATTGGTGTTTTATATTCCGCCTCTTAATATTGATATATTTCCACCATTGAGTGATGCACATGAATTGTGGTATTTGTTATGATTTATGGATATTATTCCTTGGTCGGGTATGGAAAGGATCATTTCTACATGAATCATCATAGGAACTTAGGTATTCACATGTCATGTATATTCCATAACATATAAGTGCATTTCATTGCTTGTATTTCCCGTGTAGCCTGTGATTGTTGAGTGTGACTTGATTGTTATATATACCTGTGCCATTTCCATCTTATATAGAGAATAGGAAACTAGTTATTTAAAATGTTATCATCAACCTAAATGGTGTTTTCCCATATATCTTGATGATGGAATCTTAAATAACCAATTTTGATCCATGTAAGCTATGTACCCCTATTTGCATGATTCGAGCTTTGGTTACGATTATACGAGTACCAATTTCAATCTATAAAGTGTATGAAACTTTATAAAATGGGAAGGGTAATCCATCTAATAAATCCATCATACTTTACCCATTACAATTTGTGGCTGAATGTAAGATGGATAATTGTAATTAAATGGGTGTCAATTAGAGTTTATAAAGTGAATGGGCATTTATAAACTGAGAATGGAAATCCATTTAATTGAACCTTGTATTATATATATACACATATATGGACATAAAATATTAATTATGACTTATAAATGATATGGTTTCTTGTAAATGAGAAGTTCAAGTGCAATCTAAAAAGTGTTTTCCTCCTTAAATTGAAATTGATCCCTCCCATATACTGAAACCCCTATGAATCAAAACTTAAAGACATGAAAATACCCCAACCTTAGACTAGGGTAGTTGGGATAGTATTTCATGGGTAGTGATTCCCTATGTTTATCTTACTACTATAACTGAGAGTTGGTTGTTGGGCCTTGACTCCTTTCTCATTCCAATTGAGATCTCTCCCTCCGTACTTTATAAAATCTTGTTATGGGGTGTCTGATTGGAATTTGTAAAGTTATTCCACCCTGATGTCCTCGAGTCATGAACTAGGAGGGTGGAGACGATAATTCTCTTGAGATGGTGGGATATGATCTATTAATATTACCTCTAGGAGTGTCACTTGCAGCATCACCCATTGTTCCTAAATTGGGAACTAACACTTGGTTTCAAGATTGTTTGTTATGCATGATGAATTTTATACAGGGTGCTCAACGACAGACTTCCATACTGCCTTCTATGATTATTTTCCCCTTAGATTCTAAGAGATGACCAAGCCAAGGAGTTCATGCACCTGGATAAAGGTGTTATGTCCTTCATGGACTATTCAATACACTTCACCAAGCTTCAATGCTTTGCACTGATTCTTCATGGTGATGAGCTATCACAAGTGAGATGCTTCGAGTATGGGATCAGGTATGCCATCTTATCTTAGGATAATATTTTTCACCTATCTATCATTTTTGAGATCATGAACCAAGATTTTATCACTAAATACAACTTGAGGGAAGCTGATAGTACTGGGCACAAAGGGTCAGTGCTGAGACAGGGTAGTAGCTCTTCCTGCAGTAGGAAGAATCACCTTGAGGATTCTATTTAGAGTAGTGTAAATCATAGTATATATATTGGTAGCTCTTTTTTATGCCATTAGTGTGTATAGAAGGGGTAGATTAAGCCATAGTGAGATAAAGACCCATTGGAGTGCTGTTCTTGCAGCCTGATGGGTCATATTTGAAGGTTTTTCCAGACCTTTCTACTTGTTTCTAGTAGAATAGGACCCACATTGACTCCACCTTCAGGAGCTGGATTAGTGACCTCGTGTTAGGTAGGAATCAGGAGTAGCACCGAACGAGCATACCAAGGAGAAGTTCATGGATAAGGTATCTAGATTTATGGTTTTCAGTGCCAGTAGAGCAGGCCTGCTCAGGGTAGTCCAACTATAGCTCAGGGTTGTGGACTAGGACAGTTTCACACATTACAACAGATACCTAAGGAGTAGAGTGCATGACTATATATTATACGAGGTACTATTTGAGTATCCTCCACTATCATATTTTCTTTGTTCAATACAAGTTCCTTACACTTCTTTATCTTTGCATTAATTGTGGAAAGTATTAGGATTTTAATTCAGTACTTTTGTGGGGTGATGACCATGGACACACTGTTGGGGGTATAATCAGAGGGTATACACCAATTCAAGGAATATCCTATTGATATTGGCGATTATCACTTATTGTGGAATTTATTTATCCTTGAAATAAAAGGGTTTGATGTCATAATTTTGGATGGATTGGCTCATGACTTATCATTCCCACATTGGATGTTATCACCGGAGGGTGAATTTCACATTTACTAAGGGTGATAGATATGTATATAAGGGAAAATGGGATGTCCATGCCGGTAGATCCGGAATAGAGCATCGTAGGTTGGGAGGAGTGACAACCCAGATTTCCAACATTTTCTTGGATGATTGGAAAGTCTGTCTAATACATTTTCCAGTGGTGGTGGATCGTTTTAGGTATGTTTTCCTAGATGAATTCTCTAGACTACCTCTTGAGAGAGAGAGTAAGGGTTTATAATCAATCTCATTCTTGGGGAAGCTCCATTATGTATTCCTTTATACAGGATGAAACTTACTAAGCCCAAGGAGCTCAATAGATAGTTAAAGGATTTATAATATAAGGGTTTTATCTGAACTAGTGCTTCTCTTTGGGGTTCGCCTATCCTTTTTGCTAAGAAGGTAGAAGAAAACAACTGGCTTTGTATAGATTACCGATGGTTGAACTAGCTTACAATCAAGAACTAGTACCCTTTTCCTTGAATAGATGATCACTTATACCAACTCCAAGGTGTTAGAGTGTTCTCAAAGATCGATCTAACATCAGGCTATCATCAGGTATTGGTAGTTCAAACAACCACCCAACGTGAACAAAAGAATTCACCTGTATAAGAAAAAAATTATTATATGAGTAATACTAAAAATAAATAAATTAAAAATAAATATGAAACAATACATTAATTATATGGAAAATTATTTTACTATGAAAACATAAAGATTACCTTTATGATTGATCAGTGGAGGGAAATTGATGGAACGTGATAAATCCCAACACTAAAGGGGTGAAAAGGTTTTGAGGGAAAATATGTCTGTGGAAGTTTTGATGCAGAAAGGCATAAAATATAGACATACCACCCCAACTTGAATAATTAATCCACTTATATAAGAAAACAATTATTATGTGAGTAATAGTAAAAAGAAATAAATTAAAAATAAATATGAAAAAAATACATTAATTATATGGATAATGATTTTACTGTGCAACCATCAAGATTTCCACTATGATTGAGTATAAGTAGTGTTGTTTCTCTTCCTACAAAGGAAATGGAGGGAAATTAAAGGAAAGTGATAAATGAAACACTACAAGAGTGAAAAGGTTTTAAGGGATAAGAAGTATGTGGATGTTTTGGTGTAGAAATGCATGCAATATGGATAGAAATCTTCTAAAAAAACGAACTCTTCAAGGAATAATAAAAATTAAATCAACATTTCATTATATAATTTCCAATAAAATAGAGAAATAATATCATATCATTACCTTTACATCTTCCCAAAGGGTTTCCTTTATTATAGTTTATTCTTCCAAGGTATTGGTAACATAATAATGTGCAGAAGACATTGTCTTTATGAGTAGTCAAACATTTAATTTAGATTATGTTAATGTAGTGGAGAACATATAATATTATGAGTAAAAACATAGTATATTAAAAAATTATTTTAACTTCTCATTGAACTCTCTTTATTTTTTTAAAAGGTTTTAGGGATTTGGTTCCTCTATCAAGAATCCAAATCCCCTATTTTTGGTCCTCTCTAATGTACAAAAAATTGTATACATTGGGACCAAATGAACTGATTGTGATCTCCCAATGAAAGGGCCATCCTCAATTGAATTTTCATCTGACCCAAAATATGTTTTATTACCCAGTAGGACAATCAAATAATTCTTATTTTCGGAATATGAGACATAAAATACTTGCACTACTTGTGATTCCATTATGAATGGTTCATATTTTTTCCCTCACACACTAAAATTCACCTTCAAAAATCCCATTTTATCAACTTTCACTGCACTCATATTGTCAACCGATTTGCAATGGAAAATTGTAACTTGAAATGTTGTATAATACAACTCATATATCTATTCAATAATTCCAAAATATGACATATTTTCACAAATTGGTTTTCTATCCTTGGAACCAGATATGTGCATCACTTCTTCTATAAGCATAACATCACTATTTTTCATCATACTACAATAACTATGTCCTTTTGTATAGAACATATAACCATTGATTACAAAACTAGTTTAAGATATAACATTTAAATTCAATCCCCTAGATAGCCATTGAAGTCATTCGACAACTAAATTCATATTTTTAGATAACTCCATATAAATTTGATCATGGAACCATCCTATAAACTATTGATTATGTGTATTTTATATCTATACTTCAACCCTTGTTGGATTCAAATTTCTAAGAATTTATTTTTGGGATTTAGTGTATGGATAAAAATATTCACTATTATGTAAAATGTAAAGGTGTGATTTCTACCGATATGTTAAGGTAATTGTAACAACATATCTTCTAGAAATCCCTTTACCAATAAGGCATCCACTAAGATGATACTTTGGGAGACTAATGATGTCAATATCAAATAGGTAATCTGTATAGAACTCAATATCTTATTCACCAATATATCATTCTTTAATATAACCTTATAGATATCTTAGATTCTTGATATACCCTTTCAAAATATTCATATACTATTCAATGGGGTACATCCATTTTTAATGGACATGACCACATAGTTGAACCTCTCTAACTAAGTGAACTATCAAGTAGACCATTATATCAAATAATGATGGTGGGAAGAACATCTCTAATTCACATAATATGACCACAACCTCCTTATTCATGATTGGAAACTTCATCGAGCCTATAACTTTACTGCATATAGCTTTGAAAAAGAAGCAGATTATGGTTAATGTATGTCGTACATTTTGAGGTAGAATACGGAAAGAAAAAGACATCAAATATTGGATCAAAACATGATAGTCATGTAATTTTAGTCCTTGTAACTTCAAATTATTCATTAACACGACATTATTGGTATTTGATGAATACCCGTATGGAAATTTTACACTATTAAGGAAAAGGAAAAATTGAAAATTTTCCTATCTATATAGAGTGTAAGCTACTAGAGGAAGAAAAGTCTTCCCTTTACCCTTTATCAGTGCCAACTCTTCCCTTATCCCCATATAAATCATGTCCTAGACTTGATGCCATATTTAATTTTTCTAGGAACATTTAGTAACCCTAAAATAACACTATCAAATTCATTTTTTTTCTATATGCATGATATCAAGAAAATTTCTTACATACACCATTGGAACTTGTTATTAACTCATAGACTATTGAAGGTGAGATTTTGGGGGCATAAATATTGTTGTATGTGATTAAAGGGGTTTCAACAGGGATATGTTATGATATATGAATCTTTGGGGCCTCTATGAATTTTATATTTATAGGAGAAATCCAACTTTTAATACCTACAATCCTCTAACTAAGGCTAGTCTTACATCTATTAAAATGAGATCTCAAGTATTTCTTAAATACATTAAATATATGAAAATATAATATAGGAAATTAAAAAGTAATAAGAAACCCAAATATGATAAACAAGAATAAAAAACTATCATTAGATCAACTAGAAGATTTAAAAATTTATTGATAATACATGTTAATAAATAAAGAGTTAGTTCATATACATGGATGCAAATCACAAATTCCTAATGGTGGAACCAATACATGTAGATCTAAAATGATGAATACCTAAAAATAATTTATAATAATTATTCCAACATATATATAATTTGATAACATCCATCCTATTTTTTTAACAATTGATGTAACAACCTAAGGAATTATTACATTTAATATTAATGGTATATCAAATATTTGAAAACATCTAAAAAATATAATTTCAATTAAAAATCAATAAGGAATGGAAAAAATAATTTTAGTAAAAGAATATTCCTAATAACGATAAAGGTTTTAAACATCTCAAAATTATTATTTGATAAATTGATTCAATAATTATTTCCAGACATATTAAAAATAAAAATTATTTTCAAGAAGATGAAGAGTAGACTTTATAAAAAAAATTCATTTTCATGGCCATTATGGGTTTTACAGTGATTTTAGGCACATAATATGAAATTTTATTCATAATGAAATAAATAATAGTACTTATAAAAGATATAGAGGTTTTAAGTTAAATGGTAGATGACCCACTCTCACCAAAATACTTTCAAAGTGAGACTAATCTTCATAAGTAAAATTGGATGATGAATTTCAACCATTGAAGGAACTCTATTGAACATGTGACAAATTAAACGATTATATCAAGGATTGTCATAACTTTCTAAAAACATAGATGAACGTGAAGAATAAATTAGAAATGTATTATATGAAAAAGAATGTAATGTAATAGAAATTTATAATTGAGAGGTAAATTGATGTAATGAAATATTTTTGACAACTTTAAAGGTTAATTATTTTAGAAATGGTGGATCTCTTAAGATAAATTGTTCGCATTTAGAAGATGTTGGAAGTAAAATGCAATGTTAAAGAATGATCCATTTTTATATGGAATAAAGTAAAAAATACATGGTGCTTATTAGATGTGTGATGAATGAAATGAAGTGATTTTTAAGAAGTATTAATGAGTGGGTTATAATTTCAAAGAAGCTTATATTTTTACAAAGGTATAGAAAACTACCAGAACAATATTCTAATTTGGGGTCAGTAAAAATTTATCGTAATTGTGTTTTTAAGGGTAAATTGGTTTTTGGTAGTGAAAATTTGACCATATTAGTTAATGATACATTTAAATACTGAATTAAAAAGGGTGGGTTGATATGTTTTTATGATAAAAATATGAAATTTATGGATATTTTTACTAATTAGTATGGGGAGATTGTTAATAATAAAAAAAATAAATTATAGATTTAAATGAAACTACCCTTGGGTTACCCCTAGTTAGACTTCCTCTTTGATATTCTCTATTAGGTGGATGTGGACATTCGATGCAGCAAGCGATCTTTAAACGTGAGTTCTCTCTCAACATACTCACAAGTTTTAATTATAATATCTGGATGATATATTGTGATATTTGAAGGAATATGGGTCTTCCCTAAAGTGGTCTTTCTATTCTAGATTTTCATTTCATTTAGCTTGGACCATCATCTCACATAATCTTTGTCTAGGAGATTCAAGCATAAAGGTAGCAGATTTCACCTTAATGGAAGGTAGAATCTTAAGGGTGTCAAATATCCTCTCAATTTTCTCAACCAAATCCTCTATCTCTTTAGAATCATATTCCATTGAAAATATGGAGGCTTATGGTGAATAAAACTTGATCAAGATCCATATCTCTATAAAATATTCAATTAAATCATAAGAAAATGGATATAAAAATTCATGTCACTCTATAAATATAGTGAATGTGCACGTTCCATGGCGTAGCTCAAATTTAAGGATAAAAATAATCAACAATTAAAATATTGTTCCTTACATCACTTAGAAACTCGAGAGAGGAGGATAAGAGTTTTGGATAGACACTCCTTCACACCTATTAATCAAGCTCTGAAAGCCCTATCTTCTTTCAACCAAAAATCCTCAATAAAAAATTTTAACTACAAGGATATGCCGATATCAAAGAATGAATGATGATAAAAAATAAAAATAGATATTTCCAAACAATAATTCAACAAGTGAGTAGGAGGAGAAAATAAGATACCTTGATTTGAAGCTTTGAATCATCTGAGAGAAAGTAGAGATATCAAAAACCTGGAAAATGTTTGAGCCTTGGATTCAAGCCTTGGAATTGTTCGAGCCCTGATTTGAGCTTCGATTCACTAAGGAGGAGCGTCAGAACATGGTGGCTTCTGCGGAAAGCTTCAGATATCATGTCGAGTTCGTGACTAGTCAGGGTTATTTAAATAGACTGAGACACTTTTATTGGTACTAAAAAGCACTGATAAATATTTCTTTTATCAGCGCTAATTACTTAAGCATTGATAACGGATTTATAATTATAATTATAATTTTTTTTATAAATATATTTAAATAGTTATATATATATTTAATATATATATATAATAAATATATTCTTTATTTAAATATATTTATTATAATTTTATAATTATTTAAATGTATAATTATTTATTAATAATTATTTAAATACTTTTAAAAAATAAAAAATATTTATATCATAATATATATTTATATAATTATATATATATTTAATAAATATATAAAAATATAATTATAGTAAATATATTCATTATTTAAATAAATTTATTACAATTTTATAATTATTTATTTATAATTACATAAATACTTTTTAAAAAATAATATTTATTTATTTATAATTATAAATATATAAATGCATAAATATAGTAAATATACATTTATTGTCATGACCTGTCCCATGGGGCCCATACATGACTACCCCAAGCCCACCTTCCATAGGCTAGGGGTTAGTGACTAGCACCTGAAGGCTTTTCCCGAACAGGGAAGACATTTCCTTAAAGATCTATACATACTCAAAAAGGGAAACTGAATTAAACAAACAACAAAAGTAACATACAACCACAAGAGTAAAGTACAACCACAAGTTCAATTGTAAACTGAAAACAGTGGGCCGGAATACAAGCCCTAGAAACTAAACAGAAAGTTAACAGCTGTCGCATCTACCCTAGAGCTCTACCTGGAGGGTAGTAGCTGTAGGTATGAAGTCTAAGAAGAGGATCTCGATTTCTCCCGTCTCATCATGCTCCACTGAGTCCCAAACCTCCAAAGTTTTCCTCAGAGCGTCAGTAGTCTGCACTAGGCACACATGTGCGGGCAGAGCCCATATAGGGGTGAGTATAACAATACCCAGTAGGGGACCCTAAGACCCCCGAAGGTCTCTCAGTGATCCATAAAGGAAAACATCAGAAGAAATACCACAAAGGTAATATCACAAGCATGATCTAATACATGAAGCACAAAGAAAAAGAGACAGCTCACTCTAATGGTATAACTTCAAGGTTACTAGGATATGGATGAATATATGTAAAGTAAGACCATCTTATCCATAGTAACTCTACTATTGACTCATATAGGTCACTGTATGTTGACCTGTATTAGTTGCTAGATGCTAACCCGTATTGGTCACTAGTGCTGACCCGTATTGATCGCTGGTGCTGAAACGTATTGGTCGCTGGTGTTGACCCGTATTGATCGCTAGTGCTAACCCGTATTGGTCATTGTTGCTGACCCGTATTGGTCGCTGGTACAGAGGTATGGATGATTAGATGTACAGCTAGATCATCCCACTCTGGAGTTTCTGATTGGCGAGTCGTTTCACTGAAGGTATATTATTGGTGTCCCAAATTATTTTTACCCTAACAAGTATAACACTAGTAAGGGGTCAATCCACAGGGAAAAAGAGTTATTTTTATCTTGTTTAACTTAGTTTGTATTTTTGTTTTAGTGAAGGCTGCTGAATTTAGATTCGATTTTTGTTGATTGTTTCAGATACAAAAAGAATAATTGGTTTTAAGTTTCTTTTAATAAATTTCCTAATAGAATAAATGTAAAATATAGGAAAATTGGTTTTGATGTAAATAAAGAAATAAATTCATTGGGGTTATGAATTTATGAGAATTTTTATTATTAAATAAAATTTATTATGAGGTTGTGTTGTTCATAATAACCCAACACTCTAGGTTCAATTTGTAATAAAGTTTCCTTGGTCCGGTAAACTTTATATTTAGAGCTGAAGAAACTAACTCTTTGGTCTAGTAGTTAGTGTTTAAAAGATCTTTATTTGGATCAATCATTGTTGAGTCAAAAAATACTTACAATGTTCATGAAATTATTCATCAATATCCTTCTTTTGAATCCCTGAAAATTCTACCCTTGGTCTGGTACAGAATTTCCAGTGATAATTAAAAGTGGTTTAAGAAGAATAAGAAGAGAGTAAAAGAAACAAACACATTCATAACATCTAATTACAACTCATCATCTCCCACAACCCCAACACACCGGGTGTTTAGTTACACATGGAGAAGAAAATGAACACAAAACTCTTAATACCTGATTTGATCATGCTTCAAACATTGAGGTGGAAATGATTCTTCAGTAGATGATGGAATGACGATAGTATGATGGCATAACATCTCTCATTTGGAACTTCAAATCTTTTTGTCCACACAATACTACCACCCACCTCTCGGGTCGGGAGGCCAAGGCCTCCTTTTATAGAAAAAATAAGTACACGGCGTGTGGCCAAAGTACACGCCGTGTACTTTTTTTTCAATGTGATTTTTCCTTCGTTTTATCTACTGGTAGGCAGCCTAACACGCCGTATTTGACTTGGAACATGACGCCACATGGTAGGTAAATGTACACAGTGTGTAGCGTCACCATACATGGCACGTAGTCTCTTCTTTAGGTTACCAACCACTTCTAGAAATGTATACATGGCGTGTATCAGTGGAACACAACGTGTCCCCTTCAGCCGGCCACATGGGCGTGTAGACTCTTATCGTCCACCAACTACTTCTAGAATTGTATAAATGACATGTATACTATGAACACGACATGTACCGGCTTATGGTTACTTGGGAATGTACTTGTCCTGGTTAACCCGCATTTGAGCTTGAATGTACACAGCGTGTATATAAGTACACGCTGTGTAGTTGTAAAATTTTGCTCAGTTCTTCCCCGTTTTGTGTATTTGGCCATAAATATCCTGAAAATGAACAAGATCACCAAAATAAAAGTATTTGTTCCCTATGCAGTAGGTAATTTCTGTAAACTTGTTCTCATTTTTCAATAAAGTATATGAAAATGTAGACACAAATAGGGTGCATCAAACTCCCCCATACTTTTCCATTTGATTGACCTCAAGAAAATATCAACATCTAATTAAAAGAGTCTATATTTTAAAAGGAGGGAATTCATTTAATCATAAATGTAAATAATATTTTATAGGAGAAATTTTCAAAAATAATACAAAACAGTTTCAATCCAGGAGATATTCTAATCATGCCTCTTATATAATTTCAATTGATGACTTTCATCCTCTTTTAACAAATGTTTCAACCTTTCAAAAATAATCAAGACACTTGATTATTTACCTCACCAATAACTAACTTACACTCAAGATTCTTTTAATCAGAGTTATGATCAATCAAAGATATATACACTCTATCCATATGTTTGAAAGAAATCTAGTTCTCCACTTCAAAAAATTTGACTTACAAAAATCATGAGGGATTTTTAATAAGGATGAAATGTTTTTGTGGCTAAAGGTTGGTAGTTAAAGATGTGGAAATAAATCTAAGGCTTGAAATAGGAGGTTAAATTATTTGAATAAAAGTGCATGATATTCAAAGTTAAACTCAATGTAAAAACATCCTTGACAAGCTTTATCCAATAATCTTATCACCACCATCTCCTTTAGTTGAGTAGGAGTCACAAACCAACAAGTGTGTATAAGGACCCTTTGTTTGCACCATTTTTTTTAATAGAAAACAAAGGTAACCTTTCAGAATTTCCCAAAATAGAGGTTTGGAACCCTTTACTCCCCAAATGATCAAGAGGATCTCCCCCATACTTAATTTCTTGACAATTCACGAATTTATACTATGTGTTGCCAATCCATTCTTTTGAGATCAAATGAATAATCATGAAAAATAATAAAATAATTAGGGTTGGAAGGGAAATAGGCTTGTAATATTGATTTTTATAAAGGCTATTCATGGTCTCTAAGGGCTTCACAAAGATAAAATGTAGGGTAGGTCTCAGGATAAAGGGGTTAAAACAATCTAATGCCTCCATCATTTTAATATAATTCAAAAATTCCTCATGTTTTGAAAATAAAACTTGAAAATTCTATTAGTTGTGTATATTCTAAGAATCTCTAAAGAAATAGGGTATTAGAAAGAATATAAAAAAGGGTTTAGAATACCCATCAGAAGTGGGAAAAATAAATAAAGAGACAATCGGGTCATGACTTGCAACTGATTGATTAGTCTGATCAATGTAATTATCCAAGGATTATAATTTTAAATTCATATTATATTAGAAATCATTTTAAAACACTTCAGAACCAAAATGAACATGCAATTTTTTAAAAAATTCCCCCTTTTGGTTTTATTATTTAAAAATATGATTAAAAAAATGTCTTCACATTTTTAAATATATATTCTAATAATGATGTCTCCTAGAATGATAAAAAAAAGTCTAAAGTGGTCGAGAGATTACCCCCCCCATACTTAATATCGCACGTGGTCCACCAAGTGCCTAAAAAGATGAACAAGTTTAGGTGGGGACACAATAGTGGAGCATACTGAGGGGAAGGAAGGAAAGAAGTAAACTAAGAAAGAAAAGTAAACAATGGAAAAAGAATACTCCCCTCGTGTCGAGGCATAGAAAAATGGAATGTGATGTAAAATTGAAACCCAAAACAAGCAAGAGTACCTATGAGGGGGGAAGAAATAGAACACTACAAGTAGACATAACAGACATAGGCACAAGATATCACAAAAAAGATATATACAATGAAAAGCATGTGTGTAAAAACCAGTCAGGGAGTTTCCTCAGAAGAGGCATCATCCAGTACAGAACCAGCTAGTGGAGATGGATCAGGATCTGTGTAAATAGGAACCTTAGAAGCTACAACTGGAAAGGAAGTCGAAGAAGTAGGAGCCACAGGTACAAGACTCGGAATGAGAATATCAACATCACTCCCTGGACTGGCAACAGTAGTGGTAGTAGCAGCAGTAGCTAGGCCTGCAGTAAATAGGATAACGGAATCCGTGGCCAGCGTAGGAAAGTGTAGTGGAGCTATAGAAGAAGGGCCAGGAACCAAGGTAGAGGCAGGTGGCAGGGCAGTGAAATACCAAGATACTGAATAATAAGCCCCAACATCTAATCCAGGCGGTCCAGCCGACTGTCGATACAAACCAAGTGATGCTCCATCTTATTGAGGATGAGGGAAAGGGAGAGACCGACTAAGGGTGTGGGGGTAGGGGGGAAGGTGGAGGTATATAAGAAGGAAGTCTAGAAGAAGTGGGTCAGTAGAAGGGGGGTGGGGTGGTGAAGCTGGAGGGGGTGGGGAAGGAGTAGGAGGTGCATCGGCGGGTTTAGGAGGTTCAACAGGTGGGAGAGGTGGAACCTGGGGAAGGATGCATGTACCCCCTACTTTCGAACCAATCCCATGTGAATAAGCATGAGATAGTCCATCCATTGGGGAGAAACTAACAGGTCATGGGGCATAGAAGGCTCAAAAACCCTAAGGCAGCGGGCAATGCGAGTGGAGTGGTTTGGTTGTGTTTGGCCATTAGTGCTCATTGGCACCTCAAAAATGTCCGTTCGATCTCCAGGTCAGTTGGGAAAAACCTTGATGACTCAGTGTTCTTGGAATGCTTGAGGTGACCTCTCATACACTTAAAGGCCTACAAAAAACAAAACAAAACACCAAGAGTAAATGAGGAAAAAGAAAGATAAACAGAAATGAGAATAGAAAATAAATTTTGGTGAATTTATGATTTTTATTTTCACTAAAATTTGATAAAAATTTAATTAAAACAAGAATAAAATTAACTATGGCTTCCCCGACAATGGCGCCAAAATTTAGAGAGTCATTTCATCGAAGTTATATTATTGGTGTCCCAAATTATTTTTACCCTAACAAGTATTGCACCAGTAAGGGGCCGATCCACATGGAAAAAAGAGTTATTTTTATCTTGTTTAACTTAGTTTGTATTTTTTTTAGTGAAGGCTACTGAATTTAGAGTCAATTTTTGTTGATTGTTTTGGATACAAAAAGAATAATTGGTTTTAAGTTTCTTTTAATAAATTGCTTAACAAAATAAAAGTAAAACACAGGAAAATTGGTTTTGATGTAAATAAAGAAATAAATGCATTGGGGTTATGGATTTATGAGAAGTTTGATTATTAAATCAAATTTCTTATGAGGTTGTGTTGTTCATAATAACCCAACACTCTGGGTTCAATTTGTAATAAAGTTTCTTTGGTCTGATAAACTTTATATTTAGAGCTAAAGAAACTAACTCCTTGGTCCAGTAGTTAGTGTTTAACATATATTTATTCGGATTAGTCCATTTTGAGTCTAAAAATACCTCCAATGGTCATGAAATTATTTGTCGGTATTCTTCTTTTGAATCCCTGAAAATTCTGCCCTTGGTATGGTACATAATTTCCAGTGATAATTAAAATTGGTTTAATAAGAATAAGAAGAGATTAAAAGGAACGAACACATTCATAACATCTAATTACAACTCATCATCCCCCACAACCCCAACACACTGGGTGTTTAGTTACACATGGAGAAGAAAATGAACAAAAAATCTTAATACCTAATTTGATCATGCTTGAAACTTCGAGGTGGAAATGATTCTTCGGTAGACGGTGGAATAATGGTTGTACAACAGAAGAGAATCTCTCCTTTGAAATTTCAACTCGTTTTCTCCACACAATAACACCACTCACCTCTCTGGTCCACAGGCCAGGGACTCCTTTTATAGAAAAAATAAGTATATGGCGTATGGCCAAAGTAAACGAGATGTACTTTTTTTCAACGCATTTTTGCCTTTGTTTTCTCCGCTGGTAGGCGGCCTAACACGCCGTCTTTGACTTGGAACACGGTGCCACCTAGTAGGTAAGTGTACACGACGTGTAGAACCACTATACAAAGTGTTTAGCCTCTTCTTTCAGTCAATAACCACTTCTAGAAATGTATACATGACGTGAATCAGTGGAACACGACGTGTCCCTTTCAGCTGACCACATGGGCGTGTAGACTCTTCTCGTCCACCAAATGATTCTAGATGGTATAAACGGTGTGTATATTGTGAACGTGGTGTATAACGGCTTCTGGTTACTTGGGCATGTACTTTTCCTAGTCAACCTGCGTTTGAGCTTGAATGTACACGGCGTGTATATAAGTACACTCCGTGTAGTTGTAAATTTTTGCTCAGTTCTTCCCTGTTTTGTGTATTTGGCGATAAATCTATTGAAAATGAACAAGATCACCAAAATCAAAGTATTTGATCCCTAAGCAGTAGGTAATTGATGAAAAATTGTTCTCATTTTTCAATAGAGTATGTGAAAATGTATACATAAATCGAGTGAATCACTGATGTTGACCTGTATTGGTCGCTCTTATTCTTCATGTCACTGTTAGCCACTGGATTCCCACACGAAGCAAGCCTCATCTCCGAAAGAATCTGCTCCTCAAGACATAGGTCATATTTGAACTAGTACAATGTCTCGCAAAAAGTATACCCAAGGGACCGCCCCGTCATAGGGGTCCCAACGTGACATATGACACGTCGACCAGACACCAGATCTGTGAGATATGGACACTTTTGTAAAAAGGTTCCTAATAGATTCAAATATAATCCAACCTAGGTATCACATCAAACTCCATCAAAACTCACTTAGAGTATCTCTAAAGGACCGCCTTGTCTGAAGGGTCCTTATGGCACAGACTGTGCGTCGATCGGATGCCCGGTCTGTTAGTTACTCCCCTTTCCATGAAATAGAAGTGATCCCACCTCGGTCCGGCCCAGATCGGTCCGGCCCGTTAGAATATTCCAAAGGGGCTGATTCCCAAAATGGGTTCCAATGCCACTGATGGAATGTCAAACAGACACCTGGTTCATCAGTTATAGACGTTTCTTTATTCGGGGGCCAGTTGAGTCTGGGCCCAGTCTGACTCGGTCAGGCCAGCCCGACACAATGGGTCCTCGGGTCTACCTGACCCCTCCAGGGTTTGACCCATTAAGGGTCGGCCTGGTTCACTGGGTCTGGCCCATCGGGGTTGGCTCGTCTTGTTTGTGGGCCTGGGTTGCGGTTGGGCCGGCCGGCTAGGCGGGCCCAGTCCGCCTGAAGGCAGACTGCTTCACCCCGCTGGCCCTGTAGCTGCGGGGCTGTTTCCTTTGGTATAACATGGTGTGGTGCGGGATCGCGCTGCCCCCTCCTGCTACCGATGACACCTGCACGCGTCGCCCTCCTTCTTCACGGCCAACTCGAGTTGGCCGCCTCTGGCCACCGCGGCACGCCATGGCATGCCGCCTTCCCACCGCCCGTGGCCAGTTGCCGAGGGTCTCCTCCGTCCAGCGCTGGCATGGTGTGCCGACCGTTGTTTCTGCAGGCCACCATACGTGCTACGGTGGTCCGTTCTTGGTTCCATCTATGCCTAAGGGCCTCCCGGATCGCCACCACCACAGCGTGACCATCTGTCTCGAGTTTACGTCAAATTGAGAAAACCATCCCCGTAGAACGCAACAAAAAAACAAGCGGTGGAGGGTTGGAGCCTTATTTGTTTAGCCCGCACCCTCCGCATTAGCATTAAAGCAAGAGAGAGGTAATTATTCATCACATTTTAATAATGTTGAACCCCGTTCAAATCCCCTGCAACAACCTCCCACAAAAAATAGGAATAGAATTGAGGTAAAATCTTGAATTAAAAGACAACCCCTACCTCGATTTGTTGGAGATATCGCATTCATTGGCGTTTGTCATTCGTCGATTTTTGGAT
Organism: Viscum album; assembly: GCA_963277665.1. Classification (NCBI taxonomy): domain Eukaryota; kingdom Viridiplantae; phylum Streptophyta; class Magnoliopsida; order Santalales; family Viscaceae; genus Viscum; species Viscum album. The sequence goes on along the minus strand of OY728165.1, from coordinate 792,782,503 downwards.
CAATCCTACAACATGCGTTTTCAATCCCCCATTCTTCGTCATTGGAATGCGTGGTGTCGCTTCGTCAGGGGTTCCTCACTTGATGAAGCCGTGCCAAAAAATAAACCCAAGCTCTATATAAATAGAGGGGATAAAGGGTGAGCAATGCCTTGTGGAATTAATGAGGTTCATTAATTTATGTAATTAATGTTCCTCATTAATTGACATAATTAATGTGCCTCATTAATTATGTGAAGGGTGGTTATGCAACCAAAGTGTAACCGTGTAATTAATACCCCATAATTAAAGGTCTGACCACCTCTGTGGTCCCCGCCACCGCCGCTCAAGAGGTTGTAGGAAAAAGAAAAATAAGTAAAATAAAAATTTATGTTATTTATGTTATTTCTTTAAAAGTTACAAAAACTATCCTTTTCTCTCGACCAACTATGGTCAAAGTGAAGCTTCCCTTAAGAGAATCCCAATGCTGTAGATTCAATGGTGCTCTCAAATTTCAATTCCGAGCACCGATTCAAAAGATAGAAAACATCGCCTGCGCCTTTACTAAACGCACCCGAAAAAAGTTCAGAAATTCATTCTAGGCACACCGGGCCTCGGAATTATGCACCGTCAATTTTTTCAGACTCGTAATAATCCCAAATAATTTAAGAAAAATCATATAATTTTCTGGGTCTTTACATTTATAAATTTTTTTTTACAAATATATTTTCAACATTATTAATGAATATTTAATATTAGGTGCATGTATGTTAAAAAATGAGTGAAATTGAATAATTAAAAATGAGTATACTTTAACCATATTGAAAAAATAGATATGTTTTATTAATTGAATATAATTTATTAAAAAAATATGATATATATTAAAATAAAGATGAATACATATTGAAAACATTAAAACATAGTAAATAAATATATATAAAATAAATAATAGAAATTGATTAAATTCTCAAAAAAATAAAAAATAAAACATATTAAAAATGAATTAATATCTAACTGTAATAAAATTAAAAATAAATAAATACAATTTACCATGATTAAAGGCATGATATATTAAATGTATCATGTTATAATGAAATTTTAAAATGAATGCTAAATTTTTTATAAATTACATAAATATTAGGTGTATGTGTTTCTATATAAGATTTCATTAATTACATAAATATTTGTGTGTGCATGTTGTGTATAAAAATGCATTAACTGAGTTTATGTGAAATCAATATAAAAGACGTTTGATCTATGTTAAATGGAAAAATCAAATGATATTCAATTATGTCCAATACTTGATGCAATTAGTTAGTATTTTTAATTCATATTAATTTTTAATTATAAACCATTATTCACTATATATATTACTATTTAATGTAAAACATAAATATTTTGTGTTATATAAATCATAATTACATACATTCATATATATCTATATACTTAATATATACTATTTATTAACATTATCAATAATTATTTCATTAATAAAATGTTTAATATTTTTCTCAATTTACTTATTTTTAATTTTTATTTGTTTAATTTTCATTTTATATATATCTATATATTTAATATATATTATTTAATTAGTATTTATAATTTATATATTGTATAAACAATTTATTCATTTTTATTAATAATTTTTTAATTAATAAAACCTTTAATATTTTTTTAATAAACTCTTTTTTATTTATTTTATTACATCATTTTATTCAGACTTTTATTAGCTCTAAAAAAACAATGATAAAAGAATCCTTTATCAGCACTAAAAATAAAGTGTTGATAAAGCTTACCCTTTATCAACTCGAAAAATAAAGCATTGATAAAGGGTATCCTTTATCAGCACTAAAAATAAAGCACTGATAATGGGTTCCATTTATCATCAATTTTGTATAGTACTGATAAAGGTTAGTGCTGTTAAAGACATGTTTTGTAGTAGTACTAGTGTGGGTTAAGAGGCATTTGGATGCTAAAAACTGGAATCAGGGAGAATCCACAACGTATGAGGTTTCACATCATGAAAATAAGGTTTACAAACAGTCAAATTGACAAGGTAGAACCATCACATACGTGGAGTCATTGGCTATATGAAATTGGTTACATGGATGAATGGTTATGTTCCTGGATTGACTACATGGCTGTATCAACTATATGGATCAGCTACATAAGTGATCAGCTACGTGATCGACCATCTAAGTGAATGATTGACTATGTGAATCAACTACGTGGCTGGATCGGCTACATGAACGATCAACTATGTGAATCAGCTATGTGGCTGGATCAACCATGTGAATTGGCTATGTGGCTGGATTGGCTACGTGGATCAACTATGTGAAATTAACTACATGGGGATTTGGGCTATGTATACATGAACAATCAGCTACATGGGGCTTTTGGCTATGTGAGAAATTCGGCTATGTGGAGATTTCATCCAGTTCTTAAAAAATGACCATACGAGTCATTCGATGGATCAAATCAAGGGACTTCAAAGAATGATACATCAATAATAATTACATCCTTTATTTTCTAAGATGAATGAGGCTATAAATTCATCCTTGTGTGTGGATTTTAATGAGATTCATAATAGTTTGAATTAGATATTTTATGATATGGAAAACTTGATCATCCTATATCTTTCAACTTGGAAACAAAGGACCTTCCCTTCATTCCTTCTTGGTTACATTCTCTCGAGACTGGATTTTCCAGAATCCTTCCCTTGGAGTTGTTTAACCCTTCTCCAATTGGCTTGTGTTTTCTACAACAATGCTTCCATCTTGTGTGTACCCCTTGTTTTTGTGTAGCGAATCGCATGAGGTTTCTTTCTTCCAGGTAAGGTATTTGCTATTTCTCCTATTTATTTACATGTAATCATAAATTAGCATGGTTTTTCCCTTTGGGTTTCAATGTAATTAACCTAATAAATATTAAACTAGATTAATAAATAATTGGACTGTGATCGCATGTCGATGATGTTGTTTCTTTCTACTGTGATAAAAATTTACCTCTTTATTTTCTAGATAACATGTTATCTATGTTATACTTGTTATCATGTATTTTTATGTTATGAATTAACATGTTCTTCCTAACAAAAAATGTTAAAGAACATAAAGTCAGAATTAATTGATAATTAATTGGCTTAAAAATTAAAGAAGAGGCATATTTATAATATGGTGTTTTTTGTAATTTGATAATGATCTAATTGATGTTGATTGCATGTTTAATTAAATATGTTATTCCATGCGTTGATTGAATTTAAAAAAGAATTAAAATAATGTTAATTCTTTTTGATGAAAAGAATTAAAGGCATGTTAATGAATCATTTCCATAAATTTTGTTGAAATAAGAATTAAAGATAAGTGTATATTTTACCATTTGATAGCTTGATATAGGTTGATGTATTAGGTTTCCCATAGTTGGAACCTGTGAATAATAAATCAGTTAATTCAAGATGGAATAATAGACAGTTTTCGGATATAGATAATTGCTAGGGCCTGAGTTGCCTATTTGCTTGAGAAGGCATAGTGCCTTGTGATTGGAGCTGTGAGAGCTCATTTTATGTGAAGGTTGTATGCCTTGTTTGAGGGCCTACATTTCATTATTGACTATGTTTGTTTCTTTGTGCCATGTGATGTTCTCTAGATATGAGTTTCTCTATGCGATGTGTTATGAGCCTAGGATGGCGGATGTGATATGGGGTGGGGAGGTCCGGATGATGTGGTATCAGTTGGCACCTATGATGGTGAGTTGCATTGGGATATGCATGAGGGTGTACATGATGGAACAAGAGATGATGGAATGGGTTTAATATGGTATTACTCATTGTTGATGTGATAAAGTTTAATGTTTTCTTGAAATGAATCTGTTTAATGAAGAATGGACATGTTTTTTGTTTTATCTACATTGTTTTCCCCACTGCTTAAGGTAGATGGATGTGCTTGGTTACATGTTTTCTCTTGGTGGTAACTTAGGATGGTTTTCCTAGAATACTTGGATTATGGAAATTAATAATGTTTAATAAATGTTTAACCCAAGGGGTTGGTGATGATGGAATGAAAATTCTGGAAAGATGTTAATCTTGAGAAATAGTGGACTCAGTTTGAATTATTCCTAGAGGGCATGGTTTTGGATCTGATGATTAAAGTAATGTAATATGGAATATCATTAATTGTTAATGGATTAATTAATATAAAGTGAAATTATAAGAAGAAAAGAAGTAATTAACGTGTCACTTTAAATTCTTGTGTGCTTATAGGTTATCTAGTCATAGTAGTGGCTGCTAGGAGTCTGAGTGACATTAGATACAGATAATTCTAAGACTAAGTTATGACCATAATGTGGTTGTGAGATATATCATATCTTATATATTTTGTGATTTTATATGCTTACCCACCCATATCATTTAGGGTGACTGGAACCCAATGGAATATGGGAGGGTGTTTCCCCAACATCTCGGTGGGAGGATAGATGGCTTACTACCCTCTCCACCCCCACTCTCTTCTATTGATAGTTACTTGTGATGGTATGCATGATGGTTAGTTTTCACATATATGTGTGTGGAGGGTTGTGATGTCTTGTGGTTATTTCACACACATTAATGTCCATATATAGTATCCAAAGGATTATTATATGAATTATGTGTATAGACTATGATGGATTGAGGTACCCAGTTAGTGTATGTGCTGTAATGGATTGAGGTACTCCCTCGATGTATGGGATGTGATGGATTGAGGTATAATACCCGATCTATGATACATGTCACATGGGATGTGGTGTCTCTAAGAAACTACTTGGTTACTATATGGATATGTTGATGGGATAATGTGATGATGTGCTGCATGAGGTGGATATTGAGATGTCTTTCCAAGTGTCTTTAGGCTGGCTTATTTTGGAGAGAGATGGCTCAGGACTTGCAACATTAGCGCAGAGTGGAAAACCAGTGGGGAAGTAGGAGTGGGGAACCCTTGATGTTTCATTATTATATTATATGTTCTCTTGTATGTGATACTTGTTGAGAGTTATTCATGGTGTGGCTGGGAACATAGTATACATATTTAGATGATGAGTTAGTTTCACTGTTATTCACAATGCTTTATCATGATTTATTTATCATTTTCATGAGAGGATTTGGGGAGGATCCTACTGGATATATTGTTATTCTTATAACTCATTTATATAAACTATTTTTTAGGTCAGCTAGAGCAGGTTGGAGATCAGGCTGAATATTATTATCTCGTGGTTTTAGAAGAGCTGTTTGGGCTTCGTGGTCGCAGTTATCTTTACCTTTTTTTACTTGTAGTTTCCCCTTTAGTTATTTCAATACTATATGACATTGCATGTTTTCACTTGAGATTTATATATATATATATATAAGAAGTTATTTATTGCTATAATTATCTTATCTCTCTCTTTTTGATGTTATCTTATAGGGTAATGCCTCTTATATGTATGCTTATTATACCCCTGATGCTATTCACCAACTTGGGGCCTATTGGAGGTGGGAATCAAACGATCACCATCTCCAATATCTCATTTACAACCCATAAGGGGTACACTTTGGGGGGAGGGGGTCATGAGATCCTAAAATAATCATCAATGAATGAAACAAAATACATTGCACCTCTTAGGGATATAACTAGTGATTATTAAACATCAAAAGGGATTAACTCTAAGATCTCCTTGATCCTTGTCGTTGATGTTATGAAATTCAATCTTTGTTGATTTCTCAAAACATAATGCTCACAAATAAGGTAAGGATACTTTTATTAGCCTAAGTAGAAACTTGTAATTAGTAATAATCTTCAAGGCTCATTAAGACATGTGTCCAAGCTTCTGAATCCATGACATCTTCAATGATTCCATTGAGGTAGTTGATGCGACAATTATCTCCGCCTCCTTGTATATTTCACCCAAAAGTACATACAAGTTCTTTGAGATCTTCTTCATCATCATCACTACAGGTTATCCCTTCACAATCTCCATAACTCATTTATCAGTGTGATTCATGCATTAGATATCATCAAATTATCCCAAAGACAACATGTTCTTCTTTAAGCCCTTCACATGACGTACTTTTTGGATTGTTCAAACAATACCATCATGCATCTTCAACTGGATGATACCGACTCCAACGATCTTCAAGGTGTGATCATTACCCATGTACATAGGTCCTTCTGAGATAGGTTCATATTGATAAAACTATTATCTTTGATACTTCATGTGTCATGTTTCACCCGAGTCGATTATCCATGCGTCTTTGAAATGTTGTCAATCTCTAGCAGCCTTCCCTGCTTTATTGACTAACATGTCTCAGTTTCAGAAGTACCGACCACATTTCCTTGTGAGTTATTTTCACCACTCTTCTTATTCCAAAATTCCTTCTTGATGTGCCCCATTTTTTTAAAAAATTGTATCATGTGACATTTTTCTTCATGATCCATGATTTGGACCTATCATGATTTTGTCTCACAATAACCACACTACGATGTCCTTCCTCTTTCCATTGACAGAGCCTCCGCTTAGTGCGAACTTGTATATTTTTCCTCCTTATTCATGAATCAGATTTTTTATTTAAGAACCATAGATACAACATCATTGAAGAGAAATATCTCTATCAGAATATTGTTGATGATATTGATAATAAGGTTATTATATGAATCGAGAAAACTCTATTATAGAATCTCTGCATATTCAGTATCCTGAATTTTATAGTATAACATTGTGAGCTAAGAGACCAAGGAATTCAAGGTGTTGATGTCTTCAGTCATTGAAAATGACTCCATCACTCAAATAGTGTATAATTTTCTCTTCAATAAAATTTTATTGTGCATATACTTGACCTTGTTCAACATTGTCATATATCATAAATTTCTTCATTGTCTTTTTCTCTACCATGATTTACATGACCTCATCATCCAAAGACAAATATATTTTATTAATGAATTATCACTCATGTCATTCCATTTATCATATGTCATTCCCACCAATCATTCACTAGTTTCCTATAATTAATTATCTTTTTTGCAACACCACTTACATATTCATTTTCCACATAGAAAAATTATTCCAGCTAAATTTTTCAATCTCGAATTTCACCATCATATAGACACATAATTAGTCCAAAACTTTATATGGAATATTTAATAATATTAATAATTTTTTTATTATGTGAAAGATTAACCACAATTTCAATCACAAAATACACTCAATTTTTTGAGAAAAATTAATAACCAAAATAGTGAACCAACACTGGACTAGAATCTTCCTCCAATACCAATTTCTTTAATAAAAAATGATTAGACCTTTGACTAAGAGATAATTATGAGATGAAAATAAAGTAAAAAAATTATGAAAATAAAATGGACACTAAATGTAATGTGGAAACCCCCTAAAAATGAAAGTAGTAAAAAAATCAAATAGAAAGATATCAAGTAAAAGAAAGAACACACTCTCTCACTATTACAAGAAAAATACCCTTGTAATTATTCTCATTTTAATAATAGAGAATAATTCCCCCAAACTACCACAAGGATAAATAATAAAATCAAGAGCAGATTTTTAAATCTAAAAAACATTAGGAGGGACTCCTTTTATAGGTTGTTGTCATCCCTCCCTATTCATCTATTGGCTAGGTTTGGTGGGGTTTTCCCACCCACCAAACGTACCTCTCCTGCCCCTTATGACATATCAAAGGGGTTGTACCATCCAAAATAAAAAAGTAATGAAATTATGTGCATAATTTTTCATATGATATTGTCAACATGATGCTATTTGTGTCCACTAAATTGACTGTTAATACATCATGATGCATGTTCATCCATCCATCATATAACATATTATAATCTCAATATGTAAATCCACTAATTTTTAAAGTTCATATCATAGAATTGTCTCATTTTCAATTAATGAAAAAATATCCTTGATATATTTTTGATTATATATGCATATATTCATTTCTATAGATAAATCATTTTATCTCAATGTTGTATTTCATTTACTATTCATTTATCCTTCTTATCTGACTATAAGGTACTATAGTAGATCTTCTAAAACATCAAATGCTATATGTGTTTTATTTTTTGAAATTCTATAGAAACAACACATCATCATGTTTAACCAAACATTAGAGAATCCTTCAGTATAATTGATGAATATTTATATAATTTTCTAATATTTCCAAATATACATAGATCACATGATTCCAATATCTTTATCTCATAATAAAGTTAAAAAACATACAAAAACTTTAGGATGTACATATCATGCATAAAATTCAGGATGATTTTTGAAGATCCAAATGATATTTAATCCTTTCTAATCATAATGAAAATGTATAAAAACTTCTGATCTTTCTATTTCAAAAAAAATCATGCAATTTTTAAGTCTTTATCTCAATATATGGCCAAAATAAAAAAGGTTTTGAATAACAAAAAGGAGTTAATGAACATGATGGTTCCAAATGCATTGGAATCAAAGTTATTCTTGGAAATGTTAACAAAATATGAATAGAAACATTATACATCATTTGGGATGATGATGTAAACTATCCCAAATCACTAAAAAACACATTTTAAGGTTCAAAATGAATGTATAAACTTGGGAAATCATCATGGGGCATGTAAAAAAATTTATATGAAATCTAAACAGGAATAATAAAGTGAAAACATGAAAATAATCATAAGATATTATCAACCTAAATCAAACATTAAATAATACAAAAAAATTAAACAAGCTAATCATAAACAAAGAAGTATATGTATCTTATGGCATCACGATTCATTCATTTACATCACTGGTAGACCAACTATTTCCCATGTTATTAATTAATATTACTTATCCATGATCCATGTGAAAATAACATTATTTGTGCATATTTAAATTATGATTCTTAAATATAACATAATAAATTGATCTAGAAAATAAAAAACACAATTAAAATCGATAATACCATTTAGATATCCCAAAAAATAATCTTAGGATTAGAACTCAATGATACATGCAATGGTATATCTTCAATACTCAATAGAAACCAAAATGCATTTAACACATTGATGGGAAAAAAATCATTCAAGGGTGTCACAAACAGTTCTCCCTCTAACAGCTTATAACACCATACCCATAATGAATTTTCAATAAATAGATATAGTTTTAGTTTTTACTCATCAGTTATAATCATAATTATTTAGAAATCTTTATGACTCCCCTTGTCACAAGAATTACTTTAGAGTTATTAATTTTTCCAAATTATTAGTCATGCATGAGTGATTATCATTACTCATTAGTCATAGTCATTATCAAAATCCAAAAAAATGTATTTATACAAACATATATGATTTTCATGGCCATGGATCATATTATCATCACAGTGACTATTATTTAAAAGTATTTAAACCTGCATGGTCCATCCATTTTTAAACACTCGTATTTGGTCTTTATCCCTGATCCAATTTTTTTGAAAAACATCCATTCTTATTAGAATGTGGGCCTAACAATTAGCTGGTTGGTGGTATTTCCATGTGTGATCATGAGTTGTTTTCAGAGTTTTTGTATTCTCCTATACCATTTTTTTATTAGGTAGTAGTGTGGATGTAACATTCCATTACCAATCTGTCAGGTATGTCCTTAAACATGTTGTGGTTTCCCCTTTTTCATTCTTCATATAAGACCGAGAATAAATTGGGAGGATACCTATAATGGTGAAGTTAGAGATTTTTTGGACTCTTAGCTTTGACTGGATTTTTATGCCGGCTGAAGGAGTATTTCATGCTATGTAATTGGGTTACACAATGTGTAAGAGTTGCTGGATACAAGTTGTTAATGACTTCATGTTATGATAGGTTACGTTATGTGAAGAGGCCTTACATGTCATGAGTTAATAAAAAGTTGGGTTTTTAGTTTGAGATTATGGGTTTTCTAGCATACGTGGGACCTTGGTAGTTACACATCATGTAACCGGGTTACATGTCATGTAATGGCCCACGTACAATTTTTAAAATTGGAATGAATCTATTTTGTTTCAGTTCTTTTCTCTATACTCTCTTTATCTCAACCCAGGGAAATTCCCAGATGATTTTGGGAGACTCCACTCATTCTATAATTATTTGATCAGTGTTCGATCTTCGTTGTGGTCATGGTGCATCTCTCAAGATCCATTGTGCAATGTTGTTCTGGAGTCCACTCCTTTGCTGGTCATGGTGAGGCGACCATTTGTTATTGAGGTATGTGGGTTTCTTCCTTTCTACTGACCACTTGTTTTCTAAATTGGATAAATCTTGTTATTTGGGTTGGATTCTAGAGCCTTTGTTCTCATCGTTGATCTTTCATTGTTGGTGGATCCTGTTGCGGGCATGTGCGGACCGAGTTTTGAGGTAGGTGGTTCCGTCTCTAGCCTATGTTGACGAACCTTTTTATTCTTTCTTTATAAAATGAATTGTATAAGGAATTGACATGATTGATTTGTGTGTGTTGAAAAGAGTTTTTAAATACAAATGAGTTTTCATGATTGTTGATAAATAGAAAGAAAAAGGGTATTTCCAAAGCATTGAAATCAATTTGTGAAATGTTTTTGAAATGATTTTCAAAGAATTGTATTGAATTGTGAAAATAAGTACATGAGTTACCTTAGGTACTTAGGTGGAAGGTTTAGCTTGAGGCCATTTCCCATGTTTTCTGATTATCAGGAGGTTTTCTCATGGGGATTTCCTCTATTTCCCAGGCCTGTTGTTCTAAGGGAATGATATTGACTTTGTTAGGGGGTTTACTCATGGGGTATTCCTCTACTTCCTAGGACTGTTTTCTAGGAGCTAGATTGCACACTTTATTGATTGTGGCATGAGTAGTTTTCTAGTCTGACCTATAATGATCTTTAGTGCTGATACATGTGCTTCTATTTTGTGTTGGTTGGATTTATTATTTCAGCCTTGATATGAATGTTCATACTAGTGAAATAATGATATAGAAATGTGCTTTGAAATTGATATACCTGCTTTTTTTAGAACTATGAAAAAGGGGAATGTTTACCATGTTTTCTATAAATTCTTTTTACCACTTATCATGCCATGTTTATTTGAAATGATAATACAAAAATTGTTATATAGATAATTTTTACGGAACACCTGGGTGGGATCTTATTGACCTTGTTAGGTCACACCATGCACACCTCTTCAATGGTTCATAGACTTTTGTATGTATTCCATTCCAGGGAAAGGCAAGGTGCCACAGTGAGGCGATAAGGTTTTGTGTCAACACGATTGGGTAGTTGGTGGTGAGATGGTGGGAGTTCATCCACACCATTGAATGGAGTAGCTATTTAATTCAGGTCCTTTGAAGTTGTACTTTTATTTTATAGTTTCAACTACTTTTACATTTGTTTTGTTTCCATTGTCTTCTTATGGTTATGACATATATTTTTTAGACTTCCACTGTCTCTTCCTTTTCCTTGTGTATATATATGTCATGTGTTTATACAGGTTGGGATAAATCATTACCTCTGGTTTGTTGTTTGATGCTTGGGTGCTTTTCGTCAACTCGTGGGGGTTGGGAACGCCCTTCAAGTATGTGTCATATTGGGTCAGGTGCCAGTTTTGAGGGTAACTCAGGTCAGTTCGTTATAGTGGAACTACCTAGGGAATCGTTGTCTTTTCTCAATTAGTAGTTTGGTGGTAGTTAGTTATTGGGTGGGGCTATTAAATGGGATCAGATTTTGGGGGAGGGATATGGTTAATTCTAGATTTCAGTAGATCTTTTGGGAGGTATGGATCTTGGGAGGTTCAGTCTAGTCTCTGAGGAGTGTTCTTTGGATAAGAGTGTCCTCTTCCTCTATCACTCTCTTTCCTATTATAATAGAGATTGTTCTCCTACTAGTGGAATAATAGGTTTTTTAGTACCCCAAATTTTTGGTATGTAACCCTTACATGATTATTTCATGGTTATAAAGTGTAAGGGTGAAGAATGGGAGAGTTGGGTGAACTCTAAATAATTTTTTGGGGGCTAAAGTAGATGCGCACGGGCTGCGCACAGTTTGTATAAACCCTATGGATATCCTAGGAGAAACTGTGCGTAGTTGCAGTTTTGAGGTAGTAGCTTTGGCACAATTTGAGCATGGTTTGGAATAACATTTTAGGAGGTCATTTAGGGTTTCCTTAACATAGCAGCTAACACATAGTTAGCACACGAATTTTCTAACTGTGCTGTCTAACCATGCACAAAGAAAAAGTAAGATCCTATTTTTTAGGATCTTACTCATTTTTTCTCCCACTTACTTGTTTTTGCTCCTAAATAGACCTAATTCGATATTTCTCTCCATTAAAATTTGGGGAACCACTCCCAAGCATTTTGGAACCGATCAAGATCCCTCCCTTGGCATTTTCAAGCTTGATTCTCATGGTAAGTGATGTTCTTCACCATTCTTGTCTCATTTCTTAGATCTACTTGGATATACTTATCTTATCATTATTTTTCATATCTATGCCTGTTATGGGTAGATCTATGTTTGGGGATGACAAATATGATGAGATTTGGGTTTTTTGATGGTAGGATAAGAGATCTAAGAATGTTTTTGGGGAGTTTCAACCCGGTTGCATGAGCGTTCTTCGTCCCTTGTCAGTTTTCATCAAAACTTTTGAGGTAGGTGGATTCTCTCTCAAATCATCTTTCTATAATTGATTGGATTAGTTTAAAATTAGTTTATTTGAATATAATTTATTGTGAAAATCATGGAATAATTATTCTATAGTGATGATTTATGGTTTTGGTTAAAATTGTGTGATCTTGGTGAATTGTTGTGCAAAGTGATTTAGTTTCTTGAATTTAAAATTGTGATTTTAAATTATGAATTTTCTAAATTTCTTAATGGTTTGATGGAAAAAGGGTTTTTCATTAAAAAGGGTATTTTATTGAAATAGTTTTTCATTGAAATGGTTTTGATGGAAATGGTTTTCAATAAAAAGGTGTTTTTATTGAAAGGTTTTCTTTGGCATGATCCTTGGGCATACTTGGTGTGTGTGTTGATATTGTATTTATGGGGTTTGGTTGAAATATAACCCTGTGCTTGGTTCCAAAGGTCAAATGTCACATGGGGTATAATTACCTTGTGACGACTTGGTAGATCTATGAGAAACCTCTCATGAGTATGAAACTATCACCGCGTAGCATGAATGGTTGGTTGTGTGGATGTGTGGAATGGATTGGGTATTCCAAAAGAATATAGAGAAATGGTTTTAAAGATTTGTTTAGTTATTTTTATGTAAAAATAACTGTTGGAAAATTGGTTTCAATTTCACTTGTATGATTTTGGTTATAAATGGTTTTGGAAACCTGTTTATATTTAGTTATAAACTGTTTTGAGAAATTTTTTTATATAAATTGTTTAATGTAAATGCTGCTAACTTTTATATCATAGTGAACGGTTTGGTTATGGTTTGTTAGTTTAGTAGTTTATTTATTAAATGGTAAATCATACACCACTTTAATTTGAAACCCTTTAGAATTTATTTCCAGCCTTTGGCATCTTGGAGATGTCGCTTAAGGCCAAGTAATGACTCATTATACTCTCAAGCCAATGGGATTAAGTGGGTCATTACAAATTGTATCAGCTTATTTGTTCTTTTCTTAACAAGTATTATTAAATTTTCTTGGTCTTTTAGTTGAAATTTGTATATGTATATTCCTTAGGTTGTGATCTTCGAAAGGAGTAGGATTTTTGGGACTTTAAATGTATAGTATAAAAGCACATAGCTAACCCATTTATGATGGGTACATAAGTATTTTGGGAACACTTATAGGATTGTGGAATATCATTGTTATGGGTTTATCCAATGAGATGAACATGACATTCATTGTATAGGAATGAATTCCCACTAGGATTACATATTTCATTTTGAGTAACAATTTATGATTTCGTGAAAATATGTAGATTTTTGAAAAATGCAGAATTTGTTTTCAAATAAAAGACTTTGAAAAATGGAATGATAGATGTATTTTGATTTTTTTTGATTTTCAAAATAAAGAATAAGATTTTTCAAAAATGGTTGAACATAGAAAAAGGTTTTTTTAGAAAACAATGTGTGATAGTTTATGTGATATAATTTTAAATGATAATCCATTAGTTTCAAGGGAGTGAGACTTACTGAGTTTTTTGTTTATTTAGAAAATGGAACCCAATAGGCATCATAGGAACTAGTCGAAAGAGGTCACTAAGAATGTGGTTGCACCTGAGCCACATGTGAACCAACAGTTGGTCTAAAGCATCGCTTAGGATTTTAAAACCATTGATTTGGGATTGCAACTGGATACTCTATTTATGACATCTTCCACTACTAAAAATACAAGTGGAGGAATTATGGATATCTTCACTAGAGGAGCTAAGAACTCTAGCACTAACATGAAGAGGAAATGGGACACCTATTCTCAAGGAGGTGGAACACACCAAAATCAGACCACAAAATAAACTAACCTTCCCCCAAGACCCAAGAGAAATCTTGGATGTTTTTAGTGTGGTTCACTAAGTCACATCAAGTGATAGTGTATGACACAACCATGAGCTTGCTATAATTGCAACAATATGGGGCATCTTAAGAGATTTTGTCATAGTGCTCTGAGTTTAGGTGCTCGATACACTTCTCAAGCATCACAAACATGGTATACTTCGATAGAATGAGTGCAATCTCAACAAGGAAACAAAGAGCACAGTGAAGCAACAAAGCAATTATATGGAGTTGAATAGATGGTCATGGATGATTAGGATAGACCATCTACAACGAGAGGTACAATTATTTTGAATTATACCCTTATGAAAGTGCTATTTGATACTAGTGTATCAATTTTTTTTCATTGCTTCTCATGTTGTTGAATTTCTAATTTTAAAACTTGAGATGATGCCTCCGGTGATAAAACTTCAAAATCCTCTTAGTGAAAGAGAAGTCGAGACTTAGTGTGTAGAGATTTTTCTATAACTCTTGATGTAGTTGAGCTAAAGTTGGAATTATTGGTGTTGGAGATGGATGTCTATGATGTAATCCTGGGTATGGATTGGTTGGCAACGTTCAAGGCTCACATCGACTGTTATATAAGGATAGTGAGTTTCATGACTGAGGACGAAATCAAGCATCTCTTCAGAGGAGAAAGGGTTGTAAAGATAGGTGCAATGGGTTTGTTGGTACCAGTAGTGGGCACGATCTCTTATAAGTTGGAAGCATTAACTTTAGCATCGATGTAAGAGATCAATGACATCCATTTTCCATCACTTGTGGATCAATTTCTAGATGTGTTTCCCAGGAACTTATCAGGGTTACCACCTCTATGGTAAGTGGAGTTTATGATTGATCTCCTTTTGGGGACTAGTCCTATTTTTCTTCCATCTTATAGGATGGCACGAAAAGAATTACGGGAATTGAAAGTGCAATTAAAGGTACTATGAAGCAAAGGTTTCATTCAGCCGAGTATATCTCCATGGGAAACAACAGTCTTGTTCATGAAGAAATCATATAGAACTCTAAGGATGTGTGTGGATTATCATAATATTAACCAAGTTACAATAAAAAACAGGTATCCACTTCCATGAATTGATGATCTATTCGATCAATTAAGGGGAGATCAACAGTTCTCTAAAATTGACTTGTGATCAGGATATCAACAATTGAGAGTTTTAAAGGAAGATATTCTGAAGAAAACTTTTAGAATTAGATATAGACACTATGAATATGTAGTCATGCCTTTTGGTCTTATGAATGCGCCATCAGTGTTTCTGTAATTGATGAATCAAATATTTCAGAGATATATGGATTATTTTTTTGGTGTGTTTGTGGATGACATATTGGTGTATTCAAGGATAAGGGTTGAGCATGAGCAACACTTGGTGACAATGTTGGGAATCTTGAGAGACCATCATTTGTATGAAAAATTGTCTAATGATGGATTTTTGATACAAGAGGTACACTTTTTTCGCCATGTAATTTTTGAAAAGGGTGTTTCAGTGGATCTGGAGAAGATAGAGGTTGTTATCTCATGGAAACCACCGAAGAATATCTTTTAGAGATAAAGTTTTATTGGTCTAGCTGGATACTACCGATGCTTTGTGTATGAATTATCATGAATAGATTCACCAATGATAGATCTGACAAAGAATAATTCTCCATTCCAATGAACTGAGGAATGATAAAAGTTTTTTCGAAGAGTTGAAAGTTCGACTTACATTGGCACCCATCTTGATTTTTATAGAATCAGGATAGGGGTATGTAGTGTACTGTGATGTTTTGAGATTTTGGTTGGGATTCATTCTCATGCAAGGAGACCATGTGGTTTCTTATGGTTTAAGGAAGTTGAGAGTTCATGAGAAGAATTACCCAACACATGACTTGGAATTAGTTTTCGTTGTACATGATTTGAAGACATGAAATCACTATCTCTTTGGTGATAAATTTATGGACCATAAAATCTTGAAACATATTTAATCATAATAATATTTGAATCTGAGGAAAAGGATATGGATGGAGTATCTACAGATGTTTTACTTTTACTTAATGTATACACTAGGAATGGCTAATACAGTGGAAGATACATTAAGCAGGAAGTCATATGATCAGTTATCAAAATAAGCTTCAAATGAATGGCAGTTGATGTTGATCCTAGCCGACATGAATGTGGAATGTGAAGATCGAGGTGATGTGTTGGTTTGATTTTCAGTTTCAGCGGTTCCTAATTTGGTAAGGAAGGTTAAAGCGGAACAAACATCTGATGCAAAATGCCTGGTTATGAGTTCAAAACTCAATGGTGGGGATACCATTGTGGGATAAAAACTTTATGGGAGTTCAGTTTTGTTGTTTATAGATCAGATGGTTGTACCTATAGCTTATCAAGAACAAATTATTCATGATTACCACCATTACATATGGTTTTTAAATCTAGGAATACATAATATGTACAATTCATTAAAGGCATAATTTTGGTGGAGTGACATGAAAAGGAAGGTGGTTGAGTTTGTATCACGGTGCTTAACTTGCCAGTAAGTTAAGGCAGAGCATCAATGACCAGTGAGTATGTTGCAGTCTTTACCTATACCAATGTGAAAATGGGTGTAGATAACAATGGATTTTATTACAGGTCTACCAATAATGGTTCATAAACACGATGCCATATGGGTGATAGTGTATCGAATTACCAAGTTGTCTCATTTCATTCCCATTCGTGAAACCCATACGATGGAGGATCTATCCAAAAATTATATCCAAGAAGTGGTAAAGATACATGGAATACCAGTTTTGATCATGTCAGATAGAGATCCAAGGTTCATATCTTGTTTCTAGAAATCCTTATCAAAATCCCTAGTAACTCAGTTGACTATGAGTATGGTGTATCGTTCTCATATGGATGACCAATCTGAAAGGACAATACAGACATTGGAATACATGTTGTGGGATTGTGTAATAAATTTTACTAGCTCATGGGAGGAGTATCTTTCCTTAGTGGAGTTATCATATAATAGTAGCTATCATTCCTTGATAAATATGGCTCTGTTTGAAGCATTGCATAGGTGTCCTTTTCATTCTACACTATGTTGGGTGGAAATAATGGAGATTTCACTAGTTGGGCTAAGCCTAGCCCAAGAAACAATGGAGAAGATATAGTTGATTAGAAAGATAATGGAGATAGCTCAAAGTCATCATAAATTTTATGTGGATCATCATCAATTTCCATTTTCATTTTCTGTGAGTGATCATGTGTTCTTGAGGATCTCTCCAAGATTTAGACATCATCATTTCGAGAAACATGACAAGTTATCTCCTTATTACATTGGCCCTTTTGAGAGACTGGAACAGGTTGGAGAGGTGGCACATCAGTTGGCATTTCCATCACGGTTCAGTGTGGTACATAACGTGTTCCACATATCTCAGTTGAAGAAGTATCATCCTAATCCTGACCATGTGATCATATAGTATCACGTTGACCTAGAGCCGAATGATTCATTAGTACATATCCCAGTGAAGATTATGGATAAGAAAGAGAAAGTATTGCATGAAAAAATCATCAATCTAGTGTGGGTTTTATGGATACATGGTAAGATTCAAGAAGAGAATTGAGAACGTTAGAAGGAAATGAAAGAGCAATGACCGAAACTCTTTTAGTCCAGCAATGGTTTTCTACTTTTTGAGGATGGAAGGACCAATGGTTTGGAGAATGTTATACCCCCAGTTTCTGGTATGTAACCATTAATTAATGATTTAATGTTTATATAGTGTAAGGGTTAATTATGGGAGAGTTTGGTGAACAATAAATAAGTTTTTGGGGATAAAGTAGATGCGCACGGGCTGCGTACAATTTGTCTAAACCGTGCTTATATCATATAAGAAACTGTGCACATTTTTAGTTTTAAGGTATTAGCTTTGGAAAATTTTGAGCATGGTTAGGGAGAACATTATAGGAGGACATGTAGGGGTTTCCTTATGATAGTATCTAACACATGGTCAGTGCACGATCTGTCTAACCGTGCAGTTTAACTGTGTGCAGGGGAAAAGTAAGATCATATTTTTTAGGATCTTAATAATTTTTTCTTTTACTTTATTGTTTTTGATCCTAAATAACCCCAATTGGATATTTATCTCCATTTAAGGTTGGGGAATCTCTCCCAAGAATTTTGGAACCGGCCCTGAGCCCTCCCTTGGTGTTTTCAAGCCCGATTCTCACAGTAATGTTCTTTACCGTTCTTGTCTCATTTCTTAGATATACTTAGATATACTTATAATATCCTATTTATTTTTTAGATATACACTTGTTATGGGTATATATATGTTGGGGGATTCCAAATATGATGATATTTGAGTTCTTTTATGGCATGGAAAGATATTTAAGGCTGTTTTTGGGGAGTTTCAACCCGGTTGCATGAGCGTTCTTCGTCCCTTGTCGGTTTTCATAAAAACCTTTGAGGTAGGTGGATTCTCTATCAACTAATATTACCATATTTGATTTTATTAGTTTCAATTTTTTTATTTAAATGGAATTTATTGTGAAAATCATGGAATAAATCTTCTCTAGTGATGATTTATGGTTTTTGTTGAAATTGTGTGATCTTGGTGAATTGTTGTGAAAAGTGATTTAGTTTCTTGAATTTAAAATGGTGATTTTAAATTATGGATTTGCTATAATTTCTAAATGGTTTGATGGAAAAAGGGGTTTTCAATAAAAAGGGTGTTTTATTTAAATGGTTTGGCATTGAAATGGCTTTGATGGGAATGGTTTTCAATAAAAAGGTGTTTTTATTGAAAGGTTTTTTGGCATGTTCCTTGGGCATACTTGGTGTGTGTATTCATGTTGTATTTATGGTGCTTAGTTTAAATATTACCTTGTTCTTGGTGATTAAGGTCAAATGGCACATGGGATATAATTACCTTGTGATGACTTGGTAGATCAACGAGAAACTGCTCATGAGTATGGAATTGTTATCGCGTAGCATGCATGGTTGGTTGCGCGGATGTGTGGAATGGATTGGGTATGCTAAAGGAATATTGAGAAATGAGTTTAAATAATTTTAAGTTATTTTTTGGAAAAATAACTTTATAGAAAATTGGTTTCAATTTCACTTGTATGCTTTTGGTTATAAATGGTTTTGGAAACATGTTTATATTTAGTTGTAAACTATTTTGAGAGATTGTTTTATATAAAATATTTAATGTAAATGTTGATAACTCTTATATCCTAGTGGAATGAGTAGGGAAGTAATTGGGGGAAAACATACTGAGTGTTATACTCACCCCTACTTTGGAAATTTGGTTCTTTTGAAGATTCTATATTCAAGGACATGGGAAAAGGTAAAGTATCAATTATTTTTAGCACCACCTCATTATACTTGGGCTATTTGGTGATTATGGAGCATGGAGCTTGTGGAGTATTGATTCTTGTGGTATTTTGGGAGTCTTTAGTTGTTCTTATGATGTTTACTTTGATAATTGTTTGGTCTTCCACTGTTTCACACTTTGGAGTGGTTTTGATATGAATAAAGTAGTTATGTTGTCTTGATTTTGTTAATGCATCATTTAGTGAATAGTTTGGTTATGGTTTGTTGGTTTAGTAGTTTATTTCTTAAAGGGTAAATCATCCCCCACATTTATTTTAAACACTTCATCATTTATTTCCAGCCTTTGGAATCTTGGGGATATTGCTTAAGGATAAGTAATGACTCATTGTACTCTCAATCCAATGGGAATAAGAAGGTCATTATTGGTTTTTTTGTGTTGTTTTTTCTATAACTTCTACCCTAGATTATGTCAAGAAATCCCTATTAGGTTTGTTACATAACAATTTTATAACTTCTTTGGAGAGACTTTTGATCCTAGAGTGATCAAAGTTGGTTGATCCCTAAGAAGTTGATGAGAGCAAGGAACAAACTTAGGTGTGTAAAATGTGCAATTGATTGAAGAATGTTGGGGAAGATGATCGCTTCTATTCATTCATTGAAATTCTAGAATACATGATTTATACTAGAAAAATACTATTGTATAGGAAATTCTCTCCCCTCTACCTAATTTCTTATTCTGAGATGGGATCATATGAGAACGCAGAAGTTGGGATGAAAAATAGAGTTAGTGTGTGTGGATGTTTAGAGCTTGAAAAACATCGAGAAGAAGATGTGTGGATGATTGGTTGGATACTGAATAGATTTTACAACTTATAGTTTTCATAGGAATATTGTCCAACCAAAATGGAAACAAGAGTTGAGTTGTCTCCGTTTTTAGGAGAGGATCCTTTGGGTTGGATTACTAAAATGGAGACTTACTTCAAATTCAGCCGGACATTGGAAGATATGAAAATTAATTGGGAATAGAATTAGATTGATAATAAAGTTCTTAATTGATTTATATTGTGATTGAGTTCTAATCCAATTTTGGAATGGGAGGAATTGAATCTGGTGTTAATAGAGAAATACGACCGGAAGCAAATGGAGATTTTATGACTACAGTCTGAGAAGTAGCAGTCCACATAACTTCTGGAAGATGTTAGGGAGGTAAAAAATTGATTCAAAGCAATACATCCTGACAAGGTATTTACTGATTTGATTTTTAGTGTAGAAAATCGAGATGGGGATGTTGTGAAAGTGCATTGAGTTCCTGGACTGCGTTCAAAAGATTTAGCTATAGAAGAACAATGACCGTGCATATTGTCAGCTAAACATGTGTGGCGGGGTGTAGAGAAAGTTACTTCACTTTCTACTCTCATAAATAAGGAGGAACGACTTGAACCTATTCCACATTCAAAACATTATACTGCAAATATTGTGTATCCAAAATAGAAGAAGCAAGTGGAGTATGGACACAACAATGATATTCTTAAGAGCTCGAGGTCCAAAACTACAGGATTCTATAAAACTGAAGAAACTTTGTGATAAATTTTTTTAATAAATTTTTTTGTATTTTTTGAAAACTAACCTTATTGTTGAAGAATGTTTTTTTTCAGGAATCAAACCCAATCCATCATAATGAGGTTGTTTTCTGGACATAAGTTTTTAGACCCAGGTTTTTTGCATTCTACTACACCAGACACAAAATAAGTTAGAAAGATGAAGTTTTTGATGAGACACTTTATCATATTCATGTCCAATGCCATGAATTTGAAAATCATCGGATTCAAAATAATCAGAGGCATAATCTATTGTTTGTTGGAAGTTTTTATTTTCTGTATTCAGAGAAAGAAAGAAAGAAGTTGATAAGTCAAAAAGAAAGAAGTAGTTGAGTATAGAAGTCATTTTTTGTTCAATAGTATTGAAAGAAGATTGTGAAGTTAGGAGTTAGAAAGTTCTCATAATTTCTAAAATTAATCAGATGATGCTTTTTTGATCATGAAGTTCTCATAAATCATGAAAAATTTCATGATAAAAGATTTCAAAGAAATGGTGGGGAGGTGTAATTAATTTCAGAGCTGAAAAATGAGATTTCCATTATAATGAGAATTAAATCGTAATGATATTTTCATATTGGGAAAACCATACTGATACTTTTATACTCATATTTTCATAATGAGATTTTCATACTGGGAAAATTATACTGATATTTTTGTACTCGGATTTTTGTACTGAGATTTTTGTATTGGGAAAATCATATTGATATTTTCATACTCATATTTTCATACTGAAATTTTCATACTCAGAAAATAGCACTGATACTTTTATACTCATATTTTCATAATGAGATTTTCATACTGGGAAAATTATACTGAGATTTTTATACTTTGATTTTCATATTGGGGAAATTGTACTGAAGTATTTATAATGAAGAGTTCATACTGAGAAAGAAAAAAAATCATATTCACTGAGAAAGAAACAGAAATCATAATGAGATGGTTCCAAATAATACTAAAAAATAATATTCCAGAAGTATTATGAAGAAATGAAGTGGTAAAACTTAAATTTCATTTTTACATAAATCTCAGAGAAATCTAAGGAGGTTTGAAGAAGTCAAAGATGAAGTTTTAAATGCAAGATATTTTTAGAGATTTTGATATTATAGAAAGTGTTGAATGTTTTCAAGTTTCCCATATTTGTTTTTTGAGTCACCTATAAATACTTCCTTAGATCATTTGTTCATTTGCAACTTCCACACACACAAAAACGACAGAATGCTAGAGAATTGAAAGTGAAAGTTCCCATATGATTGAAGAATAATTGAATTGAGAATTCTAGAAAAGTTTGGGTTTTTCATATTTAGAGCGAGTTCATTATACTGAGAAAATCAGATCCAGCATTATCATATTCATAGAATTAGATCCAGCATTATTTTATTCAGAGAATCAGATCCAACATTATCATATTTAGAGAATCAGACCCATCATTATTGTATTTAGAAAATCAGATCCAATATTATCATATTTAGAGAATCATATCTAGCATCAATGTTTTGAGAGAATCAGATCTGGTATCATTGTTTTGAGAGAATCAGATCCAACATCATTGTATTGAGAAAACCAGATCCAGAATTATCGGATTGAGAAAATTAGATCCATCCAAATCAGACTGAGGATTCAGAATGAGTAATTGTGGAGTATATTCAACAAATTCTATATTATTTTTTTTGGATCAATTGTTTTATAATAAAAAATTATAAACTGATGGGAGTCATTATAATTATTCTAATCAGGAGATAGAAGGTGTCTAATGGGAGTTGGAACAAGTTGTATTCACTCTTCTTAATAGTGAATTTTCATAGATCCATGAGAGTGTCTATGGAAAGAGTGCATGTTCTTACATTGAGTCCAAACCTTATAAATATTGTGTGATTTACATTCTTTTCTACTATTTCATGTATGAGTATTTATTGAAATTTGGTAAGGATATAAATCTTAATAGGTTTCAAGGGTTAAGTTTTGAAAAGAATTGAAACCTATAAAAGTGAACAACTAATTCAACCCCCCTTCTAAGTTGTTATTATATCCATTGGAACTTTAATTGGTATTAGATGGAAGGTTCCATTTTTGAATACTTATCATGGATAATATCAATTCTGTTAATAGTAGATGAATTCTTACATTTGATGATGAAAATTATCATGGATAAAAAAATAGGATGATTTCTTATCTCATATATCTTGGCCTTTATGTTTTTGATGCTGCTACTATTGATTTTCCACCTATTGAGAAATATTATCTTATGATTTTTTCTGATAATAGAAATATAGAAGTTTATGGAAATGATATAAATGTAATCTTTATGTCCTTATCATAGAATTTTTATTATAAGTTGATGGGTCTCAAAACTTCAAAAAGTATGTGGGATAAGCTGGAAATGTTTTTCGAAGGGAAAAAAAGTTAAAGAAGAAAAGCTAAAAAACTAGCATAGTAAGTATGAAGACATCATAATGAGAGATGAAGAAACAATTGATTAATACTTCATAAGAGTAAATTATTTTTTTGCAACATCAGAGGATTCAGAGATGTCTTGTAAGATTCTACAATTGTGAAGAACCTTATGAGAAACTTTCTAGACTGGTTTGATTCTAAAATTCCTTCTTTAGAAGATAAAGATGATTTATCTCTTAATGAATTGCATAACTTTCTTATTTCTTATGAAATGAGAAAAGTTATAATGCTTAAAAATAAGATGAAAGATGAAATGGATTTTGAAGCTATGAGAAATTTTAAAATTCAATATGTTGAAGATGTTGATCCTTGTGACTCTGAAGATAAAGAGGACGATGAGTTGAATAAAAAAATCACGTCTCTTATATCCACGAACTATCAAAGAGGAAGAGTAAATTTTGGAGGTAAACTTCCTCTAAAATGTTTTGAGTGTGGTTGAATCAGACACTTTACTTTGAATTTCCCTAAGAAGAAATTTGGATAATACCAAGATTATTTTGAAGTAAAAACTCAAAAGAATAAGTGGACAAAAAATGATAAAGAAGAAATATCTTCCAACATATACAATAAGAAGTTTAATGGAAAAAAACAAAGTATGTTGAGTAAGAAAGTTAAATCAGACTCAACCAACAAAAATTCTTCTGAATATGAGAGTTCATAACAATTCAGAACCTTCATTTTAAAAGTTTATAAAACAAAAGATTCCTCAGAGAGTGAAGAAGGTGGTGAAAAATCTTATAGAGAGTATCGGCTCAGAAAAAAACTTGTTTCATGTCATGAAAAAAAAACACAACTCTCAATAAATAAATTTTAGGAATGAAGAAATATTATGAATAATTTGTTGATGGAAGAAAATATGTCATCAAGTAGGAGGATGAATACATTTAGGAGATTTTAGGTTACGAACTTAGAATTACTGAATAGGTAAAGATGATTGAAGATCTTAGTAAGAAGATGGAAGATAAAGAAGAAGAGGTTAACAAGTTATGATCAAAACTTCTTGAGTCCAAAAATACATTAAGGAAGATGAATGAAAACTTCAACAAAGTTTCAGAAGTAAAATTTGAGGCTTCTAAATTTGATGAGAAATCACAATATGAGAATCAGGTGAAATCTTATCTTACCCAAAATAATGTTTCATCTGATTCTTTTAACATTTCAGGTTATGAAAAAATTATTGGAAAATCTTGGGTGGATATAGGATGAGGGAAACCTATAAAATATAAAAAAGTATAAAAATCACTCAAAAGAAAATATGGTCCACGTCCTGGGTATGTTTGAGATGAAAGATGTTACCAACCTAAAAAAAGTCTCAATAGAGAAAGATATTATTTCAATAGAAAATAAAGATTTAATGGTTATTACAAGTGTTGTGGAATCTATGGGAATATAGATTATAATTTTTGGCATAACTTATCCTTACCCAAAAGAAGGTTTGAGAAAAGTGGAAAAAATAGTGAAAGTCGAATGAAAAACTTTCCCAACATACAAAACGTTGAAAAAGTTAATTCTCAAGATGTTAGAAACTATCCAAGAAGAAATTACTTTGAATGTATAGAAGAATTTTATGGAATATATGATTAGTCTGGTCATTATTCAAAAATATTTATGACACTCCTTCTAGAATAATTTTCTTATGATAGAAAATAAAAGAAAGATGAAAAGAAGAAAGTTGTGGAAGGATATTTTGTTGTTAAAATAAGTTTAAAAGCAAGTAAAAGGGAAAAAAATTAATACTTGATAGTGGTTTCTCTTCACATATGATAGCTGATATAAAAATCTTGAAACATGTTGAAAGTCATGATGGAGGAGCAGTTACCTTTGGTAATGATAGTTCCTTAAAAATCAAGGGAATCATAATGACTAATATTGATGTTGAAAAGTTGAAATCTAAGGAAGTTTTATTTTTTGATGGGCTAAAACATAACTTAATTAGTGTAAGTTAACTTTGTGATGATGGAAAAGAAGCTATTTTTAGAAAACATTTTTGTATCATCAAAAGTTTGAAAGATGGAAAAGTCATTACACAAGAGGAAAGAATCGGTGTGAATCTATTTCAAATAGGAGAATTTAATAACTCCTATTACTTGAGTAATGAAGATGAAAACAAATTATGGCACCAAATAGTTGGCCACCTTGGGAGGAAATCCTTGAATAAACTTTATAAATTTGATTTTGTTCGAAATTTTCTAGAATTGATATGAAGAGATGAAGATGTTTGTGTTACTTTCTATAAAGGAAATATGACTAACAAAAGTACTAAGAGAATTGAGATTCAATTTACTAGACCAATTGAACTTATTCATTCTAATTTATGTGGGATGATAAGATATCAATCAAAAAAAGGAGATTTATAATTTATGACTTTTATTTATGATTTCACTCGGATGAAAAACATCATATTCATGAAGCACAAGTCAGAGGATATTGAAATGTTCAAATTCTTTAGAAAAGATGTTGAGAAATAAATGGGGGTTTTCATAAAGAATTTAAGAACAGATAATGGTACCAAATTCACATGAAATAATTTTGAAACTTATCTAAGAAATCATGGTATGAAACATCAGTATAGTACTCCCTATACTCCGCAAAAAATTGGATTAGCAGAAAGAAAGAATATAAGTTTGGTGGAAATAGGAAGAAGTATGTTAGCAGAATACAAACTTTCAAAATTCTATTAGAGAGAAGCTATCTGTAATACTGTACATGTACAAAATAGATTCTTTTTTAGACCAAAAACTTTCATGACTCCTTATGAAATGTGGTATAACAAAAAACCTTCATTGAAATACTTCAAAGTTTTTGGAAGTCTAGGTTTACTTAGAATAAAAAATCTGGATTTTGGAAAGTTTGATGAGAAAGACAAGGAATGAACTTTTATGGATTATTCACGAAATGTAAGAATTTACAAATATTAGAACAAATATTTACAAAAGTTGGTGGACTCATATGATTTTTTTAAAAACGTTGTTGGGAATGTTGAGGAGGATAAACTAGAGAATTCCAAAAATAGTGAAATAAAATAAAAACATCCTTATCAAGACTTAGAATAATTGTGTGATGAGGAGATTTTATATGGGAAAGAAACTTTGAAATTTTATACCTTACAAAAACATATTGAATTTGAAAACATTATTGGGAATCAGAAGGCTCTGGTTCAGACAAGAAAATGTTGATATTAGATAGTCATACTTCACTTATCTCAAAAGTTAAACTGAAATCAGTTTCATAAACAATTCAACAAAAAGTATAGGTGGATTATATTAATGAAGTTTTGGATAATACTAAAAAGAATGAAACATTGGAACTTGTTTCACAACCAAAAAATAAAAATGTTATTAGAACCAAGTGGATTTATAGAAACAAATTGAATGATAATGAAGAATTTTCAATAAACAAATAAACACTTGTTTTTAAAGGATATGAATAGGCGGAAGACATGAATTTTGATGAAACCTTTGTCTCTGTTGTAAGGATAGAAACTATTAGAATGTTTCTTATAGTGGATGCTCATTATAATTACAAATTTTATCAGATTATTGTAAAGTCAACTTTCTTAAATGGTGAGATTGGGGAAGAAGTTTACATTGAACAACCTTGTGGGTCTCTACTTGATGAGGATAAAAACAAAGTTTTTAAATTCAAGAAATATTTGTATGGGATGAAACAATATCCACATTATTGGTATTCTAAACTTGAAAATTGTTTAATAATGTTGAAATTTTATAAAGGAAAAGTTGATAACAACTTATATGAGAAAGATGCTGACTTAGAAGATCTAATTGTAATTGTTTATGTGGATGATATAATTTTTTATAGGTATAGAGAAGATGTGTGTAAAACATTTTCTGAAGAAATGAAGAAGAATTTTGAAATGTCAATGTTGGGAGAATTGACTTTCTTCCTTGGATTACAAGTTCAAAAAAAGAAAAAAAATACATTTTATTATCTCAAGAAAAGTATGCCAGGAAATTATTACAGAAGTTTGGAATGAAAGAATCCAAAGAAATTTCAACTCTTATTTTAGTGAGCATAATGTTGAGTAAAGATGAATCTAGAAAAAGTGTGAATCAGAAATATTTTTGGAAGCTGATAGGAAGTCTTATTTACCTTACAGCCTCAAGGACTGATATTGTTTATTCTACAACTTTGTGTGTTAGGTATCAAAAAAATCTGAAAGAATCACATATGATGGTAGAAAAAAATATGAGCTATGTCAAAGGAAAAAATTCACATAGATTTTTATACAAAAGAAACAGAGAAATGAATTTTCATGGTTTTATTGATGTTGATTGGTCTAGAGATTGTATTGATAGAAAATAAACCTTAGGATGAACATTTTTCTTGGATGAATGTTGTGTGAGTTGGAATAGTAAGAAACAAAGTTTAGTAACTTTGAGCATAGCTGAATCCGAATATGTTGCAGCTACTCAAGCTTGTACTCAAATGTTGTGGATGAAAGTTTAGTTGGAATATTTGAAAATAAAAGTTTCTAAACCATTGAAGATATTTTTTGATAATTAGAGTTCAATTTATCTTTATAATAATTCTATCTAACATTCAAGATCAAAACAAATTGATATAAAGTGTCACTTTATAAAAAATAAAGTTTTTTTCTGGAGATTTTTTGCTGGAATACATTTCAAAAAAGTATCAGATTTCTGATATCTTTACAAAAGAAATACCAAAAGAAAGGTTTGTGGAATTGAGGCTGCAACTTCATGTTCAACATCCTCCCATTTCTTCCTAAACCTCATAATAAGAACCTTCATTGTGATTTGAATTATGTTGACAAAGGGGGAGATAAAGTAACAATTTTTACTTTGTAAGAAGTTTTTAATTATCTTTTTAAATGAATCTGAATCTATGGTTATCATATAATGGGGGAGAGAAAAAGAAATGCAAGAGGAAAATATAAAAGTGATGGGGAGTTTATATTTAGATGGAATCAAAATTTTCTTCCCACCAAGGGATGAAATTACTTAAAAACATTACTTCGTCCAGTAGTGTGGTGTCAAGAAACTCTATTTTGAGAAAGGTTATGTTTTGATAAAATCCGAAAAACCTAAGTTGTGAAAAAATTATGAGTTTGAAAATTGTTTACAAGGGTTGTTAACAAATCCAAAGGGGGAGATTGAAGAACCATTGTGATAAATTGTTTTAACAAAGTTTTTGTATTTATTGAAAACAAACCTTTTTTTTGAAGAATGTTTTTGTTTTCCAAGAATTGGACAGATTCCTTCATAATGATGTCGTTTTTCAGAAACATGTTTTTGGACTAAGGTTTTTCATATTGAGCTACATAAGACACAAAAAAATTTAGTAAGATGAAGTTGTTGATGATACAATTTTTCTTATTCAGGTCTATCAACCTAACTTTGAAAATCATTGGATTCAAAATAATCAGATGTAGAATTTTTTATTTGTGGAAAGTTTGTCTTTTGTGTATTCAGAGAAAGAAAGAAGTTTCTAAGTCATAAAGAAAGAAGTTTTTGAGTATATAAGTCATTTTGTTACTGAAGAGTTTTGAAAGAATATGGTGAAGTTATGAGTTAGAATGTTCTCATACT
Source organism: Viscum album (assembly GCA_963277665.1). NCBI lineage: Eukaryota > Viridiplantae > Streptophyta > Magnoliopsida > Santalales > Viscaceae > Viscum > Viscum album. The sequence goes on along the minus strand of OY728165.1, from coordinate 792,753,122 downwards.
TTCTGAACTAAATCAGATGATGCTTTGTTGATTAAGAAATTCTCACAAATCATGAAAACTTTCATGATAAAATATTTTAAAGAAATGGTGGAGAGGTTTGAAGAATTTTAGAGTTGTAAAATTATATTTCCATCATAATGGTAATTACATTGTAATGATATTTTCATACTAGGAAAATTTTTTCTATGATTTTTGTACTTAGATTTTCGTATTGATATTCTCACACTGATATTTTCATATTGGGAAAATCGTACTGATATTTTCATACTCATATTTTCATGATAAAATTTTCATATTGGGAAAATAGTATGAGATTTTCGTACTCAGGTTTTCGTACTGAGATTTTTGTACTGATAAAATCTTACTGAGATTTTCATACTCAAATTTTCATACTAAAAATTTCATACTGGGAAAACCGTACTGATATTTTTGTACTCAAAATTTCATACTAGGAAAATCCTACTGAGATTTTCATACTGAGGAAATTATTTTGAAGTATTCATAATTAAGAGTTCATACTGATAAAGAAACATAAATCATAATGAGATAATTATGAAGAATACTCAAAAAGAAAATTCTAGAAGTTTTATGAATAATTGAGGTGGTTAAACTTGAATTTCATTTTTTCATAAATCTCGTAGAAATCTATGGTGGTTTAAAGAAGTCAAATTTAACGTTTTAAATATGAGATACTTTTGTATATTTTGATATTTAAGGAGGTGGGTAATGTTTTCAAGTTTCCCACCTTTGTTTTTTGAGTCACCTATAAATACTTGCTCAGATAATTTATTCATTTTCCACTTTCCCACACACACAAAAAGAGGAGTTCTGGAGAATTTGAAGTGAAAGTTCTCATTTGATTAATGAAGAATTGTATTGAGTATTCTAGTACAGTTTGAGTTTTATAGATTAAGAGTGAGTTCATCATACTAAGAAAATTGGATCCAGTATTATCGCATTTAGGGAATCAGATCCAACATTATCGTATTTAGAGAATCAAATATAGCATAATCGTATTTAGAAAATATGATCTAGCATTATCGTATTCAGAGAATCATAAATATCATTATCGTATTCATGGAATCAGATCTATTATTATCATATTTAGGAAATTGGATCTAACATCATTGTTTTGAGAGAATCAGATCTAGCACCATTGTTTTGAGAGAATCAAATCTAGCATCATTGTATTGAGAAAATAAGATCCATAATTATTGGATTGAGAAAATCAGATCCATCCAAATCAGACTGAGTATTTGGACTGAGTAATTGTGGAGTAGATTCAACAAAGTATTTATTCCTTTGTTTGGATCAATTATTTTATAAGAAAACATTGTAAACTGATGGGTGTCAGTATAATCATTCATATTTGGATATGTAAGGTGTTTAATAGAAGTTGGAACAAGTTTTATTCAATTCTTCTTAATTGTGTATTTCCATATACCTATGGGAGTGGCTATGATAAGGATATAGGTTCTCACACTGAGGATGAACCTTGTAAATCATGTGTGATTTACTTTATTTTCTACTATTTCATGCATGAGTATTTACTAAAAGTTGATAATGATATAAATCTTAACAGTTTACAGGGGTTAATTTTTGAAAATAATTGAAACTTATAAAAGTGAACAACTTATTCAAGTCCCATTCCCAGTTGTTTTTTGATACTTTAGAACTTCAAAAACCAAATGAATCCAAACTTATGCCATTTTCCTCACATGTAACCCTTGAATTTAGTGGATCACAATTAATTAAAGTCTTAGTCATGGGAAAGAATAGTGAGGGCAACAATGGAGAGGATAACAATGCTTCAGAAAGGGGTAAAATTTAGAAACTAGAGGAGCAACTAGAAACCAGATTCGGATGACCAAGAAATCTCAAGACATGAACTATAAAATTTGTGGTATGGAGCAAGGAATTATGAATAGTTCAGTCAAGTGAAATTTGGGGTTGTAGGAAGATGCTAACAAAAGCTTCAAGTGTGGAGGATGAAGGAAGTCTTGGAGTATCAGGCATCACTGCATCAAAAGATCATTCAACATATTCCAAAAAAAAACTTTCTTCAGAAGAAGTGTCAATTTTTGATCCATTTTCTAGTCCTACTACTATAGGATAGGGAACTATGATTTCATTGGTTTATGAATGGTTTTACTCCTCATGCAAAATTATCATTGAAGGTAATTTAATTATTCACACTTGGTTCCCATTTTTTTAAGTACCAGAGGTGTTGTTATTTTTGAGCTAAGATATACTGCTATTTATCCAGTTGGCTATAAGAAAAGAGATATTAAAAGTAGAAACAAGTATTCTATTTGGAAAGATGAAAGGGAAATGAACTCTTAAGTAAATTGGTGGCTATATGGTGATGAATTGGTTGTTTTCTCTAATTTAGCTAATATTATAAAGACATGTTGGAAAGTTATGAGCTGGCTATGGTATTATTATATACTCCTTGAGGGAGTGGAGGTCCATGGATTGGAAGGGGAGGGAGTTTTAGTTGATGATTTTGTGGAGATAACACTTTTTACATTGAATCCTAAGCCTCCACCAAAGCCTCCAACAAGGGAGTGATATTCATGGAGTTTTCAAACTACAATGTACACTAGAAATTACAAGATGCTTCAGCCCATGACTCAAGTGAATGGCCAACTTTTGGCTCAAGATGTTTCTACCAGTATTCCTGATTTTAGGGAAGGTTTTTACATATATGAAGTAGATTCTAAGGTTTTATCTATTAGAGATGTTCGAGGAGGATTATACTGGAAATGTTATACATCTACATTATCAGCCAAAGTTTTCCCAAGTGTGTTGATGTTTTTGGATGGGAAGGGGACTATTGTTCCAGATTTCTAAAACCTATTGAAGGTCCACCTTAGGGACAAGGTATCATTTCAGAGTAATGGAAATTGTTAGGATTTGGGGCTGGAAGTGAATTGGTTGGTGAGATTTTCATGTATGGGCATGGGTTGTTGGTTGGGTTGTTGTATTATACTATAGTAGTTTTGTATTAGGAAGTAGTGTGTAACTGCCCAGGGAAACATTTTATTTTATCTATTAGTTGTTAGGGGTTAGTTAGTTGTTGGGTGGGGGTATTAAATGGGATTACATTATGAGGGAGGGATACGATTCATTCTGGATTTTAGCAGGGCTGGTGAGAGGTCTGGATCTTGGGAGATACAACCCAAGCTTGGAGAAGTAATCTTCCACAGAGAGTGTCTTCTTACTCTCTCTTTATATTTTTTCTTCCTATTGTAACAAATATTGTTCTCATGCTAGTGGAATAATATGTGTTGTTATGTTGTTTTTTTTGTACCTTCTACCCCGAATTCTACTGAGCAATCCCTGTTAGGTTGGTTACCAAACAATTCTTATCTTCAACAAATCAAGATCGACCATTTTAGTCACATATAATATTCAAAATAATCTACAATTAATAACAAATATATTCATAAAAAATCAATCTTATTTCTCGAAAATATTTTGAAAAAAAAATTCACTAAAAAAATTTCACATTTTTTCTCTATAGTTAAAATATATTATTTACATTGATAAATTTTAAAAAAAATGGAGTAATTCTAGGATTTTTTTCAAGATTAATTTATCACAACCATAAAAATTCCAATAAATTGGTTGAAAAATAATACCCATAATTTCCCTATTTGAATTAATTAAAAATTTAATCTTTTTTTAACTATGTAAATTAATTTGTTTAAATTCCTCAATACCCTTAAAGAATTGATTTTATACCAGTCAATCATGTACCGACTTAAGATTCTTAAAACAAAATCTATGTACATTCATAGATCTCATTATGGTCATATCCTTCCCTGAGGTCATTCTTCTAATGATGGTTACTATCACATCTTTTAGAAATAACTATACTTATTTCAATATATGATTTTTAAAATTAAATAAATATTAGATGATAAATTTCATAGAAATAAAAATATAAATGCCCCATTAAGGAAATAATAAATCAATGACAATAAGATAGCTGCTTATATAATTCTCTTCATTATGATGTATCATTCCACATTAATGGAATAGTAAACCCTCAATAGACTCTCCTGTGACATGCCTAGTTTTAGGGTCTCAATAATACCACCTCTCATTTTATAAAATTTAATCCCTATAAATTTAAAGGATTTGATAATATATTAACAAGTTTAAGATCCATGCCTCTGAATTTAATAGACACGTCACCAATCTAATTATTGTGTATGATATCCCATTTGATAAAATCAAACCTCACTACATTCGAAGGTCTTAGGAAAATATCAACATGGTATGATGCCAATTATTTTTCCATATAGTAATGTAAAATGGGCAGGACTGTCCAATATTGTGCAACTTTGAGCCTATGTGGATTTGTTCTTAAAACCCACATACAATGCTAACAAAAAATTCAAGATTTCCCCACCCTGCATAAGCCCGCGAGCTTTCCTATATTTTAAAAATATATATTATTTATAATAATTTAAATATTGTATTTTTTATCATTATCAATGATAATTGTGGGAAGAAGTATGGATCGAACATAGCTGGAGTTTTAAGAGATGTGGTGGAGTGTCTTTTGATGGGTTGATCGTGGCATGCAGTGACATGATGGAAAACTATTGTATAGTAAATAAATATAAAAACAAAAATGTAAAGGATAATCATTGAAAGATGAAATATAAAGTAAAAGTTAGGGGTTAACCCCCATGAGTCAAGATTTAGTGTAAGAATCAAGGTTACCTATACATGATTTACCAATTGGGTTTCCACTTGGGGTAGTATAATAAGTAAACCAACTCTTGATTCTTATCTTCAAGTGAAAGAGAATCACATGTCAAGCAGTAAAGTCATGATACCTTTCATCAAAATATGGGAATCCTTGGCCATGTACATAACCATAGTCATTTGAAATGAAAATAATTCAAGGGATTTATATTATAATTGAATAGTGACAAATAAAATTAACAAATTTAATAAATACAAATTACCATGAATATACATGAATCAGACCCTTACAATAAAAAAAATAGTTTCATTCAGTCAACATAATTCCCATGGTCAACCCTATATAACTCCCTAATCATCAATAATATTGGTTAATTTTATAACCATGAACCACCTTGGTTATGTACAAACAACTCCCATATAATTAGATAAAACAAATAACAATTAATGAATTGCAAAACCAAGGGCACCCAACTGATCATCCACAGTTAACTACATAATTATATCATTCAATTTACCAATTTAGTTGAAGATGAAAATTCATATTATCATTTTATAACTAAAAAAGGTTTAGTTATAAGAAAATTCATAAGAAAAATTAGTAAATATGTAGGATGACCTCTCTTTGAGAATTTCACCGATCACCTACAATGAAAGTTAATAAACAACTCTTCAAGATGGTATTTTATCAACAATACCTCTCCATAGAACTAATAAGAGGCACAAAAAATTGAGAAAAACCCATAAGGTATATTAAATATAATATCTCAATAATACATAATGGTAAATTCATCAATTAGAAATCTTAAATTATCATTCAAGATCCCTCACAAAGAATTTAAAGAAATAAAATACAAAATTCCTCTTACGAGCAGAACCCACAACCATTAATCACACAAAATCAAAAGAAAAAATAGATACCGACTACCTCATTGTAAAACCAGGACCCAAATTCAAATCCATATTTAATGTATATGTTATCTCATTAATCAAAAAATAAACAACCAAAAATATATAATAGGAATGGAAACCAATTCTCAAACATAGAGATATAAAAAAGAGGAAGATCATGACTTGTGTTGGCCATTCAAACCTCCAATTGAGAGAGAAAGATATAGAGAGATGAATCACTTGTTTTAGGGAGTGAAAACATCAATCATATCTCATCCTACATCCTTAGATACTCTCCAAAACCATCATGGTGAAGCATAGTGATTTAATTTGACTCCAACTTTTGGTAGTCCTGCATCGATTTAGAAAAAATCCAAATCCCTAGGGAAACATCCAACATGGAAACCGCCACCACTAGCCTTGATCGAATTATGTTTGTGGTGTGATTTACTAGTGACTCACTCACTTGGTACACCTTGTTCTTCTAGAGGTTGGAAATTAACCTCATATAATGGGAATAAAGAAAACAAATTCCCTAAATAGGGTATTTGAGAATATATTTCCCAATATAACCTAGTTTTCTTATTCTTGGGAAACTATTTTCCAAGATAAGGTTTTTTTATTTATTCTATGGAAAATTTGGTGTGGGAAATAGTTTCTCAACTATGTTTTTTTTCATTCCCGTTATATGAGGAAAAATTCCAAGGCTGAATCAGTAACGTCCCAGGCTGTCGTCGGGTCCCTCATGCAAGGGCCTCTCCATGATGTTCTTCAAGTTGTTTCCCATGAATTTAAGAAGCTTCTCTAACACTCGTGTTATCTTTGATTCATCAAACGACCTCATTTTTTTTATTTATTCTTTTCTCTCGCTTAAACTTTGAGTAATAGGTGGTGAGAATCTTTTTATCTCTCTTTCTACCTCTCCATATTGTAGTTGTGTGTGAACCGAGACACCGGTAGGGAGTCAGAGGCTTAGAGGAGGAGGGATGCATGGTGCCAAGGTACCCGAGAAGAGGATAGAGGATCAGATCCAAGGGGGAAAGCGATGACCGATAACTGCAAAGGGGAGGCGAGTGAGTGAATGAGACCGAGGGAGTGGCATAGTCACTGGCCTATTGGTGAGAGGTTGCGGAAGCCGACATAGTCGCGTGCAGAGGGAGGAATGGGATAGTGCTCATTGGGTCAGGAGAGTCAAGGAGGAAAAAAAATTTCATTTGGAGTTTTTTATTTTTATTTTTTAATATATATATATAATTATATATATAAATATATATTTATAATTATATTTATAAATAAATAATTTCAACTCTTTAAATATATTTAAAAATATATATTTAAAAATATGAAATTATTTATATTTATATTTATAAATATATTTATAAATATATAATTATAAATCTATAAAAGTAATGATGCAAGTAGCGTGAAAACCTCTCACTCTGAAATTCCATGGAGAATCCTAGGGTTCTTTGCTCATAGCGATGCGATAGAGTTATTTAGTAGCTGAAATCCTCTGGGATCAGAGGCTCTATGGCTCACATTGGTGTGGCATGTCTCGCATGGTTACCTGTAGTAAACCCAAACCAGTTTATTCTCTTTCCTATATAGCGATTAACAATGATTTCTCTCTCTTCAAGGATTCTGCTTTTGGGGAGATTCATTAAAAGGGATGTATAATGAACATCAAAGCTAATGGCGATGCGGTCTTCGAATGCTTGAAACTAGTTAAACACTCAATTATTGCAATATTAATCTTTTCATGACCCAACCCAACCCGGGATCATGCCGCAACTACCCCAAGTCCACCTCCATAGGCCAATGGTGGTGACAAGAACCAAAGGCACAACTAAACTCAAGGAGGCCTTTGTCTAAGTACTTGTCAACACACATGCAATAAAATCAATGATAAAGTGTATAGGGAAAGAAATAAAAGATGAAACGTTGCTATATATTAACCAAAGATGCATGGACCACTAAATAGGATGAAGTACAGTAGTGTAAACTAAAACAAAAAGGGAAAAATACACACCCACCTAGAAACATGTCCCAACCTGACAAATTGGAAAAGAGTAAAGCATTTGAGAGCCCAACCCCAGAATCCGAAACTACGACTACCTTATGCGGTCTAAGCAATCCGTATCCCTAAGCTCCTCTGAAGTCACAATCAACCTGTCTGCCATCTAAAAAAGGCATGACACATGTTGGGAGAAGAAGATGTAGGGGTGAGTATATACATACCCAGTAGAATGATCCGAAAAGGTGAATAAAGAGTAGTAAGAGATACAACTTAAGAGGAAATCAATAGATAGAACAAAGTATGGTAAAAGAGAATAGCTCAACCCAACATGAGATTGAAAGTAAACTCATCCAAACATAAGGATCCCAAAATGGTGAGAATATTAATTTCTCATAGATTATTCACTACCTATAGTAGGAGAGTGGACTCATCCAACCATGAGAAGTTAAATATAGAAAACACGTGACATACCCTGAACATCTTCACCTCCCCTGGAAGGAGAGTAAATATACCCAAGGAGTGAGTGCTCAAGTAGGATATATATATATATTCTCAGTAAAAGTATCCCAAATTAGAGAGTAATAAGATATCCATATCATAGCTCAACCTAAGAGGATGAGTAGCCAATAGTTCCAAAATAATTCCAACTGTAATTCCCAGAACCTCATGCATCTGCCCAGGAAACACAAGTCGATGGGACTCAATCACCACACCTTGATACTATCTGCTTTGGACGACATTGACTCACCCACATAGTTTTATTTTGCATCACAAGAACACATCTCGGTGGGTAAATCGTCCCTCTTTCTCATGAGTCTAAAGGTACGTCAAATCACATCTCGTCACTGTGCCACATAGTGGAGGGGTCACAAGTCTTGGAAAGGACCCTGTTACCCGGTATGAAAAGGGGGTCCTTCTCTGATAGTCACTGAGAAATGACACTACCCAGTCCGACTGGAGGGTACCACTCGATAAGGTCACTGGGGAATGCCACTTCCTAGTCCTACTGGAGGGTAAGCCCGGGGAGTCATCAAGGAAAGGACACTACCCAGCCTGACTAGAGTGTTATGCCTAGAATATGTCATTAGGGGAATTCCACTACCCAACCCAACTAGAAGGTAAACCCAGAACATTGAGGGACTCCACTGCCCATCCCTTATAGAGGGTAACTTGTAAAGATCATCAGGGAATGACATTGCCTAGTCATACTAGAGGGTAACTTGGAAAGATCATCATGGAATTCCATTGACCAGTTCTACTGTAGGGTAAGATTAGAACTTCTATTGGGGAACACCACTACCCAACTCAGCTGGAGGGTAAGCACAATACTACTCTGGTGATTCTGTAAGATCACTTTCACCATCAGGTGTCACCTCTGTGCGTTCCAACCCTAATAATTAACATCATATATTGAAAGCTACTTCTGAGAGAACCATTGCATTATACACAAAAAAAATACTTAGGATAGACATCTCATGGTCCAAAATTCAAGTTCAAATTAAGTAGATACGAATGTTTGAAGATTACTCAGAAGAGATGAAACAGTACACAACATGTGAGGGGGCCCACATGGTATGTGGCCCCTCTTCACTGCCTAGCCATGTCTCTAGCTATAACACATGTCCCATATCTTGTAGTGGTATACTCCTTGTATGAAGACTACATTATGTGTCCCACCAATCCAGGGGCCGGGCCATGTCCGCTGGACGTGTTCGTGTACTCGGACCCGTGTCCGTGTACTTCAGTACAAGGCGTGTTGGTCCACGTGAGATGTTGCTCGTGTGGCCAACCCATGTTTGTGAAATTGGCACATAGAGTGTGTCTAGCCATGTATTCCTTTACATGGTTTGATTCACATGGGAAGATGATACATGACATGTCAAGGGAGGTACACGTTGTGTCATCCTTATCTCCTCCCAACCCTAGAACTGCCACTTAGAGAGGATACACACCGTGTGTTTTTCAATGAAAATGGCGTGTAGTTGAGATTTTCTAGAAAACTTCAGGTTTCCTTGATCTAACTCCACACTTCGAATCTGCTATAGCTGTGGCCAAAATCACCAGATGTCATTTTGAAATATCTAGATCTGGTAGAAGATCACAGATTCCCATCGTTATTCACTATGAATCGGCCTTGTTCGACAATGGGGGTTTGGCCAATTCTTCTGCACACCATTGTGCCTCTATTCATTGATGATCCAGTGTAATACCTTCTGATTCATCATCCATTCATCTTGACAATCCCAGATCTATGCTCTGCTCATGATTTTGTTTTTGTTTCTCCAATCCACCTTTAATCCGAGCACCCAACGAGCTCAGGTCGCCCAAAAACTATCAAGCCGGGAATCACAGGGTTGCAACAGTGAAGAACGCATAGAATGAGGGAAGGGAAAACACATAAAAAAGGCTTTATTATTGTTTTCCAAGAATTCCTGGCCAACCGATCAAGAATGGGCAATCCGGATTAGAAAAACTAATAAAGAATTGAATTTCAATACTCATTCTCATGGAATGGTTTGAAACAGGGGCATAGATAAAAGATGAAAATTCATTCTGCTTATTATTTTTAATCTAAAGTCATAAATAAAATATGATCCCTACCTCTTGATTGGATCGATCGCTGGTGAAGAACATGATCACCAATGAAGGAGGAGGATCTGTTGCATTTTCCGCATCTTTATCCGATCCGATCTAACATTATATACTTCGTCGTTCTTCGTTCTTTGAAGAAATTTCCAAAGGGTGGGGAAAATAGAGCTCCACCAATGGTGGGAGGATTATGCACCAACCATGGCTGAAATCCTCAACCACATATTTATAACCATTCATTAGGTCAAAAAGGAATTTAATTAATTAAATTAATTAATTAATTAATTAAATAACTTAAACACATTGCCAACGAGAGAGGGGTTTAAAAATCCCATGACGACTCACTTTATGTCATGCCTAAGAAAAACTCCGCATTCGAGACCCAATTATGATCTCATATTTTTGATCCGATCAACTGTTTAAGATTTATTTCTATTTATTTAATTAACCATGTGTGTGCAATATAAAATATATTTCATATTTTTATAAAATTAATTTCAGGCACACTAGGCCTCATAATTGCACTTTGTCTTAGTTTTTATCTCTATAAATATATATAGAAATATTTCAAAGTCTTACAAGGCAAAAAATAAGTCTCTACATCATTCTCTCCATCAATATTTTTTCACTAAAAAGAAAATCTAGGAAAACAACTCCAGATACTAAGCCCTCATCTAGCACTCCCACTCCCATGAACTCTCTTACATGTTTTTGTGATGCCACAACATGAAAACCAAAGGGACGGTCCATCCATGTAAGGCCCACTCCTTTCGGTCCTCGATCACCACCAGGTTCTCTACAAATGTGGCTCCATCCATGATGTCCAGCTCACCCTATTCAATGATGTGCATGGGGACATGGATGTATCTCCTTAGATGCAACATGTGGAAAACATCGTGAACCCACTCCAACTGTGGGGGTAGGGTGAGGTGGTCGGAAACCGCACTAGTCCTCTATATGATCTTGAACGACCTAATGAATCTTAGGGATAACTTGCCTCCTTGGTTGAATTTCTGCATTCCTCGTCATGGAGAGACTCTAAAAAAGACATGGTTTCCCTACTTGAACTCCAAAGGCCTATAACTATGATCTGCATAGGACTTCTGTATGCTCTAGTCCATCTTCATCTATTCATGTATGACCTAGGCTTTCTTCATATTCGCCTGCACCAACTATGGGCTTAGGAGGGATGACTCTCCCACCTCTGTCTATACAAGGTTGACCAGCAAGGTCTCCTGTATAGGGCCTCAAAAGGTTCCATGCTGATGGTGGAGTTGTAGCTATTTTTTTATAAAAACTCTACCAAAGGTAGGTGATTCTCCCAGTTCTAGTAAAAATATAACATTCAATCCCTAAACCTACCCTCTATCACATGGATAGTGTGCTTTGTCTACCCATCTATCTGAGGGTGAAAGGTTGTACTGATCCGCAGCTGGGTCCCGAATGCCTTCTGGAGGCCTCTCCACAATCGTGATGTAAACCAAACATCATGATCAAAGTTAATAATTGAGGGTACCCTATGAATTTGGATGATCTATCGTATGTAAATTTTCCCCAAACTCTCCGCTGAACTCTTCTACCTGATGGAAAGTAAGTGTTCCAACTTTGTGAGTCAATACACTATCCCTCAGATGGCATCATGAAATTTAACTATGTGAAAAATTCCTATGAAGAAGTATATGGACATGCCATCCCATTTCCACTCTAGGACCCCAAGAGGATGCAACAAACCCACTGGAACCTAGTGCTCAGCCTTCACCCACTAAAAGGTGAGGCATCGTGAGGTGAACTCATCTATGCTTTACCTCATTCTGAATCACCAAAACTTCCGCTAAATATCCCTGCACATATTCCCCACACCATGATGTATAACTAAGGGGGAAGTGTGGAACTCCCACACCAACTTCTTCTGCATTAAGATTGGAACCACTATTCATCCCTGGAATAATATCTCATGATTCCTTACTTCAAAATATCCATATGTTGTGTCACATGTGGATATATGATCACGTAGAACTTTGCAGTCGATGCCTCCCAGCTGGGACTCTTTCACATGATCAAGGATAGAAAGAGCCAACACCATCAACTGTAGGAAAATTGTACCCTTCTACTCCACCAGGGTTAGCTGCAGGGAAGCTAACTACTCCAAATATTCCTGCACTAGGCGATCTTGGGTCTTCCTACTAAGGGTATCTGCTTCAATGTTTCCCTTTTATGGAATACAAACTATCTCAAAGTCTTATTCCTATAGGAAATCCAACCAGTATCTTTGTCTTAGGTTCATGTCACTCTAAGTAAAGATATACCTGAGAATCTAATGGTCTGAGTAAACCACAAAGCGCTCTCCTAGAAGGTAGTGACTCCACATCCTCAAGGAGAAGATTACCAATTCTAGATCTAGATATTGAGTTGCATAGTTCTTCTCATTGAGTCTCAACTGCATCAACCTATATACAGTGACCACCTATTATTTCATCAACACACAACTAATCCCAACTCCTAAGGCATCACAATACACTAGGAACTCAATGCCCTCCTATGGTAGTCTCAAAACCAGAGCTCTCATCAGCCTCTTACTCAACTCCTCAAAGGAATTCTGGCACTGCTCAGGCCTAGTAAATTACTATCCCTTCTACTTCAGAGTGGTCAAAGGGGTTGTGATCCTAGATAAGTCTGCCACAATTCTCCTATAGTACCCCACTAAACAAATGAATATTTACACCTATGACAAATTCTTGAGTGGATCACAAGAAATAACTGCTTCAATATTCACTGGATCCATGACTAAAACATATTAAAAAATTAAATTTCCTATAAAGTGAACCTCCTATATTCAAAACTGGAACTTTGAGAGATTTCCATAAAGTTGGTGCTCTCAAAGTAAATCAATAACCATCCTCAAGTGCTCTGCACGATCCTACACTATCGAAGAGTAGATGAATATGTTGTCGATGAAGAAAAACACAAGCTAGTCCAATTAAGGTTAGAAGATATGGTTCATCAAAGACATAAGAATTTTGGGGGAATTTTTCACACCAAAGGGCATCACTAGGAACACGTAGTGTCCATAGTGACATCAAAAGGCCAACTTCAGAATATTAGCCTCACAAACCCAGAACTGGTGGTATTTGGACCTGATATCAATCTTTTAGAACCATATCATAGCTCAAAACTGATCAATGTAGTTGTCAATCCTTGTAAAGGGGTGCTTATTCTTGATCATGGTCTGGTTCAGGCAACGATAATCCATGCAAAGTCGTAAACTCCCATCTTCCTTCTCGACGAAAAAAACTGGAGCTACCTAGGGGGACACATTGGGTCTGATGAAATATTTCTTATTAAGGTCCTTTAACTATAACCGTAGCTCTCAGAGCTCAGTGGGTTCCATACGATATATCACAAAATATATCAGGGTAGCCCCTGATTGCAAGTCAATGAAAAAAATCCAACTCCTATCTCAGAGGTAGTCCCTGAACATCTTTGGGGAATACATCCATATAATCCTCTACAAATGAAGGAATATAGATGCCTGAAGAGTCTGCTACACCAAGGTTTACCCTCAGTATATGATGAGTAATAGGCTGTAACCTCTTGTTCACAACTCCCTCTTATCATACTATGATGTCTCTTTCACTGAGAAAGGAGAGCCTCATCCCATCAATGCGTAAGCATCTGAATAGTTTGTGATGAAATTCAATCTAGGATCAAACCATGGAAATCCAATCCATGACCAAGATAATGTCATAGGGTTCTATCGTGATGACCATTAGGTCCCACATGAACCTCTCCCCTGCAAGAGATAGCTCACACTTCTGGAAGATGAAAGATAAAGACAAAGCATTCCCTATAGGAACCTCAAGACAAAGATGTTGTGCTAGAATATCTAATGGGAGCTCCAAATACCACACCAAGAGTAAAGAGATAAAAGAATGGATGGAAATTGTGTTTAATAATACTAAGACAAGAGTAGAATAAACACAGAACAAAACTTGAATCATCTCACTTGATGTAAGATCATAAACACCTAAAGATTATACCTGTCAGTGACCCCAACTTCTAGCTCCCTAAGATGCTTGGTGGTGGTGGTGGGAGGACCTCATAACATCTCCCCACACCTGAAGCTCCTCCCGCTCCTCTTCCAGCTTTGCCTCCCTGGGGACCACCCTGTCCCCACCTAGGAGGTCCCTGATCATGACACTACTTCTACCGTGACGATCCATCAGCTATCTGCTTGGGATGCTCATCACATCTGGTTGGGAAATACCATACCATGTGACCTCACCCATAACAAGTATATCACTAGTCCTCTCTAGGTTTCCTCAGTGCTCTACGTTTCCCCTACATAGTATGACCACGTCCTTGAGCCTGCTCATGGAAGTCTTCTATTCCGAGATCTCTGGTGCCTGCCTGTTATTGTAGTTGACTCAGACATGTCACACCCACCACTAGCTCCATCTATTTGGAGTCCCTTAATAAAAAATATCTCTTTCACAAGTGCTTGATCCAGCACCCCAACATAGGTAGGGATGCACAAGGGCACTATGCTGTCTCAGATCTCTCTATGGAGTCCCTAATCAAACTTCTCTCCTCAGAAGTATCCACTATTTGATCTTTAAGGGTCCAAACAAGCCTGAAGATGTAGACCATCGACTCTAGACAACCCTCTACCGCCTAAGGATCCGGATCACTACAGAACCTGAACAATCTCAAATGCTAGAAATCATAGAGTGCGCTCAGTCTACACATGTCCTCATCCTTCTCTACAGGACTATATACTTCTCAATAGGGGTAGGTGCCACTACTTATCCACTCGGAGTAAGGTGATCACAATATGAGACCTAAACTGAGGTCCCATCACTTATAGGGTCATCATCCCAAACCAAAGATGGTATTTTGGCTAACTGTCATAACAGAGACATCCTAAAAATTATCAAGGAGTACCACGACCAGATGAGAATATATATATATATATATATTAATAAAAATGGGGAGATGAATCAAGAAGGAAATTCAAATACTCAATCCTATATGACGCATGTACCATTTTTAACAGCAACAAATGCCTCAGGGTACCTAGTCGACAAGCGGGTAATTAGGGATCTGGTTAATGGGTATGTTGGCTTCCCACGCTATCACTAGACTCCCTAGCCTATGAGCCACTATAGAGAAACTTAGAAACTATTTCCCTAAACCTAACCAATCCTTTTAAGGGGTAACATATAAAAAAAAATCCCAAGGAATGAACTTTCTTTGACACCACTCTTTCACGACTCAACCCAATCCAAGATTGAGCCACAACTACCCCAAGCTTTCCTCCATAGGGTAGGGGTGGCGACAAGCACTGAAGAAACAACTAAACTTGGGGAGGAATTTTCTTAAGTACCGGTACACACAAAAACAACCAAATCAATGAAAAAATACAGAGGAAAATAAATAAAATATGCAACACTGATATATATAAACCAAAGATGCATGGACCACTAAACCAGACAAAGTACAGTAGTGTAAACTAAAAGGAAAAATAAAAAAAATACACACCCACCCAGAAACATGTTCCAACCTAAAAACCTAGAAAATATTAAAGGAGATGAGAGCTTGGATCCTGTATCCCAAGGTACGACCACCATACATGGTCCAAGTAGTTCGTATCCCTAAGCTCCTCTGAAGCCATGATCGAACTGTCTTACATTTTCAAAAGACACGATATGTGTTGGGTGAATCCCATAAAAGGGTGAGTATATACATACCTTCTAGAATGTCCTGAAATGTGAAGGGGGAGTAGTAATAGATACAAATGAAGAGGAAAGTAGTAGATAAAATAATGCATGGTAGAAGAGAACAACTCAACCCAATAAGAGAGTGAAAGTAGACTCATACAAACACAAGGATACCGAAACAATGAGAATATGGACTTATCATCAATTCCTTGCTACCTATAGTAGGAGATTGTACTCATCCAACCATGAGAATCTAAACAAAGAAAGCACATGACATACCCCACACATCTTTAGCTCCCCTAGAAGGAGAGTAACTATACCCAAGGAGTGAGTACTAAAATAATATATATATATATATATATATATACTCATTCAAATAATCTCAAAAAAGTGAGTAAGGGGATATACATCTCACAACTTAGCCCAAGAAGATGAGTATCCAATAGTTCCAAAGTAAGTCTAACTACAATGCCCATAACCTCATGCATCTTCCTAGGAAACACAAGTCGAAGAGACTCAATCACCACACCTTGATACTATATACTTTTGGTGACACTGACTCACCCACATGGTTTTAAGTCGCATCACAAGAATGTATCTCGGTGGGGAAAGCATCCCTCTTCCTTGCAAGTCCAAATGTATGTCAAACCATGCCTGTTCACTATGCTGCATAGTCAAGGTGTCACATGTCTTGGAAAGGATGCCATGACCTGGTATGATGAAGGGTATTTCTCTGGTATTCACTAAGGAATTCCACTGCCCAGCCTAGCTGGAGGGTACCACTCAGAAAGGTCATTGGGGAGCACCACTGCCTAGTCCTACTGGAGGGTAAGCCCGATGAGTCATCAGGGAAATGCCACTGCTTATCCTTGATGGAGGGTTATTCTTGGAAGATGTCATCAGGGAATGTCACCACCCAACCTAGATGAAGGGTAATCCTAGAATGTTGAGGAACTCAACTGCCCAGTCCTACTGGAGGGTAACTTGGGAATATCATCAGGGAATGCCACTGAACAGTACTACTAGAGGTTAAGCCCAAAACTTCCATTGAGGAATGCCTCTATCCATCCCAGCTAGAGGGTAAGCCCGGTACTACTCTGGTGATTTTGTAATATCGTTGCCATCATCGGGTGTTGCCTCTATGAGTTCCAACACAAAACATTCACATCATATATATAAAACTACTTCTGAGGGAACCATCTTGTTCTACGCAGAAAAAAATGAGGATATGCATCTCACAGGCCAAAATATGATTTCAAACAAAGGAGATACAGAGGTTTGAATATTTCTCATAAGAGTTCAAATAGTACAAGACGTGTGAGGGGGCCCACAAGGCATGTGGACCCTCTTAAATTCCTAACCATGTATTTGGATAGTACATGGGTCCCATCCCATTTAGAGGTACACACCGTGTATATGGACTACATGGTGTGTCCCACCAATTTGGAGATCGGGTTGTGTCCGCTCGCCGTGTTCGTGTACTCGGACCTCATGTCCTTGACTTTGGTACATGATGTGTTGGTCCACATAGGATGCTGCCCTTGTGGGAAACCTATTTCTATGAAATCAGCACATGGAATGTGCCTGGCAGTGTGTTCCTTCACACAATTTTCTTCATATAGAAAGATAATACATGGCATGTCAAGGGAGGTACATGTCGTGTCATCCTTATCCCCTCCAAAACCACAGGACCGCCGCTGAGTGAGGCTACACTCCATGTGTTCTTCATTGAACATGACATGTAGTTGATATTTTCTAGAAACCTTTGGGTTTCCTCAGTCTAGACTTCATGCTTCTAATCTACTTCAACTGCAATAAAATTGCTTGATGTCTATTTCCGACGCTTTCACCGGGGCGCGCGCATCCGTCCGTGGAGGACGCGCTGCTTGTTGCCCCGCATTCCCGCTTTCCAAAGGCAGGCGACATTCGTTCCTTGTTTAGGTATGTCTGCTCCTTAATCGAAACGGGATGATGGGATGTCGGTTCTTCCTTCTGTGGATTCCTCCTCAGAACTCGTTGCCTAGTCCGGGTCTCCCTCATAGATTTAATACGTTGTTCGTGAATCTCATTCCCGGTGCCATATCTTCATGGACAACGGTTAATTACACTACTTCCGTCAAGACATTCCATGGGGTCTTGACATGGTAGCGACCTTCGGTCGGAGTAGACGGAAACATCAAGCATGTCAGGGCATCTTTGGGTGCATGGACATTGGGGAACCTGTATTCTTCCTCATGAGAGGGCATCTCAAGGGTGCATAACCTGAGGCATGTATCTGAGGTTTTCCTCAGCTTCCAATGTTTAACACAGGGTATGCAGCATGTTTAACGTCTTGTGAAGACGGTTACGCCAAAGGCGTGTCATCCGAGGTTTTCCTCAGGCATCTCATGTTTCTCATGAGGTAGGCCGTGAGTTTAACGTCTTACGGAGATGAAATAAGGGTGATCAAAACGTCCCATAGAGACGGATCGATGGTGGTGTGCCCTGTAGAGGGGAGGTGTCACACCGTAATGGATGATCTGAACACCACTGAGGGTGGATTAGGGGAAGTGCACCCCAGGATGGGGTACATTACCATTGGTTGGGATTGAACCTGTTGGAGGTTTCCTACATACCCTGTGTAGAGGACAGGGATCAAAACCCACGTAGTTCGAAAGGGTGATGAATCGGGGTGTACATAGAGGACAACGACCCAGAGATATGCTGGGGCTTACACATGGAGTGCGGCCCATGCGCCGCTAGGAGCAGCGAGGAGATGGATGGCATGATCCCACCGGGATGTGGCGGCCCAGGTGAGAATAAGGATGGTTGATGGATGGATGAATGAAGTGGAGGGGGAATGAAATAAGACCATCGCAGGGGCGATAGTGAAGTTGGGCTTGAGCCTTGAAGTGGCTTCCTATGTATCCTCGTGGTAGGGAATCAAAGTACGCGTAGTTCGGGATGGTGCCGGTAAACCGACGTGAAGGTGGACCTTGGCCCGATGAATGTCGTCAGCAAAGCAACGTGAAGGTGGACCTTGGTCCGATGGGCATTGTCAGCGTACCAATGTGGAGGTGGACCTTGGCCCGATGAATGTCGTCAGCGAACCAACATGAAGGTGGACCTTGGCCCGATGAATGTCTTTAGCGAACCAACGTGAAGGTGGACCTTGGTTCAATGAAAGATGGGCTTGAACCTCGGGAAGGTTTCCTACGTACCATGCCTTGGCATGGATCAAAGTCCTCGTAGTTAGGATTGTGGAATACAGTTTAACGTCATGCGGGACGGGGGTGAACCGACGTGAATGAGGTCGGAACGACCAGATGGTAGGTGGACTCGAACCTCGTGGAGGATTCCTACGTACCACGCCTTGACATGGATCAAAGACCTCGTAGTTCGGGTTAGTCGCAACGGCTTGCCGTCGAACTGGAATTGCAGTTTAACGTCGTGCTGGACGTAGGTAGAACTCGACGTAAATTGGATGATGGGTGGGCTTGAACCTCGTGGAGGCTTCCTACGTACCATGCCTTGACATGGATCAAAGTCCTCGTAGTTCGAACAGGGCTTTATCGGCGAACCGACGTGAAGGTGGACCTTGGTCCGCTTGTGGTGGGCTTGAACCTTGGGAAGGTTTCCTACGTACCATGCCTTGACATGGATCAAAGTCCTCGTAGTTCGCTAGGGAATGGGTGTACAGTTTAATGTCATGCAGGACAAGGAGACATACAGTTTAACGTCATGCTGGACGGGAGTGTGCAGTTTAATGTCATGCAGGACGCGGGTGTGACCCGACGTGAAAGTAGACCCGTGAGTCCACTAGTGGAGAGCTTGAACCTCGTTGAGGCTTCCTACATACCATACCTTGACATGAACCAAAGTCCTCATAGTTCAAATGGGATGAGTCGCAACGGCTTGCCATTGGACCGGAATGCAGTTTAACGTCGTGCTGGACGGGAATGGGACCCAACGTGAAATGACGGGTGGGCTTGAACCTTGGGGAGGCTTCCTACGTACCATGACTTGGCATGGATCAAAGCCCTCGTAGTTCGCTATGGGATGGGGTCAGGGTCGGTGCTCACTCTAAGCCCACATGAGTCATGCTCGGTGTGAGAAACAAGAGGTTGCAAGGACCTGACGATCACATCGCGAAGGATGCGTCCGTGAGAAGCGAAGAGGGGCTTACGCGTTTGGCGGCCCATGGTGCTGGGACTTACTCCAGGATGGAGGCCTGGAACGGCTTACCGCTAAATGGGGTCGCAACGACTTACCGCTGGATGAGGATGTCAATGGCTTGCCGCTGAATAAGGATGTCAACGGCTTACCGCTGCATAGGGTCACAACAGCTTACCGCTGATTGGGATCACAATAGTGGATGGGGCTTACGCGAGGAAGCCGCCCGGGTGCCGCTATGGAGCGGCATTGGTGAATGGGGCTTACGCTAGGAAGCTGCCCGGGTGTCGCTAAGGAGAGGCACTGGTGAATGGGGCTTATGCAAGAAGCTGCCCAGGTGCCACTATGGAGCGGCATTGGTGAATGGGGCTTATGCAAGAAGCTGCCCGGGTGCCGCTATAGAGGGGCACTGGTGAATGGGGCTTAAGCTAGGAAGCTGCACGGGTGCCGCTATGGAGCGACAATGGTGAATGGGGCTTACGCAAGGAAGCTGCCCGGGTGCCGCTATGGAGCGGCAATGGTGAATGGGGCTTATGCTAGGAGCTGCCCGTGTGCCGCTATGGAGCGGCAATGGTGAATGGGGCTTATGAAAGGAAGCTGCCCGGGTGCCGCTATGGAGCGACAATGGTGAATGGGGCTTATGCTAGGAGCTGCCCGTGTGCCGCTATGAAGCGGCAATGGTGAATGGGGCTTACGCAAGGAAGCTGCCCGGGTGCCACTATGGAGCGACAATGGTGAATGAGGCTTATGCTAGGAGCTGCCCATGTGCTGCTAAGGAGAGGCACTGGTGAATGGGGCTTATGCAAGAAGCTGCCCAGATGTCGCTAAGGAGCGGCACTGGTGAATGGGGCTTATGCAAGAAAGCTGCCCGGATGTCTTCCTCATGTCTGGCCATGAGGGCATCCCAACTCACTGATGAATTGAGGCCTTCACCTATGCACTGGTGCACAAGACGGATAATGCCAAGGGGCATTGGAATCATGCCACTGTAGTCATGGCATCAAGCATCTTATGCTTGGAGCATAAGGCATCTCATGTTTGGAGCAAGAGGCATCCTACGTTAGGAACATAGGGCGTAATACAGTTTAGAGTCTTGTAGGTAGGACTATTAGCATCTCATGCTAGGAGCATGAGGCATCTCTCGTATAGGGCAAGAGGCATCCTATGTTTGGAACATAGGGATTACTATAGTTTAGAGTCATGTAGAAAGGACTGTTAGGCATCTTACGCTTGGAGCATAAGGCATCTCTCGCATGGAGCAAGGGGAATCCTATGTTTGGAACATAAGGATAATACTATAGTTTAGAGTCATGTAGGTAGGATTGTTGGCGTCTCATGCTAGGAGCATAAGGAATATCTTGCTTGGATCAAGGGGGCATCCTATGTTTGGAATATAAGGATAATACTACAGTTTAGAGTCATGTAGGTAGGACTATTGGCATCTCATGCTAGGAGCATAAGGCATCTCTCGTATAGGGAAAGAGGCATCCTATGTGTGGATCATAGGGAGAATACTACAGTTTAGAGTCATGTAGGTAGGACTGTTGGCATCTCATGCTTGGAGCACAAGGCATCCTATCATTTGTTAGACAGGGGGAACTACAGTTTAGAGTCATGTAGGTAGGACTACTGGGAAGAAGGTTTCGAGAAGTGGTTGGTGTTGGGACTTAAGCAAGGGCAGCCCTTTCTGGTTCAACCTGGAATAAGAGCCAAGTGATAGGATTTGGAGGAGTTTCCTGAGGAATGGTTCGACTGAAGGTACTCGGGGGATTGATGATGAGAATCTCAACTCACGACA
Source organism: Viscum album (assembly GCA_963277665.1). Lineage (NCBI taxonomy): Eukaryota > Viridiplantae > Streptophyta > Magnoliopsida > Santalales > Viscaceae > Viscum > Viscum album. The sequence goes on along the minus strand of OY728165.1, from coordinate 792,731,236 downwards.
TGGAATGAAACCCAGAGGAATATGTCAACTCAAGCTGTTTCATGGTGTGTGGAGGAGTATCTCTAATCATGGTATTCCATAGGTGGAAGGTGGGAGCGCAATGGAAAATCCCGACATCTCGGCCCGAAAAGGTCGCGGTGCGACTATCCATTTTTCATGGGGGTCTGTGACGGTAGCAAAGGGACCGGCCCGGAGGGCCGGGACCGAAGCCGGGCACTGACCCCGAGCGGGGGTGCGGGGGCATAGCCCCCGCGGTACGGACCGGTGGGCGAGAAGGTGGGATCCTCGCGAAGGATAGGTCTTCGCGAAGTAGCTTTGCGGAGCATGGCCTCGCGAAGCAATGGTCTCTCGCGGAGCAAAGGGGGCTCGCGGAGCTTGGTCTCGCGGAGCAACATCGCGGAGCAAAGGGGTCTTGCGGAGCTTGGTCTCACGGAGCTTGGTCTCGTGGAGCAGCATCGCGGAGCATACCCTCGCGGAGCAATGGTCTCTTGTGGAGCAGCATTGCGGAGCAACATCGCGGAGCAAAGGCCTCTCGCGGAGCTTGGTCTCACGGAGCAGCATTGCGAAGCATAGGCTCACGGAGCATGGAATCATAGAGTTTCGGCTCGCGGAGCAGCAACGCGAAGGAAGCTGCTCGCGGAGCATGGCTTCGCGGAGCCGCAATGCGGAGCTCCGCTCGGCCGCCCAAGGGGTGAAGTGGCCGTGGACGTCCTCCCGGAGAAGGGAGGTGATCTGGGTATTTATAGGCAGGGGCGCCGCGAAGCAGAACTCCCGCGCCGCCTCTGGTGCTTCGCGGCGGCTCGCGAACTTAAAATGCGTTCGCGGAGAATCACTGCCTCTGGTGCTTCGTGGAGGCTCGCGAATGTCAAATGTGTTCACGGAGCATCACCGCCTCTGGAGCTTCGCGAGGCCGCGATGGTTGGGGCGCTTCGCGGCGGGGCTTCGCGGGACCGCGCTGCACGGGTGCTTCGCATCGGTGCATCGCATTAGTGCTTCGCGAGGGGTCTTCGCGGCGCATCACAAATGTCAAACGGGTTCGCAGAGCCTCTCGCCTCATTGCTTCGCGGTGGCGCTCCGCGATCACAGAGTGGGGCTTCGCGAATGGGCTTCGCGAACCAGATTTCCAGCCCAACTTCAAACGTCCATAACTCCTAATCCATAACTCCGTTCAGGCCCTACGACCTACCAAATCGAAGCTCGCGAAATGGACTAGGATCTTGGATCATGTATGGAAGCATTTGGAAAATTTTGGGGACGCGTGTTCCGGGGTCTACAATGTCATTCTAAAATCTATGGATCTGGACAAAGAACACGGATTCTTGTTTCCATTCGCTACAAATCGGCCTCGTTTGACAAGGAGGGTTTGGCCGATTCTTCTGCACGCCACTATGTCACTGTTCTTTGATAATATGGTTTAAAACCTTCAGATTCACCATCCATTCATTATGAAGATCCCATATCTATGATCAACTCATGATTTCATCACCGTTTCACCAATCCGCCTTGAATCTGGGATCCCGATCGAGCTCGGGTCTCCCAGAAACTATCGATATGGGAACAACAGGATTCCAACGGTGAAAAATTCATATAATGGGGGAAGGAAAAGAACATAAATAAAGGTTTTACGATCATTGTCCATGATTTCATGGACAATCAATAAAGAATAAGAAATTCATATTAGAAAAACTCATAAAGAATTGAATTTCAATACTCAGGCTCATGAAATGGTTTGTAATAGGGGTGAAGATCAAAGATTAACACTCGATATACTCAATATTTTTAATCTAAACTCAAAAAATACCAAAATATGAGACCTACATCCATATTGGATTGATCACTGGTGAATAACGTGTTATCCAAAGAAGGAGGATGATTTGATGCATTCACCGCATCTTGATTTGATTCGATCTGACGTTCCATCATTTTTCATTCTTCATACTTTAAAGAAATTGCCAGAGGGTGGGGGAAAGAGAGCTCTGTCAGTGGTGGGAGGATTATGTTCTAACCCTGACTGAAATCCTCTAACCATATATTTATAACCATTCATTGGGTAAAAAGGGAATTTAATTAATTTAATTAATTAATTAATTAAATCAATTAAACGCATCTCCAATGAGTGATGGGTCTGAACATACCACACCGACTCACTCTATGTCATGCCTAGGGAAAACACCATGTTATATACCCAACCATGGTCTCAAATTTTTGATCTGATCAACAATTTTAGAGTTATCCTACTTTCTTTATTTAACTGTGCATACACAATATAAAATATATTTCATATTTTTTAAAATTAATTTCAAGAACCCCTGGCCTTCAAATCACACGCCATATTTGTTCCTATATCTGGAAATATATATATAAATATTTCAAAGTCTTACAAGGTAAAAAATTGGTCTCTATAAATCTTTCCCAGGGGGTCCAAACCACGAAAAGTAGACGACCTGGTTGTGCGTCTATTAGTGGTTTTCTACTTTAACAACTAGAGGTGTGAATCATTGAGAAGTGGATTTTTTCATATCCTCTTTCCCATTGAATATACGAAGATGCATGTGTGGGGTCGTGGTTTGATTTCAATCAAGCCTGACATCATGGACATCCGTGAATGGGATATGAATTTCAACCCATTGGAGGTGTATAACTCATCCAATCAACTGTGGGTTAAAATATTTTGATTAAGCTAGAAACTGTTACATCCAAAGATCCTGTATGATCATGCTCTTGCTATCAGAGTACCTATTAAATTGGAAATAGAGACTGAGATTACTCACTTTGGACACTATGATCAATTTCTGGTTGAGGTTGACTTAGGTTCCACCATGATGGATAAATTTTTTCTCTCCACTAATTTTGAGGATCTTGAGTTGAGAGGTAAATATGAGAATGTCCCAAAGTTATATTTGAATTGCAATTTAATTGTTTATGACTTACTGAATTTCAAAAAATCGGGTTCTTATTCCTACTGTTCAGCTTGTGGTCATGTTGAAAGTAATTGCAATAGGAAGGCTCGACTAATGAAAGAATTTTCTTTGGATACGAGTACTGGTTTGATACAAACGATAGGTGAAGAGATTCCAACAATGGGGGTATACATGGAAATTCTCCTCATTTAGTTTCATAGCATGGAGGCTGCTCACATCAAGAGGCTTTATTGTTGGAAGGGTCTTTCAGTTTGGAGAGGGGTAAATATTCTTATTTGAATAGACTATCAATGATTAAATAAAATGAGGTAAATAAATATTGTTGTGACTCACATGGAAGAGTATAGGTGCATTCTACCTTGACCCATACACATTTGGTTAATGTTGTGAAGGACTCCTCTCCCACCCTGGGAAAGAAATCATGGGATGATATTTCTACGGAGGAGAAGGACACTTCAATAATGCAACATAGTGTTCACACACTTACTAATAAATAGGGAGACTCTATTATCCCACTTTAAAAGGATGAAATAGGAGAGAAGGATAATGAGCATAATTATTCCATTACCGATTCTAATGATTTTGAGCAGCTTGAAAATTCTATTCAAAATGAAGTGGATAAGGAATTGATCCAAGAACAAACTTTGAATTTCTATATGAGGAAGGGTGAAGATAAATTGGTATTATATTCCCCTCATCCTGCTAAGAAGAATGAAAGAAAGGGTATGATGAAGGTTACCACCTCAAATACTTTTGATGTGGTTGATCCTCTCAATGTATTTAACTCTCAAATTGATAATATGATGGACTTATTCTAGAAAAAAAGGGATAAAGGGTTGTCTCTTAAAGGACATCACTATTCTCCTACTTTAGAATCTAGTTTGTAGGAAACACCAATAAATATTGGTAATGTGTAGGTTCTCTCTCACATGTATTAAAATTTATCTTCTAGTGCTGTGATGGATAAAGTGCCAGTTAAAATGATACATACTCACATAGAAAATTGCAATGAAGTTGATGTCCCTTCTATGGACATTAAGAATCTTAATGATATAGAGTAGACTCTCATCGAGACATACATTCTAAATCAGAGAGGGTAGATTTGGGAGGGGCTTGGAATCAAGCTAAGTCTTGGAAGCTGGGTCGACATAAAAAAATCATGGTCAAGGATGTGGCTGAGATGATTGGGATGCTGCTTGAGGTCATGGCCAAAATGTGTCAACCAGGTTTTCTTCCAAGGAGCTCACTCTAGAGCCAGAAAAGATCAAGGAGAAGTACTCTATGATCTTCAATGAAAGGAAATCATGATTAGAGTGGAAAACTACTAATGATGATGATGACTTTGATCATGATTATGGGAATGATCATGTTCTTGAATTATAGTTTTCCCTTATGAATGAGGTTATGTCTCTTTGTTTGACCTCATCTATCCTCTTTTCATCTCTTTGTCATCTTTTTTTTCTAATAATTTTTTAGGAGCAGGCTTTCCTATCTCCTAAACCTTTTGATTATAATTATAAATCTATATTTATAAATATATATTTATATAGCTATAAATATTTATTTATAAATAAATTTAAAATAATTTTAAACATATAATAAATTATTAATAACAAAATTAATATTAATAATAATATTTTTTATATTACTAATTTAATTAAGATTTATTTTTAATTATATTATCAACTACTTTATTAGTATTATTGATCAGGACAGGTTTAAGTAATATTCTTAAAATCCAAACCCTTTGTGAACCTGATTACGGGGTTTTCGAACCCAAAACATATTTAGAAATATTTATTTATTAACATATTTATAAAAATATATAACTAAATATTTATAAATAATTTTTTTTATATTTATAGAAAAATATATTAATAAATGTATATTTATTATATTTATAAAAATATATATGAATACATATTTATATATTTACATATAATTATAGTTATAAATTTATATTTATAATTATATTTATAGATATCTATTAAAAACTATTTAAATATATTCATAACTATATAAATTTATTTATATAAATATATATAAATAACAAATATATTTTACATGCATATTATCATATAGATATATTTATTTATAATTATATTTATAGATAAATATTTATAAGTACATATTTACAATTCTTCCAATATATTTATAATTATATAAATAAATATATTTATTTATAAATAAATATTAAATATATTTAATAATTATATAAAAAAAAATATATTTTTTGTATAATTATAAATATGTTTATTATTTCTATATATATTTAATTTTATATTTATTATTATATTTATAAATACATATTTAAAATTATTTAAATATATTTTAAAAGATATAAATATATTTTAATTTTTTTGTATATATATTTTAATATTTTTATAATTATAATTATATTTATATTTATATAGTTATAAATTTTTATGTGTAATTAAATTTAAAATTTATTTATAAATATAATAAATTGTTAATAATAAAATGATTATTAAAAATTATATTTTCTATATTAAAAATTTATTTAAGGTTTATTTTTAATTATATTATTAACTAACTAGTACCCAACCCATGAATTTTCATGACATAATCATTTAATTATAAATTCACATACACACACTCATAATTTAGAGTTATTAAAAACTTTATATAGATGGAATATAGGAAGGGAAACACAAGATTAAATAATAGTTGATACATAAAACAAATCTGAATAAAAAATAAAAGGTTGAACATAGTAATTGAATTTTGATAAGTCTATTCAATTTTTCTTTTTTTCCTGCATTGATGTTCATTAAACTGTTTAAGATCCTCTAAAGTTGAATCGTCTCCCCTAAATTTAATTCCCAATTGTATCAAATATTTATTGATCAAATTCATGTTTTGAGCTAGTGATATAAATCTTTGAGGGATAAAATTATAAACACAAATTCAATTAAAATATATCTAAAATGTATATATAATAGGTTGGAATGTAACAAAATGAAATAGGGATTGAAAAAAACATTAAATATATTAAAAATTGATTATTCCTTGTATGTTTTCTATATTAATTCCAACATCTATGAGAAAAACTCCATCATCTTCAAATGAAAATGAGGTAACTTCCTGCACATCTAGTAAGTATTGAAATAATCATCTGAGTAACCCTGTATCCTCTAATGACTAAAAAAATAAGAATATCACATAAGCTAACTGAAGTAAAACTCATCCACTAGGCAGTACTATAGAAGCTACATAAAATAAAACTTAATCAAATTGGTATAAATTTCTATCTTTATAAGAAAATGCTAGAAAAGAGTAAATATATATTTAAAAATTATAAAAAGTGAATTCCCAAAAAAAAATTATTCCATGAAGTTGACCATTATAGTAGGAGTATAAATCCACCACAATTTCTTACCCTTGGAATTAACTAAGGTTTATACTAAAAAATATATTTATACATGAATTTTATGAAGACAACATTAATATAAAACATGATTAAAAATGACATGGTAGACACAAGTGAATGAAATTAATTTTTCCATTCATCCATCTCCCATGTTGAGAAATAGTTCCCAGATCATGGAATAACTAAGGAACATACATTAGAAGTATACAACATTAACTTTGTATTCAATTTCTAATGAGGATAGTACACTGATGATGATGTGAGATATCAAAGGATGTGTGATAAGTCCATGGGAGTCAATGGATGATGATGGTCCATAGATGCGATCAGGGTTAAAACTATTGTAATGGTGGAATAACCTACAATTAACTCAAATATAAATTAGAAAACAATTAAGAATTTATACCTAGTGGAAAAACCAATTCATAACCAGTAACATTGTCTAGTACAATAAACTATAGTCAAATCAACTCTAAATAAGGGAACACAATACTTGATTTTATATTGATAAAGGTTAAATGAATTGCTTTATATAAAAATACTTAATTGGCCCAAGTAACTAAACATTCCTAGAATTAGGAATCTATTCATGAATAAAATTAATGTAAATAATAAAAAAATATAATAAAACAAAAAAATGAGGCTCTGATATGCTTGGTGCCACCACATAAAATTTACCCACCATATATAAAACTAGTTAATTAGATCAAGTAACTAAACATTCCAAGAACCAGGAAGCTATTCATGAATAATGTTAATGGAAATAATACATAAATATAATTGCATGCAAAAATATGTACATATACAAAAATAACATGGAAATGCATACAGGTCATGCATACTATAAAATAAGTGCATATATAATATAGAATGTGCATATAAAATATGCATTTACAGTAAGCATATAACATTGCATCCCCATGCATTTAAAAAATAAGTATATATAGAATATGCATACTATAAATTCATACAAAACTAAAAATAAATTAATAAAATACGAGATGCACAACTTGTAAATGTTTTCATAAAAAAAGATAAAAATGTTATCTTTTTAAAGATATTATTCTATTTTTAGTGATGAAAATATACTGAACTACCATTTTTACAATAAGAGAGTATAAGACACCAGTCTTATAAGACATGCGTCATATTCTCTTCATTCTGAAATCTGTTAGGTTATCCAAAATAGAGAGCATATGACACATGTATTATATGAATCGCTTGTATAAATGATAAAGAAAAAGGTGATTATTTATACAAAATGTTTATACATTAGATAATATGGTTAAAGTACATAAAAAGATATCAATCATTCATATAGGTAGAATGAGAAAATGGAGTTCGAGCTGTTAATGACCTTTCATGTGTAAAATAACAATTTCCACATTTTCCTTCTCTTCAATTATGTAATCAAAATAAAATATCTTGTAGTCATAACTCATATTTTTCTACGTGAAAATCAGTAAATAGATGTGAATGAAGGATTCAAGATCATGATATAGGATATATTCCTCACTCTTGAGATTTTTTTCCTGCTACTTCAATCTTGAAAACAAAGTAGATATTTTCTTATGAAATCCAATGCATTAATAAATTAAAGTGTTTGAGAAAACACCATGAAAATATACCGTAGTGAATAAAATAAGTAATTAAGAAAATTAGTGGTTGTTAATAAACTATGCAATGAATAAAATAATTACTATGGATTCTTGAAACTTGAATGAAAAAATATGTACATATACATAAATAACATGGAAATTCATAGAGGTCATACATGCTATAAAATAAGTACATATATAATAGAATGTGTATATAAAATTTGTATTTTCAACATGAATAAAAAAATTGTATCCCCCATTCTTTTTGAAAATAAGTTTATATAGAATGTACATACTAGAAATTCACACAAAACTAAAAAGAAATTCCTAAAATAAGATACGAACAACTTGAAAATGTTTAGGAAAATATAAAAATATTATATTTTTAAATATACTATTCTTTTTGAAGTGATAAAATATACCGAACTACTATTTTTGAAATAAGAGAACATAAGACACATGTATTATAAGACACGTGTCCTATTCTCTCCGTTCTTAAATCTGACGAGTTATCTATAATGGAGATCATATGGAACATGTCTTATATGCATCTCTTGTAGGAATAAAAATGAAAAAGAATATTATTTATAAAACATGTTTATACATGAGATGAGATGGTTCAAGTGCATAAAAAATATCAATAATTCATAGAGTTAGGATGAGAAAATGGAATTTGAGTTGTTAATAGGACATGCACCATTAGGGAAGGATGTTTTCACTAGACATATTAGTATGTTTGAATAAATAAGTGGTTGTGGAAATCATAGGAAATAAATTTTAGATTGAATCTTATTTAATGAGAAATCTATAAAACTAAAAATAAATTCATTAACCAAATCAATAATGAATAATTATACCATAATAAATTTAAGAATATGTAATTCTAATACTTTTAGTGAACTATAATTAATAAAAAAATAAACCGAGTACAAATTAGTGTAAAAGGTTAAGGTGGTGGGAAAATATTTAAATTTGGATTATATGTAAAACACATATAATTTGAATTATTACCCATATATTCTCTATATTCCAAAATATGTGCATTTTTCTTGTTATCAAATGTTTTCAAAAAAGAAAATAGTATTAAGTTTTAGCCAGTAGATATTATTTTATGTTAAAAAATTATTACTGTTACACTTAAACATTTAAATCAAAAAAATATTCAAACATGCATATTGAAAATCTTGTATATTAGAAAAGACTAGAGTTAAAAAAAATGAAAAAAATATTATTAATAAGTATGATCCTGTATATTTCAGTTAAAAAATATAAATATATATGAACAATGATTTAGATTTTCAAACTATATATAAAAAAATATGAACAAATATAAAACAACATGTTTAAGTGGATCATCTGTTTTGTTAACAAATCTGTACTTGTTATAAAAATATATGAACCTTTGTATAAATTGTTTTTAATATAGTTTTTTATACAATAAGTAACAAATATAAACCTATATATTAAAGTGGAATCAATTATTTTGTTAAAAAATATGAACCTATATAAACAAATATGAAAAAATAATATGAAGCATTTATAAAAAAATTAAATTGTATTATTATGTAGAATCAATAATTTTGTTAATAAATAAAAATTGTTCATAAAATAATGAAAAATATAATACAATATGAAAATTATTTTTAACATCAAATATGAAAGAAAACCTATTGGATGAAACAGTCAAGATGAAAAAAAACTACAACAAAACCAAATCATCAGATCAATAATCGACCAATTCCATCTAAAACTGGAAATGTAATGTTTTACTTTCCCAAATTTTTTTGTTGATAACCTAAAGACACATAAAACTAAAAATAATCATACACATTAAAATAAAATAGATAAAATTGAATAAAAATGTTAAAAAATAAATAAAGATATATTGTTTAAGAATGTTGGTTTAAAATACAACCTTTTTTTATAAGAGGTGTGTTGAGCTTCTATATATATAATATTTTTAAAAATAGTAGGAATGCTTAGGTGATAATTTTCTGATTGAAGAAAAATGTCAATAATTAACACAAATTTATTTAATTAAAAATCTTTGGTTTGGTGGTCTAAAGAGGAAATCACATGTAGTTGTGTATAAATATAAATAACAAACAATTTTTTTAAAAATTAGCATAAATTAAAGAAACACTTGGGGGGAATAAAATAGAAGTATGTGTAATCTAATATTTATAAAATGAAAGGTAGATAATGGATGTGTAAAGGCATGTTCATAAAAAAATATATGGGATGTATGATTAAACATGTTTTAATATTAATAATGAAAAAACCATTTCATAAACTTATATAAAACACATATTTCAAAATTAAAATTGATTAAACAGACACATTTTCAAAGGTAGTATGGTTAACAATTTATGTGTATTAAAATTACATTTTAATAGTATTCCATAGTTTGAAAATGAAAAACTACAATTCACATTTGATACGTTAAAATAAGATATATATTAAGAAAATCATTAAAGGAAATAAGTAAAATGCATACCTTCATTATCCAAATAGAATTATTCATTAATGGTGAAGTAGGAAAATTCTTGATCCTTTCATGACATACTAATTCCTTTTAATTCCAAAAAACCCTATAGTAGGAAATAATTATATATTTCTTTGATTAATGCATTCCCAATTTGGGATTTTGTTATCATTGAAGAAGCATGAAAATATCTGCAGTTGAAAATAAAATTATTCATTAACATAGAAGTTTTTAGGAGAGGGGGAAGAACCTAGATATTATATAAAACAAAAAATGAACAAAAAAGAAATATTATTGTGGTAAATGAAAAAAATGAAGATAATGAATATATTATTCTAAAACATGCATGAATTAAAAGAATATTACACATATATTGAAACTTAGTATACTGAATGAAGGATATAAAATATTTTCATATATATTTTGTATACATAATATACATGCACTAAGAGGGTAATAATATGAACATAGTAAGAGGGACACTGAATATAGTAAGTACAATGTAAGAAAGTTATTCCTTCCAACTAACATATAAAATTTTTTTAATAAATAATAATGGAATTTAAAAAATTTAAAATATTTTTTTAATGATATCACTTTATATATACATTGGAATGGATCACAATTTATTGAGTTGGAAATCTATGAAGTTTTTCTACATTTCATTCAGCTGCATGAAAGTATAAAAATATCATTTAAATGTCTTAAAAATTGATCAATTTTTTGCAACATTTCAATTACTCTTTATGAATCCCTAGTTTATATATTTCATTGTATTTATGATATCAATTGATATACATGTTATATTTAAGTGTTTTTGATCTGATGGAAGGATGTTAAAATTTTCTACATTTAATTATTCATGACTAATATCTGATTCTATCATTTAGATGTGCTAAAGATTATCTAAATCTTGTGTGTCAAGATTTACATGAAATGATAAAATATTGTTCATCATCATCTTCCAACTTAAAATATGTCTTGGTTCTCCTCCTCAATAATGCCTTAACATCTGTGCATCTTTCAATAACATCAAATACCTTTTCTATGAAAATCCTTGAATTTATTCTATTAGTGTAAATTCTATTTCTAGTAGTGAAAGGAATGTCAAAAATATTTATACGTACAAATGTTATGTTTTGAAACAATGATGTTTTATGCCTTTAAAATTATTTTTCATTAACTATTGTTAGAAAATTATTCTTATTTTCAATTATTTTTTATATGTTTAGTCAATGTTTCAAATTTCATTTAGATTTTATTTATAATTTATAATTTATAGACTTTCAAAGTCATATACTTATAAAACTATTATATTTAATTTAGGTTAGTTGCAAAGCATATACATTATAAAGTACACATACTATCTAAATGAAATTTGTAACACTGAATAAACATATAATAAATTATTGAAAAATAAATAGAAATAAAAAAACATAGTAAACAAAAAATAATTTCAATGAAATTAATTTTATTGTTTGAAACCATTACATTTACACTTTTAAAAAATTTACGGTCATATTTCTTATTATTTATTATTTTATGAATTACGTTATTTTGAAGTTTTATTAATTATGTTATTATTATTTAATGTTATTAATTACATTATTACTAAATATTCACCATATTCTCAAATATTTAAAATAATTACATTAATAAATATGAATAATATAATAAATAATACTAATAAATTAGTTAATAATGTAATTAAAAATTAATCTCAATTAAATTACTATTATATAAAATATAATTGATAAAACACCCCAGTTTTTAAAAAAATCTAGTTAACTAAGTTGGAATAACATGATGAATAATGTTTTATCATTTCATATAAAGATTGAAACACAAGATTTAGAGAATTTTTAGCACCTCTAAATGACAAAATTAGATATTGGTCCTAAATAATTAAATGTATAAAATTTCAATATCTTTTTGGTGGATTAACAAGATCTTCAATCTGAAATTTATATCAATAGATATCATAAAAGATAGAGAAACATATGAACTATAGCTTTAAAGAGAGTAATTAAAATGTTGCATACATTCAGTCAATTTTTAAGGCATCTAAACAACATTTTGATGTACTTAATTAATTTTGTTTACATGGTAGGTCTTGTATGTACCATCCTATAATTTCATTTTTTCATTAATAAAGATCCATTTGAGCATCAAATCACAAAATCTTTTCTACGAATCAGTGTTATGCAAATGTTAGATTTGTTAAAAAGTGTAACGTTGTGAGGGTCTTTATAAGAAAAGTGGTGATTGGGGATTGTATTGGGTCATGTAGTCATTCAATAATTTTCATACTAATTATTTCGAAGGATGATCACTTCCAAACATCCTAGATCTGATTCTAAGGCTTTCATTAATCTGGGGTTTTTCGGACTGGAAATGTATTCCATTGAGAAAGTGATAATACCACATCTACTTTCCAAATGAAGAATTGAAATGACGATCTTGAGGGTTTGGCATGGTCTCCCTGAAATGTGGATATCTGAGCATCTATGAATGGATCTTTAACTTCAACCTGTTTGAAGTAAAAAACTTCTTTTCATGGATCCTGGTCAAGATCTTTGGGATGAATTGGATTCCATGGAATCCAAACATATTATTTGATATTTCCGCTTCAATAAGAGTACCAATAAAAATGGATAAGGAAAAAAAGAGAGCTACGTATAGATATTTTTCTAGATTACTTTTGGAGGTGGATCTCAGTCTAACTCTTACTGGTAAGGTGATACTTTCAACTGACTCTAATGAGCTTCATTTTAAAATCACCTATGATAATTTTCCATTTTTTGTCATGAATATAACATCATTGGTCATTCTTTGGAATCTTGTCATAGGGACAAAGTTTGATATTTTTTTCATGAAAATTGGGTATGAATCTTATATATGTAAGAATAAGAATAAGGTAGGTTTTGTTTTATAGGGTGATCCAAACATTGAGGATAAGAGAAGTAGTGATACTAGTTATGAATTAAGTGAGTAGGAATTGGTTTAGTTGGATATTACTCAGTCAAACAGACACAAGTAGGTTTTCGTTGCTACTTATGAGAATAGGACTATTAATTTGGTCATTATCTCTAGTAGATACATGGATGGAAATGTGTGTTTTAATGACGATTCATCATAGCGGGAAATTGATGGTGGTACAAATTCGTATGGTTTACACAAGTTTCAACAACCTAGGGGGTGTAACAACCACTATTAAAGACGGTATCTCAATAAAGGATTCCTTAGTTGGAAGTCCCTTAACAGAGGGGATAGGCAGTGCATTTTTAGAGATCCACAGTTTGGATGGTGATGATTTGGATAAAGAAGTAATGGAGAACCATTCCATTGATGAAGATGCTACACAAGAACTGGCTGATCAATAGTTTATGTAATAGAAAATGGTCACTTCAAGGGCCTGCAAGGGAAAAAAATCGATGTTGATATTCCAATAAAATTTAAGAAGTGATTTCCAGTGTTTGGTGAGAAGATTGGTTTGGAGGTGAACATGTCTACTTGAAAGGGGACAGGTAATGAAGGCATATGCTCCTTGGCAATAGCAGGTTCAGTTCTTGCTAATCACGATTCTTATAATTTTGTTCATCCTGAAGATAGTGTCACTCCTACAACTTCAAACATATGTCTCTATTGTCATAAGCCCACTGGTCTAGATAGTATTAAAGAACCTTCATCCAAGTTATTAGATGAAGAAGGATTTCATTTAGTTCCTTTTTGGAAGACCAAATCTTCTGATCCTGAACATGCTCCCCTTACTGTCCCTTCTTATGACTTAGCCATGGCCCCTTTGGTTCTAACTCTTTAGATAGAACCTCCATCAGGTATCCCCACATGCAATCAGGTTGGTTCTTCATTGATAGAAGTCCCAGGTGATACTGTTATAAAAAGTTTGTCGGGTACACAAGAAACATCATTCAAAGTGTAGTTTACTCACAAAATTTATGGAGTTATTGATAATTATGATGTTGTACATGACGGTGGAATAAAAACCACCATAGGAAAATTCAATGAAGATAACTTGGTTGGTGATCCTTACAAGTGGGTGGAGTCTCAATCAGTTTCCATGGGAACAGACTTAGAGAGTAGTGACACTGAAGGGCTGTTTCAAGAGGCGAAGACATATAGGAGAGGCCATCACCCCATAGGTCGAGGTCATGGAAATGGATGAACTATTTGGATTGCAATACATGATGAGGATCAAAGTATTGAAGTTAAAATCAGATAAAATCTTGGTATTTGACTATTTTTTATGAGGGCAGTATTGACATGTCTGGCTCCATCTTTCTCTTTCTCCATTTTTATGTCTTTTAATGGGAGTTGTCCCTACCTTTAAAGAAACAATTTATTATATTTTTAAATATATTTTAAATTTATTTACAAATAAACATTTATAACTATATAAATATAAATATAAATATAATTATATAAATATTAATATATATATATACAAATAAATTTTAAATACATTTATATATTTTTAAATATATTTAAATAATGATAAATGTGTATTTATAAATATAATAATAAATATATATATATTTAAATAAATAAATATATAAATAATAAATATATTTATAATTATAATAAAAAATATATATTTATATATAATTATTAACCATATTTAATAGTTTTATAAAAATATATTTAAAGAATTGTAAATATGCAATTATAAATATATATTTATAAATATAATTATAAATATATAATTATAAATATATTGATAAATAAATATATTTATATAATAATATGCATGTCAAATATATTTATTATTTATATATATTTATATAAATAAATTTATATAGTTATGAATTTATTTAAATAATTTTAAATAGATATAAATATATAAACATAATTACAAATATAAATTTATAAGTATAATTATATGCTTATATATAAATATTTATTCATATATATTTTTATAAATACAGTAAATGTAATACCAAAAATGGTGCATACCATGGGTTAAAACCCATGGCCCCGAGAAATTTATTTAAACGATAGTAAACCTACAGATAGATAATAGAGTAGAAAGATTAAAGTGACAAACATGTCACCATCAAAACAATAAGTAATTCTACACAATCATCTTTTTTGGTGAGTGCTACCCATCCCCCGCGAGCCACCATGGCCTCTCAAGTACCTACCTCTCCTCCACTGTTTTGGAGTTTTCCACACACCACCTTGAATATCCATGTCTGATGAATCCTCTTTCCCACTAGGGTTAATAGCATGACCTCCATCCTCATTGTTACCCAACATCACATCTTGACACTCATGAACATCATCTTGTGCTAAGACACCAACACGGGGCAAGGTTCCCCTAGGCAAGTCTTGAATTGTTGCATCTCCAACCAAGGGATCCCCAGAGGCCGAATCCATCTAGAGATCTATGTTCACAACCTAAAAATTTACAGGAGAAGTTGAAACAAAATCATCTGAAATAGAAATCGGTTGTGATCCCTCCAGTTTCCTCCATTTATTTCTGATACCCTTCTTCTCAAGGCTCTCTAGATATAAATAATCAATCTTTGGGTTATTAATTGATTCTAGAATGGAAAAAAATTTGGCCAAAACACTCACACACTAGCCTCTTTGGACACCCCGATCATCAAAATGATTACTAGAGCACCCAATATGAGAGACAGACAAGACTTATTCCCCACCAAGATAAAGCTCCAAATTCTCCTTCAATCCTGTATCCACATGCATAAGTAAAGTACTCTCCTAATCCTTCTTCAAAACAACAGTATAGTGAGACACCTCACTATCACAAATAGCCTGCAAAGAGGTATGTGGGGTAACCTCTTCAGTACACAGGTCATCTTCCCCACCATATTGAGGTTACAAGTTCCTAAAATCTGAAAATATTCCTGCAAAACCTTCCCTCATAGCATTAGATAACTCCCCACTACCATGAAATGGGCATGAGGTTGATGAAAAAGTATCATTAATAGTGGAATCCTTGACAACAATTGTAGGTTTCCCAGAACTTTCATTACCATCACTAGAAAAAGGAGAAACCCCCTTGCTACCCATCGTAGACGTGGATTTCACCATACCAGTAGAAGACTTGGAGGATTTCACCTGTAGTTTCATCTGCTTGCTGTTCATCTTCTTGATAAAACTTTTCAGTTTTATCATCATGAGTAGGTATGAAAGTATCTAAAACACGATCCTCAATATCCTCTATTTTCTATATATAATAGAAAACAACATCATTTTGACTATTATTAGGACCAATCACATGTAAGTGAGATCCCATAACATGGGCCAAAACCTCAACACCTTCAAGATACGATACAATGAAACCAGTAGGAGCCAAAAAAACTAGAACCTAATTTGTTACCAACCACCACATCCAAAAAATAAAGTGAGGTTTGAGCTAGAATTCCACTTTCCCTCATAGGCTTATAAAACCTAGTGACCTTTACCGAGGAAAAAGAAGAAGCAATACCACCTTCCACACATCTCATTTTGAGAAACAAGCTTCTTAGATTTAGATCCATTGTCACCAGGTAGTTTAAGATTACTACTATAAAAAAGCTACCCAAATTTTTTACAATTCAAACATCTCATACCCCTATGGAAATTGTCTCTAACATGTCCAATGCATAGACATTTAAATAAAAAACCAAGAAAAAACTCATACTAAATATGAAGTTCAAATTTAAAGTCACCAGAAACCAAATACACTATCTCATCAAGTGCTACACTGAGATCAAATTCAACTAAAATACAGGCATAATGTACATACCTAGCTATTTTAATCTCCTTATAAAATTTTATTGGGGATCCAACTACCAAAGAAATATCCCAAAGGATGCTTGGATGCCATAAAAAATAATTCATTCCCTTAACATGAATATAATACTATGTTATCATGTTCTTAGCCTGATAAGGAACAAAAAAGGGTCCCAACCCTATAATTGATGGACCATGGCTTTAAATTTACAAATACACCACTCCATGCCTTCAATTTTATCTCATGAGAAGGAAAATTTATGTGATAATACCCCAGACCAATCGATATAATATGCTAATTTTCAAAACCCCATATTTTTAGCAACTATTTCCTGATATCATCTATCTTCCAACCATCATTATTTTCTTGATAATTCATCTATGTAATGATGGAATACTTGCATGCCTAAATCCAACCCTCAAAGAATTTAGGGTTCATTTCAATAATCACAAGTGATCCATTTCTGGAGATTCAGTTGCTGGCCGCTATAGATTCACTCTAAAATCTAGGGAAGAATATATCCCTCGAAGAAAAATCTACTTGCGGCACATATTCAACCTTCATAACATCAAAATTGAAAATATTAGTAGATTTCATAGAATGAGAAAGGGTAAACTTTTTCGTATCCTAAACGGTATTCGAGGAGACACAATTCGTGAAATCCAATCCCAAAATAGTCCCAATATTCTTTGAAGGTCCAATGAAGACCTCCACCGGGTTGAAGTAACAATTTATTATATGTTTAGAAATATTTCAAATTTATTTATAAATATATATTTATATTTATATAATTATAAATATAATTATAAATATAATTATAAATATAATTATAAATATAATTATAAATAATTTATATTTTTAAATATAAATTTATAAATATATTTAAATAATTGAAATTATTTATTTATAAATATAATTATAAATATATATTTTTATATATAACTATAAATATATATTTGGGGGAGGGAAAAGGTTGTACATAAGGGGGTAGGAGGGGGGTCAGGGGGTGTGGGCTAAAGCCCCATTTGATATGGTGTTTTGGATTTTATCCCAAAAACTCAACTTCAAATGGCACTTAACCAACCCATATCCCAAATAGAAACTGACCAATCCCTATTTAATAAAATAAAAAAAATAAAAAAAAACCCAAAAGAAATTTTTTTCATCAAGGAGGTAGTGGAACTTAGGAGGGAGAGTCGAGTGGGGAGGAGGATATGATTAGGGTTAGTCTGTTTTTTATGTCATATTTATATATAATGAAATAATAATTAATTAATTTTAAATTAAAAATATATATGATTATTAATATATATATTGATATTTTTACTAGATTCTAATTTAAATACATGGATGTGTTTGTTTTAATCTTTCAAAATTTATATTGTGTGGTAGTATAGTTTATGAAAGTTTCTATAAAACTTAAATGAAATATTTAGAGCATGTAATTTGTGATAATATTTTTTATTTTTTGGTTTCATCCTATATACATTTTTCAAACCATTGTGAGTATTTTTAAATGGGATTTTTCCAAAAACTAAATGATGCCATTTTTTTCAAATACATTTAATGAGTTTTTTACTATGTTTTATCAAATATTCATGGTATTCCTTGGGTTTTTACTCTATTTTTTTCTAGAAAATAAAAAATATTATGGGATATAATAAAAGTTTATGGTTATGCACATGTCACTGGTGTCTTCCCTAGCTCCCTCAAGCGAAAGTTATTATATCTTCCAGTAATCCTTGATCCTATTATTGAAATTCCATAGGGAGTATGGGTTAATTACACTAGAATGGATCCATAAATTTTCATGAATTTATTTAGGTTTGAAGTCACAATAAAGTTGTGACAGTAAACCAGTAATCTTCTTAATTGAAGAATAATTTAACGTTTATGTGGTTTACCATAAACATAACCTTATAGAAAATTTTAGTATGAATTTTACTCTTATATATCTATTTAAGAGGCATATTATTTAATCATTTTGTTTACCAATAACTATAACTCATTGGATAGTATTTATGTTTGATTCCAATTTATTCTAATGTATTACTCTACACAAAATAGTATATACAAGGTGTTTGATATGAAAAATTATAATTTTTTATACTCCACATCAAATATGAAGGTTCAAGAAATCAAGATCAGTTACTTAAGTAATTTTTTAGGTTGTTAACTAAATCATTGAATTATTTGTTCTTATATTTGTTATTAGTATCACTTGCGTGGGGATATTTAGAAGATATATTTATTATTTCTAACATTGTATGTGGATTGAAAAATTAATAATAGGTTTCCAGTTAAATCATAAGTTTCTTTTTTCATGACCCCTCCCCTTAAATGTACCCCTCCTAGGCTGACAATGAGATAAGGGAGATGATGACTACTCAAGTCCCACCTCCAATAGGCCGTGAGTTGGTGACTAGTGCTGAGAGTATAATAAAAATACACATGAGAGACATTACCCTCAAAGAGAGCTTTTAGAAGAGAGAGATAAGACAAATACACCAATAAACATATGCTCTAACATATATATAAAGAAATACCACGTGCATACATGAAATTACATTAAGTACTATAACAACTGAAAGGAAAACTACAAGTACCAAAAGGTAAAGATGACAACAACCACGAATCCCAAACAGCTCCTACAAAACCACGAGCCAGTAATATCCAAACCAATCTCTAATCTACTTCAAATATCCTAAAAAATAGTTTACATATACGTACAGTGAGTATAATAGTATACTCAGTATTATCCTCCCTAAATCCTCTCATGTAAAATATAAAAAAGTTTTCTAAAACACAGTGAACAACAGTGAAACTAACTTGTCACCCAAATAGGTATACTATGTTCTCATCCTAACCATGAATAACTCTCACTAAATATCACATAAATGAGAGCATATAACAATGTAAAGAAACATCAAGGGTACCCCTCTACCACTTCCCTACTTATTTTCCACTTTTCCCCAACATCAGACGTCCTGAGACATCTATCTCCATAACATGACATCACAAAAATACCTGGATAAGTCCTCAAAACAAGCACCTCATGCATCACATCATCACATCATCCCTTATCACATCACCATATATATTTACCAAGATGTTTTCAGGAGCCACCATATCTTGTATGATGTGTATCATACATTGAGCATTATATCTCAAGCCATCAAAACCCATACACCGAGTATGTACCTCAAGCCATCAAAACCGATACACATCATACTTATAATAATACCTTTGATACTATATCTAGGGACACATGTGTGTGAATAACCAAAATCCATCACAAACCTCTACACATATACAAGGGGAAGCTAACCACCATGCATAATAGCACAAGTAACTAATAAAAGAAGTGAGTAGGGACAAAGTGGGTAGTCATCTATCCATCCTCCTACTGGGACGTTGGGGGAAACACCCTCCCAAAATCCACTGGGTGTTAGTCACCCTAAATGAAATTGGTGGCACAATATATGAAATCACATAATATATAAGATATAATGTAGCTCAAAACCACACTATAGGAATAATTTAATATTATAATCAATTGTAGTTGACATCTCTAAGACTCCCGACTGCCATTGTTAAGACTAGATATCCAATAAGCACACAAGCATTTAAAAGTGATGTATTAATTAATTATTTACTTTTTATCATTTTCCTTCCATTAATTAATTAATTAGACATTAAATTAGCCATTAATATTATTACACATTTCATTACATTAATCATCATAGTAAAGTACATGCCCTTTAGGCATAATCCCAACTGAGTCCACAGTTTCTCAAGGTTAATATATTTTTAGTATTATGATTCCATCAACACCAACCCCATGAGTTAAGAATTATTTATTAATCATTAGAATCATTCCATAATCCATGTACTCTAGGATAACCATCCTAATATACTAGAAAGTGGAAACATGCATCCAATCACATATATCCACCTCAAGTAGTGGGGAAAGTAATGAAAATAAAACAAGAAACGAGGCCATCGACTACTTAACAGATTCATTTCAAGAAAGAATCCAACATTATCACATAAATGGGTAAGCCTAGATTCAACCCATTACATCAACTCTGATTCTATCCCTGACACCCACATACATATCCTGATTCATCTCACCATCATAGGTGTTAACTACTACCATAACTTCTAGGCCTCCCTGCCCACATCACATTAGCCATCCTAGGCTCAGCCATCCCAGACTCATATCACATCCAGGCCTCCCCGCCCCATATCACATCTCATAGAGGAGCTTGCATTTGAAGAACATCACAAAATCAATAAGAAACATACAAGAAAAACTAATAGGGGAATTTAGGCCCTAAAACAAGGCATCCATACTTCACACATAAATGAGCTCTCACGACTCCAAACTCAAGGAACTCAAACTTCTCAAGTAGATGTGAAACTCAGGCCCTAGAAATTATCTTTATCAAATAAACAATTTTTATTCCATATTGAATTAATCGATTCATTATTCATAGGTTCCAACTATGAGAAACCTAAGTCATTAATCTATAACAAGCTATTAAAAGTTAACCATGTTGTTAGCATTAAAACTAGTTTCAAAAAACTGTGAGAAGAACCATTCTCAATTAACATCCATTTTTTATTTCCACATTCTCAAAAATAATTATCATGATTCACCTTTAAAAATTCTATTATCATGGAATAAAACATGTAATTAATCATGCACATTACATTAATTTGATTACCATCAAATTATAAGAAACACCATATTCAAGCATTCCTCTTATTTAATTATTAATCCAATTAATCAATTAATTATGTATTTACATTATTTATCAATTTAAATAAAGAAAAACAAGATAATATATATCATAACAAGACATGATAATAAGAATAACATAGATAAAACACTATTTAGTAAATCGGGAGACAAAATGTTATAATAGTAGAAAACAACAACATGCAATCACTATATCCAATTATTTATTAATCCAGTTCAATAATTATTTGTTTAATTACATTTAAATAAAAAGGGATAAACCATGCTAACTTTATGATTTCATGTAAATGAATATGAGAAGCAATGAAACCCCTACTTATAAGAAGAAACTTCACGTGACTCACTGCACCAAAAAAATGGAATGCGTAATATGGGATTGCCGTTGGAGAACTCGAGCCACCAACAGTAGGATTCCATGACCCCAAGGGAAATAATCATAACCTCTAATGTCAAGATAATGAAACCAATAAGGAAAAAGGGAATTACCTTCGTTTTCGAGTCATTAGATATAATACTATTGGAATTTTCAAATTGTAAAATATTTAATTCCAACTATTGCTATTCTCATTAAATTACACACATAAGGATGAGTTTATATCCCCAAACATTTTATAAAATCATGTATATAATTATAATTGATGAATCAACCTTTAAAGGACCTTGATTTGTTCTAATTAAAGGTACATATGTCCATTTTTATGAAACGAGAGGAAATCTCCATGTAGGCAATTTTACGTAACTGAATTCCCCACATAGCCAGAATCCCCAAATAATCAAATTTCCCGCATAGCTGATTCATGTAGACGATCTCTCCACATAGATAATCCACGTATCTGGTCACTAACATAGCTGATTGATCACATTGTCGATTCACATATATGATCCCACCACATATCGAATCCACATAGTTGATCCAGCCACATAGCTTATTCACATAGTTGATCACTCACATAGCCAAATTCATCCACATAGCCATGCCTCCACATAACTAATCAAACCATATAGTCTATGGATACACATAGATTATGGCTCTACATAGCCAATTCAACTAGTTGTGAACTGCTTATTTTAGATATGAAACCTAGACACATCATGGATTCACCTCGATTCCATATTTTAGAAGGAAAAAACCTCCAAAACTACTCTATACCTCCACTGAGCACCATTGGATTCTAAAATAAGCAAAGGGTTGGACTAGATAGATATGGGTACTTATATTAAATACCTCTCAAAAAATTATTATTATAAATAATCCAAACCAAACCCAGAGAGAAAATGAAAAGGGGTAGTCCGAACAGCCACTTCGTGAGATACCTCTAAAGGATCTCTCTATCATAAGAGATCAACCACCTCATAAAAGGAACAACATAGAACCACAAAACAATAAAAACCAGCTCCTAAAAACTCTCCCAAGGTAGTTTCATCTCAAACAAGGTAATGGAAACAACAAGAAATAAGAGGGAACCATCCCATAAACTAGAAAGTTCAACATCCATAGGCGAACAATGTTACAAGAAAATATCTAAAAATCAAAAAACATAGAGTACTGAGTACACATCTACGAATCATGTTCCTAGGTACTCTCCTCCACACCATCATGCCACCACAAGACACAATCCAATGGAATAAAATTCCCACAAAATACCTTATTCTAGAAGCCCTAGATCTCCACAGGACACTACTCAAAGGTCATATCATAATTAACATCAATCTAGACCAAAATAAATGGCATGAGAGTCATTAAGAAGATAAAAATAGAGCCCGACATGTGAAAAACATCATGTATTCTACTCATATATGGGGAAGTGCTATCTGATATGCCACGACTCTAACATAACCCAACACCTTGAAAGGCCTAATAAATCAGTGACAAATCTTACTCCCATAACCAAACCTTCAATTACCTTGACGAGGAGTCACATTAAAGAAAAAATGATCTTCAATGTTGAACTTCAATGGTCTCCTCCTAGGACCTTCAAAAGATTTATGATGATTCTGCACTGCCTTCATCCTCTCATGAATTAACTAAATCATTTATATCATATTCTATACTAGTTTCATCTTGATAATTGGTTCCACTTCGACCCTGGTCCATCAAAAAATAGAATATAAAGTTTGGCTATGCAAAGATTCAAACGACATCATACCAATAGTGGTGTGGAAACTATTATTGTTAGAAAACTTGACCAAGGGAAGCTTCCTCATCCAAAAAACTCTAAAATCTCAAACACATGATCACATCATTTCTTTAAGAGTATAGATGATCCACTCTATATAACCATCCACTTATAGATAAAAAGTAGTTTTGAGGAATAACTGAGATCCAAAAGCATGCTGGAGACCTCTCCACACCATAGAGGTGAAATGAGGATTACAATCAAATATGATCATACTTGGAACTACATGAAATCACAATACCTCCTATAGATACTTCCTTAATAAAAACCTCCACTAATATTGACTCCCTAATTTATATAAAGTAGTCTGATTTTATCAAATGATCCACTATCACCCATATATAATCATAGCCTCACTGAGCTCGTGGTAAACCAATAAAGAAGTCCATGAAGATGTCCGTCCACTTCCAGTAGGTATCATCTAAAGACTAGATCAAAACACCAGGAACACGGTGCTCATCCTTCGCCTTCTAGAAGACCAAAAATTGAGAAAAAACTCTCAAGTAGCACACTTCAACCCAGACCACCAAAATTTACCTCTCAAAGTATGGTATATATTTTTCATGTATGAATTTACCACCAAAGACAAACTATGAAACTCATGGAGAACCATATCATGCATTGGTAAAGGAATGAAAATCCTTCCCTGGAATAATACCCAATGTTTTCAATACTTAGACCAACCATTAGGGGCATCTCCAAAAACTACTTGGTCTGTATAAACCTTCACCACATAATCCCCCAACCAGGATTCCTCCACCTATTTCACCAATGATGCTACACTATCATCTAGAAATGAAAACCTCTTCCTCCAACCTCTCCCATATCTAGATGCATCGCTGAGTGTTCTTCCATCAATCTCTATGAATCTTCATATTCATGCAAGAAATCACTATGTGACTTCCTGCTTAGTGAATCAACCATAACATTTACCTTTACCATGTATATGAAATATCAAAGTCATATTATTGAAAGAATTCCATTCACTGATTCTGATGAAAGTTCAAGTCACACTATGAGAATACATATCCTAGGATCTTATGGTAAGTAAAAACCAAAAAATTCTCATCGATAAGGTAATTTTTCCACAAATTAGAAGAAAACACAACTTATGATAGCCTAAGATCATGGGTGGAATATTTATGCTCTTGGGGATGTAATTGAAGATACCCATAACAAACAAATGATCTATGATCCATCATATTACAACCCAACCCAAGACCTAAAGAATTATATAAAACCTAAAATTGAACTCCTTCTACTCGAAAAAAAGGACTAGAGAACTGAACCACTTCTCCTTTAAGTACTCAAAATTTTCTTGACACTAGTCTATCCAAAAGAATGCCCAATCCTTTATGGTCAAAGATATCATAAGAGTTACAGCTTTAGATAAATTGGCTATAAACCTCTTATAATATCCTACAATACCAAGTAAACTCCACACCTCTACCATTGTCTTAGATGATTCCTAATAAACAAATGACACTATATTTGAAGTGTCCATAACTAGTCTCTATTGAGACATGACATTGCCAAAGAAATAGACTTCACAATCCCAAAAATCACACTTTGAAAAATTTCTGAACAACTGCTTAAGATGAAGAACTCCCAAAATGGAACATTGATGCTCGACATACTCCTCATACATGAAGTACACAAGGATATAATTGTTAAAAACCACTATAAAATTATCTAGGAACTCTCTAAACATAGAGTTCATAAACCCCATAAACATGGTTGGAGAATTAATCACATTATACAAAATCACAAAAAACTCGTAATTCCCATGACAACAATGGAAATCAGTCTTCTGGATATCCTTATCCTTCACCACCATCTAATGATATCCTGACCATAGTTCAATCTTCAAGAACTAAATTTTTCCTTTCAAATGATTAAATAAATCATTAATCTATGAAAGAGGATAGAATTTCTTCACTGTCACTTGGTTTTAGCGATGATAATCAATACAAATCCATAAACTACCATTAGCCTTCTTTACAAAAAATGGGTGCACCTTAAGGTGAAACACTCAACCAAACAAAACCTCACTAAAATAGATCATTGAGATGTACTCAAAACTCTCACAAATCAGAAGAAAAAATCCTATATGCAGAAATCGAGATAAGATCCATTTTTAGCTATAACTTGATCCCAAATTCAATCTCTTGTCGAGGGGTTAATGCCACAACCTCCTCTAGAAAGACATTACGGTACTCTTCTACAACCTTGGGAAAACATTCACTTATGAACTTATTATTAACTCATTATTAACTCACCCATAAAATATGATAAGTATGAAACACACCTCTGACCCATTTGAGGGTCTTGCTCACCAACGAACACTGTTGGCACTCCATCAATATCATATAACACAAGATGCCTCTCAAATTAATCCATGATAGCCTACAATGAATACATAAAATCCATGCTCAGGATAATGTCATCTGGTTGTATCCATAGACATAGGAAGTCTCCCAAGAAGAGTGCTACCCCAACACTAGCTTATAGTCTCTACACACTTTATACAAGATAGCTCAACCTCCAACTAGAATAGTCAACTCTAATGGAATTGGAAGCCAATTTACCTCAAGTATCAAATATTTGATTATGTTAGGTGATAGAATGTAGTGTGTTAAACTAGAATAAAACAAAGTACACACTCATGTAGAAAAAAAAAGAAAATGGTACCTTGAATAATGTCTCTCTTTCCTAGTGCTAGAAATTCCAAAAAATGAATCTAACCATGATCTACTATCGACCTCTCTGAACATACTGAAAAACATCTCCAAAACTACGATCTACTCTCTAAGGATGATGAGCATCTCAAGGTTGTACTCTATCTTCCCCATATCTTCTCTGTTGACCCCAAACTGGAACACCTTACTGTTTCTTGCTCGACTAAATTACCTTAATGGAAGAACTTAAAGTAGAACAACTGACACATGATGACTGTTTAGAATGTATGATCACTCTCACCACTGATGACCTCAAAATCCATAAGAAAAATGAATTTATGATCACTTAGAATAGGTCTGATAGATGTTGTCCCCATATAAATGAGATGAAAATGGTTGCGAACTACCCCTGGTTGACAGAAAACTCTTCTATCCAAGCAACTGGGAACCTTGGACCACAACTCTGCATCATGAGTAATCCCAATGACTTCTATATTATAATGATCTGATTCTATCCAATTTCCTCTCAATAACATATTCTCTCACTAACACCTCAAGATATGTCTTCAGTATAAATGAGGTGACTTAGAACTGGATATATGGATGAAAAGCCTCCTCAAAATTCCTTTCCATATCCTCCTCATCTAGAAAAAGTTCTGAAGCATATCGCAGAAGAGTCATGAAATGGATCCTAAACTCTTGGATTCTAGAAATCCCCTATTAGAGGGAAAGTAGATCTTGGTGACTAGCTACCTTCATGGTCAAAGAAAGGAAATCTACTCAGAACTAGTCTCAGAACTTCTCCCATGAGACTATCTACTCCTCACAATCCTTGAGAAACAAGAACCACCATTGCCTTGTTGCTTTATAAAACATCGTTACAGCTGATAAAACCCAGTGATCCTTCCGAGAATTGATTGAAATGAAAGCTATCTCAACCTCCTCAACTACTATTCTGTGATTGAATCTAAAGTGGACCCCTCATGATTCTATATAATATAGCACTTAAACTCTTATAGTGTCCTCCTCTAAGTGTCATCATCATCAAACTCTACTCTATGATGATCTTATAGCACATCCCAATGAACATCTTCTGCATGAACCTAGTGAGGATATTGACCTAGAGTCATAACTGAAAAAAGAACAAATTTCTAGATATCCTAAACCTAAAATATAGAACATTAAACATTAATTAATTAAATATTTGTTATATTTTTAAGGTTTGAACCTATCCCTAACTCTACCCATTTCAAACACGAGTGTAAAGAAGAACGATGCATGATCATTTCCAAGGTCACTAACCTACAACCAATATTTCTTAATTTAGTAGGATTATTAGGTTTAAAGTTTCATACATCATATAACACGGGGACCAAAATACCTATGTATCAACTGTTATCGTATGTTTATATCGCTTACTGAACTTAGATGACACCATTTCCCTACCAACCTATGCAAACTCACCTATTCCTAACTCCACATTTCATCCTACCCCTCAACATGAACCATTGATACCACTCTATCATGAACCCTCCCCCCAAAGTGTACCCCTCATAGGCTATTAATTAGATAAGGTATATGGTTAATTACCAAGTTCCACCTTCAATAGGCCCTGGTTTGGAGACTAACACCGAGAGTATAATAAACATACATATGGGAGACATTACCCTCCAAGAGAACATGTGAAAGAGATAGATAAGATAGATACACCAATCAAAACCTGCTTAGACATGTATATAAATAAATCACAAGTGCATAAATGAAATGTTATACAGTACTATAAGAACTGAAAGGAAAACTATAAGTACCAAAAGATAAAGATGATAGCGACCATGAATCCCAAACAACTCCTACAAAACCATGAGCTAGTAATATCCAAAATGATCTCTACCCTACTTCAACTAACCTTAAAAATGATTTATATATATGTAGGGTGAGCATAATATTATACTCTGTAGGTTCTTCCTTGAAGCCTCTCATACAAAAGTTAAATAAATCATGCTAAATCACAGTGAACAACAACAGAACTAACTTTTCCCATAAAAAAGTATACTACATTCCCAGCCTAACCACGACTAACTCTCACCGAGTATCACATACAATATAGTAATGAAACATCAAGGGTACCCTACTCACACTTCCCCACTGGTTTTTCTCTCTATCCCTATATCGCATGTCCTGAGCCATCTCTCTCCAAAACAAGCCAGTGTAAATACACCTAGGAAAAACATCACAACATGTACCACATGCATCAC
Organism: Viscum album; assembly: GCA_963277665.1. Classification (NCBI taxonomy): domain Eukaryota; kingdom Viridiplantae; phylum Streptophyta; class Magnoliopsida; order Santalales; family Viscaceae; genus Viscum; species Viscum album. The sequence continues at coordinate 792,702,209 of OY728165.1, read as the reverse complement.
ATGCATCACATCATTTCATATCACATCACCATATCCAGTAACCAATTAGTTTTTAGGATCCATCACAACCCATATGATGTGTATCATACATCGAGTATTATGTCTCAATCCATCACATCCCATACATTGAGTAATTATCTCAATCCATCATAGCCTATACACACGATACATATAATAATCATTTGGATACTATATATAGGGATACATGTATGCGAATAACCACAAGACATCACATCCTTCTACACACATATATTGGAAACTAACCACTATGAATACTAGTATAAGTAACTACTAAGAGAAGAGAACGTGGCTAGAGGGGGTAGTCAGTCATCCATCCACCCACTGAGATGTTGGGGAAACACCCTCCTAGAGTTCCCTGGGTGTTAGTATTCCTAATCAACTAGGGTGGGGAAATGTATGAAATAACATAATATATAGGATATAATATATCTCATAACCACACCATGAGAAAAATATAGTTTTAGAATCAACTATATATAACATTGCTTGGACTCTCGACTGCCACTACTAAGACTAGATATCCAATAAGCACACAAGCATTAAAAAGATCTACATTAATTAATTAATTATTTTTTTTATCATTTTCCTTACATTAATTAATTAATTATTTTTTATCATTTTCCTTACATTAATTAATTATCCATTAAATTACCCATTTACATTACTCCAGTATATATTACATTAATCATTATAGTAAAGTCTATGCCCTCCTAGCATAATCCAAACAGAGTCCGCAATTTCTCAAGTTTAACATCTTTTTAGAATTTTCATTACATCAACACCAAACCTATGAGTTAAGAATTATTTATTAATTATTATAATCATTACATAATCTAGGTATTCTAGGAAAACCATACTAATCTACCATGAAGATGAAACATGCAACCAAGAATATCCAACAACCACAATTAGAGAGGAAAGAAATACTAATAAAATGGGAAACCCAACCATCATCCATTTAACAAATTAATTTCAAGTGAGCAACCAAATTTATCACATCAATGGGTAATCCTAGATTCAACCGATTACATCATCTATAATTCCATCTTCAACACCCAAATTAATATTCTTATGCATCTCACCATCACATGTGTCAACTACTACCACATCATTCTGGCCTCCCTACCCACATCACATCATCCAACCTAGGCTCATCCATACTAGGATTATATCACATCCAAGCCTCCTTGACCCATATAACATTAGATAGTGAAGATCACATCTGGAGAACATCACCAAAGTAGAAGTAAACAAACTAGCATCACCAATAGGGAAATCAAGGCCTTAAAATAAGGCATCTAGACTCCAAAATCAAGGCACTCAACCTCCTTAAGTAGACGTGAAACTCATTCCCAAGAGATTATATTTATCAAACAACAGTTTTTATTCAATATTGAATTAAATGATTAATTATTCACAAGTTCAAACTATAGGAAACCTAATGCATCAAGCTATAATAAGCTATCAAAAGTTAACCACGCTCTTAGTATTAAAACCAGTTTAAAAATACTATGAGAAGAACCATTCTCAATTAACATGATTTTTTATTTCAACATTCATAGAAAGAATTATCATGCTTTACATTATTTAAAAATTCCATTATCAAGGAATAAAAAATTTAATTAAGCATGCACATTACATCAATTTTATTACTATCAAATTATAAGAAACACTAGATTTAGACATTCCTCTTCTTTAATTATTAATTCAATTAATAAATTAATTTCAGATTTAAATTCTTTATCAATTTCCATAAAAAATCATGCTAATCCATATCATAAAAAATATTCTAACAAGTATAATTTAGATAACACACTATTTAGAAAATCAATAGGAAAACCATTATCATGGTAGAAACCAACAACATGCGATCACTACATCTAATTATTTATTAATCTAGATAAATAATTATTAGGTTAATTACATTACCATACAAAGGTATAAACTGTGATACCTTTACAATTTCACATAAATAAATAAGAGAAGCAAAAAATCCCCTACTTGGAAGAAGAATCTTCACAGAACTCATTGCACAAAAAATGCAGGGCGTACACGCAATATGTGACCGCCACTAAAGAACTTGAGCCACCAGAAGTAGGATTTCACAACTCCAAGGGAATGATTCAGAACCTCTAATATAAATAGAATAAAACCAGGAAGGAATGAAGGGAAGGAACTTCATTTTTGAGTTGACAGATATGGAGCTATCACAATTTTTTAGATCATAAAATATTTAATTCCAACCATTATAGATATCATTAAATTACATGCATAAGGACACATTCACAGCCTCAACCATCTCATAAAATCAAGGATATAATTATACTTGACTAATAAAACTTTGGAGGCCCTTGATTCACACCACTGAAAGGTCCACATGAAAATTGTTACAAAAATGGTGGAAATATCTAGATAGGTGATTTCACGTAGCCGAATTCCCCATGTATCCAGAATCCCCACATAGTCAAATCCCCCATGTAGAAAAAATACCAATGCATCCACATTCTACATAAAGATGATTTACGTAGTCGATCTATCCATGTAGCCAATCCATGTATCTGAACACTCAGATAGCTAATTTCTCATGTAGAAAATCCTACCATGTAGCCGATCCATCCATGTATCCAATTCACATAGTTGATCATTCACATAGCTAAATTTATCCACATATCCAAAGCTCCATGTAACCGATCCAACCATGTAGTTGATCTATCCACACAATTGATTTCACATAGTCGATGGATTCACATAGCTGATGGATACACATAGCTGATTAGATTGGTCATGAACCAATTATTCTCAATATGAAACCCTCGCACATTGTGGATTATTTATTCTTATAGAATTTAGTATCCAAACACCTCTATACCCACTCTAATCCTCCTCCGAGCACCATGGGCTTTAGAAACACACAAAGGGTCAGACTAGATAGATCCATGCCCTTACAACTTTTTTTATATTTTGCACAACATTTTATTTGTTTATTATTAATTGCATAGAAATACTGGTGGTGTATGACCCTTTTTGAAATAGGGATTATATTGCCTCATTGAATAATTTTAAGGATATTTGATAAAAAAAATAGATTAAGGGGAATGATTCATAAAAACCTATACACTCATAAGGTTATTTTTTATGTTTGATTAGTAAAAATATTGTTTAAAAAAACATTAAAGTTGTTTTAAAAATGAATTTCATTTATATGGTTTCATTTCATAGCAATAAAGTAAATCATTTTTAAGTTTTATTCTTAGTGTAGATCCTTTAAATAAATCACTTATTTATTAATACATATCTTTTACAATTATTTTATGTTATCATTAACTATCAATAAATTTGTAATTAATCATTTCAATCACTTGTTCTGCCTGTGCACTACAACTATTAAAGGTTTATGGATTTTTAAGGTTTTGGAATACGATGTTGAAGGGAGTGTTGATAATATATCCATTCATTGCATAATTTGTTGACGACATTGATTTAAATTTTGAAGATGTTCTTTCCATTCACATAATAAAGTTGCCTTGTTTTTTTTTAATTTTTTTTAATTATGGTTGATGATGTTTTATTGTTGTGGGGTGCATGTCAACTAATATAAAATGGTTATGTTTTTTATTGGTGTGTTTGGTAATTTAATTAACTTATTTTTACCTATTTTTTAATTTTTTTAAAGTTCTTCAAATTTGGTCCATTAATATGAAACATTATATTTTAATTATACTTATATATCAAATAATTTAGCTCGATTTCAAGTTAGAGCTATGGAATAATCAAGCTTGATCTTGAGATCAAGTTCGAGTAATAATCAAGATAATTTCATTAATCGATCTTAATCAATAATATTCAAGTACTCATTTCAAAAATCAAGTAGAACTCAATCTTTCAAATCCATACTCATATTGGGTCAAGTCAAGTATCGATAAACAAATATTTTTATTGATCTTGAGCTCTATTAGTAAACTGTATTATCTTGACCTCACCCAATTACACCTCTATCCATGTGCATAGTTTCCTACTCCCATTTAATTTCACTGATTTCGCATTAATAAAATTCTTATACCACCCCTTAAAAAATTCTACAAAACTACTTTTATTTGAAAAATACACTAATTCATAATTAAATTTATTAAAAACTCAAAATAATTAATAATTAATATAAAAATTCAGGAATTTTAATTTAATCAATTTTGGTGGGGTTTATAGTGATATGTATCCATTTAACTCTCACTAAATAAATGTCCTAACTAATTATGATTCAAGTATGATAACTCAAAACTTAGAGGTACACCACTACTCAATAATGTTATGAATTTTTATTAAACAAATCCAAAATATTTGGCTACTAAGAATATAAATCCAGGAGAGGAATTAGGGGTACACTACTTATTCCTAGAAAATAATTTTAAAAAATAAATCAAAACATCAAATATATATACCACTATTAAATGAAAACTATTAGAATAATACAAATTGTTATGAAAATATAATTCATGACAGTCATGTTTAACAATGAGAATAACAAATTTATATGATAATAGCCATAAAAACATGGGTAAGTTAAAAATGAAAATAAAGTTTTAGCTCGATCCAATTTGAATCCCAAAATAAATTGTGTGAAACCTTATGAAGTACCTTTTGATTTTTTGAAGATGAGACTTACGGTTTCTATAATATCCTAGAATCCAAACTTCTAGAATCGAAACTAAAAATATAAAATTTACAAATGTGACCCAAATTTTTCAATCAAAACTTACAACATCAAAAGGAAAATAATGTATCACTTACATACCCAAGGACCTTTTAGGTTTAGAGTTTTAGAGAATTAGGATAAACTCTTAGAAACTTTGGATCATACAAAACTGGTTCATAAATAAAAATACACCATATACCACTATTTCAAGATTTTATTATTTCATAATAGGTCATCAAAATCATCCATGTTAAATACTTCTAGACAAAACTCATTTAACATCTTTCCTCTAACCTGGGGATAAGAAACATAAGAAAGGGTGAGCAAAAATACTTAATAAGGGTAAACAAGAGAGATATGTAAGCATAAAAATAAACATAAGGGTATGATAACCTGATTATAACAGTAAAAGATCATACCCTACATATCAAATAACATAAACAAGAGTCATGTAATAAATATTAGATTTTTATAAAACATTAATCATAAGGAAATAAAGAACACAAGCCATGAAATAATAACATATGAATAAGACATTGAATTTATGGTAGAAAAATAAGCACGTAATATGATTTCTATAGTATCTAATACATCAATAAAAAGATCTTCATAGTGGAAAAACTCCTATACTAAACCTATTTCACTCTTCGTTCCATCCATGTATTATTAAACTCAAATTACATTCCGTTCTAGCCCTGTATTACTAAACTAGATTTACTTTCTGTTCCAGTCATGTCTATCTCGTGAGATATAAATCTTTACCCAATGCATTGGATAGAGATATAGGTTCCACCCATATCATAATGTAACCATTATTATGTGTTCCACAAGAACATATATCATTCATAACCCATAAAATAAATGGGTTTCATAAAACACTTCATTATAGCATAACTCATGGAAAAGAAACAAAATTCATAAGCACCAATCCAAAATAAATTTAAACCAATAAAAGAAATAATAATAATGGTATCATTGGTTCATATCACCATTAAAACATAATTAACATCAAATAACATGTTATTATATGGAAAATAATTTTGAGAGAACTCTTGAAAATAGTTATTGAGAAAAATATACCTTTTTCTTTGAAAAATGATTTTCAGAACATAAACCATTTTTTGAAAAAAAATTATTTTTAAAATAGATTTTAAAACATATAATGGAACAATTTAGAATGTAAAACATTTATTTAAAATAATTTTCCTGGAAAATAATCTGAATTTATATTTTAAAAACATTTTTTGAGGAAAATAATCTTCAAACATTTTGAAGTGTCCCATACCACATTGAAACATTTGAATCACAATCCACGTGAAATAATAAAAATAAAATAAGTTTATATTATAATTAAAATAAATATATTTATGATATAACATGTAAAATGGAAGTATATACACCTCATATAATAACATAGGTGCATAACAAAACATGTGTCTCAAAGAAGGCAAATTGAGACAAAAAGTACCTTACTCATTTGGTAACTTTTGAACTGTGAAACCCCATGAAATAGAGATCATCAAATGGGTATATAAATACCCAAAAAATAAATTAAAAAGGAATATAATACATTAATGGGTATTATGTACACCACACAAAAGAAATGAGTGGTGAATAAGGCATATATCTCAAGGAAATAAAAAGTGAGATGAAATTCCCTCAACTTAGGTCGGGGTTCCTTTTTAAATATAAAAAAAATCCTTTATAATTGATTTAATAATGTTATTATCTTATTACATAACCATATTTATATTTATTATATCATATATGATCATATTATCACCCATTTAATAATATTTCATTATTACTTTTCTTTCGAGTGTTAACTGTTTCATCTTTTTTAAGCATGTTTTATCGTATAAGTCAAATATATTCTTCATAGGTTATAGTTACATCATTTCCATAATGGAATTAAGGTAGTATATATAATATTTAATCATTATATATATTTATTTAATCATTAATGAATGGTGAATATGGAAAATTAATCTCATCGCGTTGTGGAGACGGTAGTCCGTACGTACACACAATTGATAGTATCATTTCCTTAATAGTAATAATTATCGAAGTGAATGGTATATATGTTTTTTCAAAAATAAATATCATGTTATAATTATTATATATTTATATTAACTCCATCATTATATCCATACAAATAAATTAGTGATGAAAAACATATTACACAATGGTGTGGAGATGGTAGGCCGTACGTACGCACATGTGGTGATTTTGTTTTTTTATTTGATGGATATAAGGTGAATATGGTTGTTACATAACCATAATAACATCTAAGAATATAGGTTATATTGTATTTATTATAAAATAATGGAAAAACAAATGAATATGAAGTAGAAGAAGAAATAATTTGAAAAAAATAGGTAGAGGATATTACCTCTTCTTCGACGTGCTCCCTCTACATCTCTTCTTAAAGGCACTAGAGTTGGTATTTTGAGAAGACCAGAACCTATAGAATGTAACTATGGAAGTTGGTAAGGGAAATTGGTATGGGATGACCGATATTTAAGGTTCAAAGTGAAGTGAAGAGGTAAGGGAGTATGTTACCTTTTATAATTGAGGTGAGAGGTACTTTTGGAAACTCCAAAAATATTAATTTATAATAAAATCAAAACAAATAAAAAAACCAAAAAAATGTAATATTTCAGAATATTAGATGATATATGGTTTTAATATCATCAATTAATAAATTTTTGAAAAGTTTTTCTGTCAATTTAAACCTTATCATTTAAATTAACCCTTTATTATTCTATTTTAATTTTAACTAAGATAACAAATGTTTCAATATTAAAATAGTGTAATTTTTACCTATTTTAAGTAAATTAGACCATAAATTAATAATTTAGAACATTTTAGACTATATAATAATTATTTTATATTTTTTAAAAATTTATTTTGATTTTAAATAATTTAATAAAACATTATTTTGACAAAATATCAATAGTGTCAATTTTGACACTATTCAATTCTTGGATTTTGAAAAATATCAATATAAGATGTTATCCTAGAATAAAATATTTTATTATATTCATAAGGGTTCAAGTTCATCTATAAAATTCATTATATATATTAATTTTCCATAATAATATTTATTTTAATATTTTTAATCACATTAATTTGATATTTCCATTAATAAAATAATTACTACATCAAATTTGTGTAATTATTTAACATACATATTTGTTAAATAGAAATTAAAAATAAAATACTATGAAGAAGAAAAATCTTCTAGATTTTAGAGTAATACTTATAGTCAAATATATCTTCAGTATAATCCTACATTAAAAATGTTATATTTATTAAAACATGAATGTGACAACTTTAACATCACTTTAAATGTTATATTACAAGTGTCATAATCTTTTTTATATAGCTCAAAATGATCAATAACTAGAAAATTGGATGATTGTGATCGATATATACTCTACCAATAATATTTGGTGAAGTGTTTTTATCCTTAAATGGTTATTATCATTTAATTTAAAATTATTTTATTGATTTTTCAACAATTAAATAATTTCTGCATCATCATTGTATAAGAATTTTAGGTAATTATTTAATTTCTAAAAATTTAAAATATATTAACAAAATTTAGAAAATTTATTTATATTTCTAGATACTATTTATTACCGAGGTTATCTCATATTTACCACTATATTAAAATTATTCTACTTATAAGAGATAAGAGATAAGAGGGTGACATGTTGTCACTTTCTTTTATTTTAATAATATATATATATTTATCATTTTCATGAACAAGAGTCCATTAAATGAGTAAATTATGATTATTAAGTGATAAAGTTTTACTTCTATTCATACAATAGGATTTTGGTAGGTTTTAGGGTAATTTGAATGTCCTTATCATATCATTTGTTACCCCAATTTACCTGATTTAACTTTAACCGTGGTAAATAAAAATTACCAAAGTTACTATTCATAAAATCCAAAAAATTAAAGGAGCCAATTTAAATAATTTAGACCCAATTATTATAAATATTAAATCTATTTTTCAAAATTTTAAACATAAAATTTATAGTAATTAAATTAAAATTATATCTATTGTCGTAATGAAAAATGGGTTTTAAAAGTTAATACATTACAAAAGATTTAAATGTTTTTACATCAAAATTCAATGTAAAATTAATTAAAATGAAATAAATTTTATTTAATAATAAAAACATATTCTATTTCTAATTAAAACAAATCAATAAATTAATTTAACCATATAAATTATTTTGATGAAAAAATTGTTTTCAATTAAAATTTAGTGTATTTTTACTATTCATCAAAACTTGAATGTTGTCAGAAAAATATAAAGGATTCATCCAAAGTAAATTTTTATATCCCAATCCCAAAGAACATGTTTATTTTTTTTAAATATAATATATAAAATTGTCAAAAACTATATTTAAAATGGGCGAACCATCAAAAGAAGGAAAAAGTGCATTTTTTTTGAAAAATACTTCTTTTATTTGAAAAATTGAATTTGTTCTTATATAATGTCTATAAAACATATATGATGAATTTTAAAATTTATATTGAATATATTAAATATATATTTCATTAATAAAATCGATAAAGAGTGATTAATTATTTTATAAACTCACTTATTTTCATTTAAGTAATTTTTCAGAAAAACACTTCCTTTTATTTAAAAAAGTTTTTATTTTCATTTATAATTAATTTAGCACTAAATAATTAAATATATTTTCCTAATTTATTTAATAATTTTCATACCCTATATTATAATGGTTAGGTTATAAGGTAACATAATAATATTTAGTTGTTCGCTTAAACTCAATTTTTCAAAAAATTAATTCTATCAAAAGAAGTTGAAATTGTGTGTAACACAAGACAAACATAGTGTTGCATATACTGAAATCTAAGATGTTTTTTCATGTTGCATAAGCTAATATTTTTGTAGGATAAAACAAAAGCCATCAAAAAAATTAAAAATAATTTATCTTTTAAAATCTTAGGGTGTTACATTCTTCCCCCCTTAAGATGAATTTCACCCTCAAAATTCATTGGGGTTGTAAAAGGATAGAAATACACATCATAAAAATGATTAATAAAACTATAATTTTAAATGAAATAAATGTAATTATGATGGTCACATGAGATAATAGCTTTTAGGGTCCCATGTAGGAAAACATAGATATGGAAGAAAAAACTGGCCATCATGTTCTGATGGAGAGAGATAAAAAACATTGTTAGGTGAAAGTTAATAATCACAAAAATATAAATTTGTGATGGGTTAAATGGTATTTTATTTCATTGGAGGAAAAGTAAATTGAAAAACTTTTTTAAGAACTTTTTCATAGCATTGAGAAATTATATTACTACATATACTAAGATCATAAGGAAATATACTTACTTGAAAAGTAGAGTTTCATCCTTTAATTAATTTCCACCACAAAATCATCTTTTCCTCCAAACGATGAGTATTCAAGATGAAATTTTCACACATGAAGCACTAGAATCAACTTCTAGAGAATCACATAGTCCAAAAATATTAACTTTATATTTATTCTATCTTTAGACATTAACCAAAATGGTTAGTACAAGAGAATATAATTCCCAAAAATAATAAACCATATGTGATGAAAAAATAATTTAATCCCCAAAATTCAATAGTAATACCCAATGTTCAATATAGACCATTAAATAAATAACTTCCCTTTATAATTTCTTAACTAATATTGAAACCCAAAATTTAGAAGAATTTGAGCACATAATCTTTCAAGATAAATTTTAACATTTATCTCCAAATAACATCAAACACTCTTAATGTCTTATACAATATGTAATTAACCTAATAACATATTAATCCTAAATTAAAAGCCCATAGTATTATATTTACCTTAATCATATAAAGTTCCAAAAATAGTTAACGTCTTCCAAAATAATACTTATCACTTAAACCACAAATCATTTCCCAATACTATGGTTATCCATTTTATAAAACATAAGTTACCAAAATAAACATATTATCATTCCATAAACTCATTTAACTAAAAATAAAAATTCATACTAACCAGGGAATTAATTTAGGCCAGTGGTGGGTGATAAACCCTTTTTACCCTTTAGTTGTGGGTTTGATTCCCACAATCTTATCCAATGCAACATGTTGTCACCCTTCCTATGAGTTTTCCTTTTTCTAAAACTAAATAATTCTTATATCATTCCTAAAATGATAAAAAATCCTCAAAAATAACCTTAAAATATTTTAACCTCAAAGGTTAGATCATACCTATCATTTTTTATCCCAAAAATAAAATAACCCTTAATTAAATCAAAACTAAGTATATCCAAAATACCATTAGTCACCTTAAAATTTCATAACCTAAAGCCTCAAAAGGGGGTTCTAAGACACTGATCTTATGTTCAAACCTAAAATTATAATCCCATAATGGTGTGAATAACTCTTAAGAAAATATCATAGTATCCAAAGTTGTCTAAACCCTACTCTAATGCCAAATGTAATATCCCAGAATCCACACTTTTGGATTTAGCACTAATGATATAAAATTTACAACTGTGACCCAAATTTTTTGATCAAAACTTAAAAAATAAAAAAAATAATGGATCACTTATAAACCCAATTACCTTTTAACTTTAGAGTTTTAGAGAATTAGGAAAAACTCTTAGAAACATTGGTTCATAAACAACTAGTTCATAAATAAAAAAACACTATCTCCCACTATGTCAAGATTTTTTTATTTCAAAATAGGTCATCAACATCATCCATGTGAAATAATTCAAGAAAAAAATCATTTAATATCTTTCCTTTTAACCTGAGGAAAAGAAACATAAGAAAGGGTGAGATCAAATGATCTATAAGGGTAAAAAAGAGAGTATGTAAGTATAAACATGAACATAATGATATAATAAAAAATCATAATCGTAAAATATCACACCCTTCATATCAAAAATCATAAATTAGAGTTATGGATTAAATATTGGATGTTTATAAAACATGAATAGTAAGGAAATGAAGAACATAAGCCGTGAAATCATAACATACGAATAAGACATAGAATTTGTGGTATAAAAATAAGCACATAATATTATTTCCATAGTATCCAAGGCATTAATTCCAATATTATCATAGTGGAAAATTTCCCATACTGATTTGAGTTCACTCTTTATTCTAGCCATGTATTAATAAATTAGATTTACTTGTCGTTCTAGCTTTGTATTACTGAACTAGATTTACTTTCTGTTTCAGTCATGTCTATCTCATGAGATATAAATATTTAACCAATACATTGGAGGGAGATATAGGTTCCAACCATATCATAATGAAATCATTATTATGTGTGCCACAAGAACATAGATCATTCATAACCCATGAAAAGAAATGGGTTTCATAAAACACTTCATTATAGCATAAATCATGAAAAAGAGAAAAAATTCAAAAGTACCAATACATAATAAATGTAAACCATTAAAATAAAGAATAATAATTGTATCATTGGTTCATATCCCAAATAAAACATAAGTAACATCAAACAAAATGGTCTTAGATGGAAACTAATTTTGAAAGAACTCTTGTAAAGAGTTCTTGGGGAAAAATCCCTTTTTCTTTGAAAAATGATTTTTAGAACATAAAACATTTTTTGAAAACATTTTTATTTGAAAATAGATTCGCAAACTTATGATCGAACACTTTAAAACATAAAACATTTCTTTAAAATAATTTTTCTTGAAAATGAGCTAAAGAGATCTCTTAAAAACATTTCTTAAGGAAAATAATCTTCAAACATTTCAAAGTGTCCCATACCACTTTGAACATTTGAATTACAATCCCCATGAAATAATAAAAATAAAATAATCTTATAATATCATGAAAATAAGGATATTTCTAATATAACATGTGAAATGGTAGTATATACACCTTATATAAGAACATAGGTGCATTAGAAACATGTGTCTTAAAGAAGAAAAATTAAGACAAAAACTACCTTACTCATTTGGTAACTTTTGAACAACGAAACCCCATGAAATAGAGATCATAAAATGGGTATGTAAATGACCTAAATTTAAAATAAAAAGGCATAGAATACATTCATGGAGAGTATGTGAAGGATCCAGACACAGCAGAAGCATGGTGGTTGGGAGGGAACAACTTTTATTTTTCTGTAATCAATGACCAATTTGGGATCAATATGATGATAAACATTAGCATCCGTGAATTAAAATCAAAGATCTAAAAAAAGAAGAAAAGGGAACCATATCCTAGATATAGGATCTTGTGCATCATGTTTATAATTAATTTAAATAATTTTTGTAGAAATTAAATACCTGGATCTTCAGTACTTTCTTCGTTGATGATGTCATCATTCGGAATGAACCTTCTAGATTGTCTTGTTGTGCTTGGAAGGATCCAAACCAGAATCCCTATAGCAGTGATCCACACATGCACCGATGGCCTCTGATCGACACTACTCATTCTTCGGGTGCTAGCGAGGCAAAGAGAGTTCCTTTTGTCAGCCATTCTTGATCACCTATTCTTTGGTCTTGATGAACATCTCTAGTTCTTGAGAGGGGAGAGGAGGTGATTCAAGAGAGAAATTGTTTGGTATCAACAATTATCTCACCACTAACAATTTGGTTCACCGGGCATAATGACACAATAGATATACCTATCTATTTAATAACATGGGGTTTTGGTTACAATATTTAATTTCATAACAACAATTAAATTCATTCATAACCTTAGAGAAAACCCATTCTATATAATAACAATAACAACACCATTATTCATGGTGTACCAACTTATGCAAAAAAGAATCATAAATGAAATCCCATTCCACATAATGATAACAACGTTATTATTATTTTTTCTTATTCTAACTAGTTAAATAATTTTTTACCATCTTGTAAATAATTATTTTACTACTGGATCGACCTTGGTATGCTCTAACTCCACTTCCATTTATTAAACACTAGAATAAATAAATAATATATTCTCTTAAATAAATATTTTATTTAAAAACTAGTAAATAAATATTTATTAAATGTTTAATATAATAAATATATTTTATTTAATTTATGCAATCATTTTAAGTTGAATAAAATTATTCTACAATCTTGAGAATAGTATTTATTACATTAATTAAATTCAAAAAGAATTTAATCAAGACCATAAGAAACACTTAGTGTGTGACCCTCTAGGATTCTTTCTCATTATAATTAGGTTGTCTTGCCTAAAGTCTAATATTATTTTCTAGCAATGGGTCAAATAACCCAAGAGAAAGAACTTAAAGTTGCACTAACAACATCCACATACGAACACTCACTATGTAATATAATACCTTTATCACACTATCTCATCAAGAAAGTTTCATGATAGTGTCATCAACCTGTATGCTTGATACGTCATTCTTTGACTACTTGAAATAAACTCATCATTACACTATGGCCATGGAATTTAGGGTGATAGTTCTATTTCAATCAAAGTACCGAGATATCAACTTCTATAAATGAAATTAAAAAATCCTCCTCAACTTATTCATTAATAACATGTCATTCATGATGCACCCAACATACCCTACTTCTTACCAATACATGGTGTGATGGGTTTCATTAGAAAATATAAGTGCACGAGTCATAAAACATATTAATGATAATCTTAAAGTCTGAGTACCATTACACACGCTTGCATATAGAAATATCTGATGACACTAAAATATGTATAATTCCTAATGGTGGGTCTGTTCTTATAATCTCCCATATTATAGATTACCAAGTGAAAACTTCATGATATGAAGTCTCATCTTCTTATGAGTACTCACACCTGATGGTCTGTATACTATGTTTCCCATCATAGTATTTCATCGAAATGCAGAAATATATTTAATAATATTGTCATATCACTTTAAGGTTCTCATCATAGTGGGAAACTCCTAAAACCTTATTAATTCACAAATACTCTTAGACATTATTATATCATAGTCATGAAGAACAATGAAAAATATGTAATAAGATGTTTAATATTTAAATACATTAAATATTAATGTAATCAATGTACAAATAATTGGTTCTAAGACACCAACTCCAACAAACTCCCACTTGTACTAGAGCCAACTGCTTACGACTTTCAGTTTACTAGCCCTCACATGATGATCATGTTTCTACTGAGTCAAGGCTTTAGTTAAGGGGTATACCATGTTGTCTTCTGTGGAAATACTACTCAATTCTACTTCACCTCTCTGATAAAAACCCCTCAAGAGATGATACTTCTGTAGTATGTTCTTCATCTGCTGATGTGACCTTGGCTCATTTTCAACATCCACCACTATAGTATTATCACAATAAATTTTGATGAGAACTTTACTTCTAGGTACCACATTCATCTCTTGGAAAAATATTCACATCCAAACTGCTTCTTTACCTACTTCAGAAGCTGCGATATACTCAGAATCTACTACAGAATCTGTGACCACACCTTTCTTTGAGGTCTTCTAGCTCACAAAACCTCTATTAAAAGTGAATATGTATCCCCTTTGTGACTTCGTTTCATATTGATTAGTTTGGAAACTAGAATCTTCATATCCTCTAATTAATAGTTCCTCATCCCCTCTATAAAATAGTAAAATATCCTTAGTACACCTTAGATACTTAAGGATAGTCTTGACTGCCATACAATGGTGGTCACCTGGATCATCTTGATATCTTCCTACCACACTTAATGAATAAAACACATCTAGCCTAGTACATATAATATCATACATGAATGAACCAATATCTGATGTATATGGAATCATTACCATTATATTTCCTTCCTCATGCTTCTAAGGACACATTTTCATGGGAAGATGAATTCCATATGACACTGGAAATAATCCCCTCTTGGATTGTTCTATACTGAATCTCTTCAGTGTCATGTCAATATATGTACTTTGACTTTGGACTAACAATATCTTGGATCTATCATGACAGATATTGATCCCAAGAATATATGCTGCCTCGCCCAAGTCCTTCATGGAGAAGTATTTATTCAACCATGCCTTAACAGACTTTAAGACCGGTATTTCCTTTCCAATAAGTAATATTTTATCAACATAAACTATTAGGAAAATGACTGTACTCCTACTAAACTGTTTGTAGACACAAGGGTCACATTCTTTCTTTATAAAACCAAATTTCATTATAGATTCATCAAAATGAATGTTCCATGACCTGTATTCTTAGTTTAATCTATAAATGGATTTTTTGAAATTTGCACATATTATTAGCATCCTTTGGACTCAAAAACCCTTCAGGTTGTGTCATATATATATCTTCCAGAAGGTTCCTATTAAGAAAGGCTATTTTGAAATCCATTTTCCAAATATCATAGTCATGGTAAGAAGAAATTTACAATAGAATTATGATGGATTTTAGCATTGAAACTGGTGAAAAGGTTTCATCATAGTCAATGCCTTGATACTATTTAAACCATTTTGAAACCAATCTTGACTTATAGGTATCAACTTATCCTTCCTTATCAAGTTTTTCTTGAATACCCATTTGCAACCAATAATCTTTACATCTAATAGAGGATCTACCAAAATTCAGACCTGGTTTTGGTGCATGGAATCCATTTCAGAATTCATGGATTCTTGACACTTGGAAACATTTTTTCCACATACTTCTTCCTTTTAGGTTATAGGATCATTATTATCAACTAATAATGAGTTACAATTCTCGATAACTAGAAAAACGTACCATTTCTGTTCTCTAACCACTCTTTTACTTCTATAGAGTACTTATGTTTTTTGAATAGATCTTTATTCCATAGGGATTTGTGGAATCTTCTCTTGTACCAAATCTTGTGTACCTTGATCCTTGAATTCATCAAATTCTCTCTCGCTCCCACTATCTCTTTTGGAGATGTGCTCCCTCTCAAGGAATATGGAAGGTCTTTCCACTATAAACTTTTTTTATGAGGAGTTTTATAGGTAATATCTCCTTGTTTTCTTGGGGTATCCTATAAAGGTACACCTTGTTCCTTGAGGTGAAATTTTTTTACTTAAAGAGGACTTAACAAATTCTTTACTACCCCACACATATAAATTTTATAACATGTCTTTTATTCCACTCCAAATATTTTATGGAATATTATTTATCGATTTAGTTGGTACTTGGTTTAGTATGTTTGCCACTGTTTGTAATGCATATCCCCAAAAGGATAATAGAAGACTTGCCTGACTCATCATTGATCTCACCATGTACAATAAGGTGTGGTTCCTCCTTTCACTTACACCATTCCAATGGGGTGTGTAAGGAGGAGTGAGTTAGGATAAGATCACAAACTCTCCTAAGTAATCAATGGAGTCTTTATTAATATATTCTCCACCTCAGTCTGAGCGGAGTTTCATAATATTCTTACAAATATGGTTCTAAACTTCATTCTTGTATTCCTTGAACTTATCAAATGAATCATACTTATACTTCATTAAGTAGATAAATCCATATCTACTAAAATCATTATTAAAAGTCATGAAGTATGTGTACCTAATCCTTGCTTCAACTGGAAATGGTCCACACACATCGGTATGAACCAATTCAAGAAGTTATTTGGATCTTTCACCTTTCCCACCAAATTGAGATTTGGTCATTTTTCCTTGTAAACATGCGTGACATACACCAAGTGGTTTTAGTTCAAAAGAATCTAAATATTTATCTTGATGTAACCTTTTTAAGCATTTCTCATTTACATGACCTAGCCAGTGATGCCAAATTTGGGTGTGGTATGAGTCATGTGAAGTCGTTTTGTTATTGATTTCCATTACTTGGTTTTTGTAATCCAACATGTAAGGACCATTATATAAATGTGACTTATTAAGAAAAATTCTATCTTTATAAAAGAAGTAACATTTATTTCTGAACATGAAAATAAATCCATCTATATCTAGTTTGGATACAAAAATAATGTTTTTGGTTACATAAGGCACAAAATAAAAACCTTTTAATACCAAGATCATCCCATTCAACAATGTGAGGTGGTAGTCCCTAAAAGCTACAACAACAAGTCCATCTCTATTGGATGCTCATAGATCTATCCCCCTTGGTCAATTTTCTTGAATATACCTGGTTCCTGTATTTGGATACATATGTGAGCACCACATGCTATATCTAATACCCAATTTTTAGAAATAGATAAATTTAACTTGATAACAAATGGACCTAATGCTTACCCTTTCTTCTTTAGCTAGGTTCAGTTTTTCTTCCAATGGCCCTTCTGGCCAAATGTGAAATAAACAACTTCTTGTTCCCTCCGCCCTTGATCTTATTTTTCTTGGAAGGGTGTAAAGAAGCTTTGGGATTAAAGATATTTTCCTTCCCTTTTCTATTATTCATCATAAGGATAGAAGGATTTTCACGCTTCATGTCTTTGTTCACTTGGTGAAGGAGGATAAGAAGATCTGGTGGAGACTTCTCAGTGTTGTTCATATTGAAATTCACAACAAAACTGGAGAATCTCTGAAGGAGTGATGTGATAATGATATTAGTACCTAGTTCTTTAGGGATTTTAAACCCAAAAACCTCTAGAAACTCAATGTAGACAATGATATTGACTACATGAGGCCCAAATAGGCAACCCTCTACAAGCTTGCTCTGAAATAGTTCCTTAGATATCTCAAATTGTTCCTATCTTGATCTATCTTGGTAAAGACCACAAAGGTTCTCAAGCATGCTATAGTCATCCATGTTTTATTGAGACTTCATGGGTTCACTAAACATTGATGATAACATAAAACATTTAACATCGAACACATCGTTCATATTTTTCTCGTAGACTAGGAAATCTTCATCACTCGCCTCTTGGGCAGGTGGATTAGGTAATGAGGACTCTAGCTCATAAGATTTCCATTTATGGAATAGAATGACCTGAAGACGTCTAAACCATTCCTAGAAGTTAATGCCAGTGAGAATATTGTCTTTATCTAGTATTGATCATAGTGATAGTGTGGTTAACAAGTTTTTTATTTTTATTCTACAATTAAAAGAGTAGATAATTATTAATTTCTTGATTACATTTTATGAGAAATAATAAATTAATTTTATTAAGTCTTCCACTATATTATCAAGTCCTAATGGACCTTACCATTGATCTTCGAATGTCTAGTTTCTTAGACATTATAGTGTAAAGGATCCATATTCTCCTTCACATAACCCCCAAAAGTGTTGGTCAAGCTATTCGATGGTATTTAGGTAGGTAGGTCTTTTCCAACTATAGGGTTGTAGCTCCTTGATCCATTGATTGGACTCCCCAATCTTGAAAACCTGACTTTGATTTCCTCAACACTTTCTTCCAATATTACACCAAGTCTAGCAATGGATACTCCTCCTGATGTAATATGGTTAAGTCTACCCAAAACATTTATAATGTATTTCTGTATAAAAGTAAGTGTCCCAATAAGGGTTGGTCAAGCACATAGTTTTATTGAGTATTTCCCTTAATCAAGTATTTGAAGGCTTAGTTTGACTTAATATTTTATTGAGGGATTTTTTTCTCTTATGCTTAAATTTATTATTATCTTTATCACATAATTATTAACATTAATTTGAACTTACTTAAGTGATTAATCAAGACTTGATAATATTTACGCATAATCCGGGTTTATTTTAGTTCCATCTTACATGATATTTTAATTCATTAATTATGTGATCACTATAACACATACATAATGATAAACCATGAAACTAACAGAAATAAAATAATGCAAAGGGAATGATCATTAGATTTTATAAAGGTTTGTTTATCTAGAGGTTGATAAACTAGCCCTGACCTAGGGGAGAAATACCTTGAACCTTTTGGGTTCATGTTTACAGCATTATGCATTACCACCTTTGTATCTCCTGGTATTGGTTTCATCTCAGCTTCAGCTTGAACCACCTCCACTAGCTTGGGATATCCATCAATTAAATATTCTTTTTAAATCACAAACAAGTGAGGATTAAAAAGGGAGTTTACATAAAAGAAACAGTGGCCATGCCGACCCTATATATTAATGAGGAGAGATGGTACACATGCCAAAAATTTAATTTAAAATAAATTAAAATGAAATAAATCACATACAATGGTCTGGTCTATCTCATGATCATCCACACAAATGCAACAAATTAAACATTTAATAAAACTAGAAATAAATTATTTAATCGTTCTTGTTAAGATAAATCATGCTTGAATAAATTTTTTATTTTATTTAATTAATCAATACTTTTATCTTAATACTTTTAAATTTCCCTTAAATTATCATCCATAACCTTGGAGGTAATACGGTGAAAATATCTTCGAATCTACATGATATGTAATTCTAAATATTACAAAAAAATTAATGTTTTAATTCTATTTAATTTGGTAAAGTACATGGCATGTAGTTTTGACTACACAACATGTACTGCCTCACCATCTTATCTGAAGTACATGCTTAGGGACTCAGTGTGTGATTCGTACTTTAGAAATCTTGGAGTACACAACATGTCCAGTGGGCCATACGCCGTGTTGTCTCTGGGTTACGTGCTTACCGATTGGCTTAGCCATGTATGGGATATATGGTTTTGTGCTTGACCCAAAGGGACTACACGCCACGTCGAGTGGGCCACACAACATGTAATCTAACCCACCGTGCGCCAATCTGTATTGGTCAACACGCGATGTAAGAATTAACTACACCTCATGTCATTAATGCACACATCTTGAGTAATTTAAGAATTACTCCCGATGCACTAAACATAACTACATGGTGTGTAATCTGGATTACATGTCATGTATCGTAGAGAAAACGACGTGAAAGTTAGTACACACAACATGTAATTTCGTGTCACCTGGAAAGAATCATTGTCACCTCCTGACGAATTATTCACTTTAATTTTAATTAAAAAACTATTTGTTTCTGTTAGATCTGTGAGAAACGAGAGAGGAAGAATAGATCTCAAAATACAGATTATAAGAATTATTAACCATGAATTGATAAACTAAATTATTAAATATTAAATCATCAAAAAATTATTTAAATAATTATAAAAGACGACATGACCGCTCTGATACCACTTGAAGGATCCAGACACAGCGGAAGCATGGCAGATGGGAGGGCCCAACTTTGATTTTTCTATAATCGATGACCAATACATGATCAATATGATGATAATCACTAGTATCCATGGATTAAAATCAAAGATCTAGAAAAATGAAGAAAAGGGCACCAGATCATACGGAGAGGATTTTTCACACCATGTTTATAATTAATTTAAATAATTTCTATAGAAATTAAATACCTGGATCTTCGGTACTTTCTTTATTCATGATGTTGATCATTCAAAATGACCCTTTTATATTGTCTTATTTCATATGTGAGGATCTAAACTAGAATCCCTCTAGTAGTGATCCACACATGCTCCGATGGCCTCTAATCGACACCATTCGTTCTCCAGATTCTAGCATGGTGAAGTGAGTGTCATGCATCAGTCATTATTGATCGCATGTTCTTCAGTCTTGAAGAAAGTATCTCATTCTTAAGAGGGAATATGAGAATATTTGAGAGAGAAATTGTTTTGGATCAACAATTCTCTCACCACTGGAAATTTGGTTCACCAGGCGTAATGGAACAATAGACGTACCTATCTATTTAACGACTTTGGGTTTCAGTTACAATATTTAACTGTGTAATAATAATTTAATACATTTATTACCTTAAATAAAACCCATGATACATAATAATAATAATACCACCATTATTAGTGGTGTGCCAAATTGTGAAAAATTGAATCATAAATGAAATCACGTGTCAAATAATGATAACATAATTATTATTATTTTGTCTTGGTCCAACTAGTTAAATAATATTTACCATCTTTTAAATAATTATTTTACTACTAGAACAACCTTTGTCTACTCAAACTCCACTTCTATTTATTGAACACCTGAATAAATAAATAATTTATTCTCTTAAATAAATATTTTATTTACAAACAAGTAAATAAATTTTTATTAAATATTCAATAAAATAAATATATTTTATTTAATTTATGTGACCATTTTAACTTGAATAAAATTATTCCATAGTATTTAGAATAATATTTATTCCATTAATTAAATTCAAATAGAATTTAATCAAGACAAAAAAACACTTAGTGTGTCACCCTCTAAGATTCTTTCTTGTTGGTATTATGCGAGCTTACCTAAAGTCCAAAAGAACTATCTAGCAAAGGGTCAAGGAACACAAGAGAAAGAACTTAAATTCACAACAATTACATCCACATAAAAATTATCATCGTGTAATATAATTCATTTTTCACAATATATCGTCAAGCAGGTTTCATGATAGTGTCGTCAACCTATATGCTTGATACATCATTCTTTGACTACCTGAAATAAACTAATCTTTACACCATGGACATATAATTTAGGGAGATATTTCTATTTCAATCAAAGGGACAATATATCAAATTCCATAATTGAAAGGCAAACATCCTTCCTCAACTTATCCATTAATAACATGTCATTCGTAACACACCCAATGTACCCTACTTCCCGCCAATATATGGCGTGAGGATTTTAATCATAAAATCTAAGTGCGCATGTCAAGACTTGTATTAATGATAATATTAAAGTCTAAGGAATATTACAAATTCATCTTGATAGAAATATATGATTACACCAAAACATCTACTCGCAGGTCAGTTCTCATAATCTCCTATCTTAGAGATTACCGAGTGAGAACTTCAAGATAAAAAGTCTCAAATACTTATGAGTACTCACACCTGATGGTCTATATACTATGTATCCCATCATAGTATTTCATACAACCATAGAACTATATTTATGAATATTTTCATAGCACTTCAAGGTTCTCATCATAGTGGGGAACTTCTATGACCTTATTAATGTGACAAATACTCTTGCATATTATTACATTATAGTCAAGAAAAACAATGAAAAATATGTAATAAGATATTTAATATTTTAATAAATTAAATATTCATGTAATAAATTTACTAATATTTTGTTCTAGAACACTAACTCCAAAATTCTATACACCACACAGAAGAAATGAGTGGTGAATAAGGCATATATCTCATGGAAATAAAAAGTGAGACGAAATTTCCTTACCTTAGGTTCGGGTTCCTTTGTACCTATAAAAAACTCCTGTATAATTTATTAAAGAATTTTATTATATAATTCTATAACTATATTTATATTTATTATATCATATATGATCATATTATCACTGTTTTAATAATATTTCACTATTACTCATCTTTTGGGTGTTAATTATTTCATCTTTTCTGCATGTTTTGTCCTATAAGTCCGACATAGTATTCATAGGTTATAGTTATATAAATTTTAGAATGGAATTAAGGTATTATATATCATATTTATTCATTATATACATTTATTTAATCATTCATAAATTATTAATAAGGAAAATTAATCTCATCGCATCATGGAGACGGTAGTCCGTACGCATGTTCAAGTGATAGTGTCATTTCCTTAATAATAATAATTATGGAAGTGAATTGTATATATGTTGTTTATAGAATCAATGTTATGTTATAATTATTATATATTGCTATTAATTCCATGATTATTCCCATCCAAATAATTTTTTGATGAAAAACAGATTACACTATGATGTGGAGACGGTAGGCCGAACGTACGAACGCGTGGTGATTTTGTTTTTTTATTTGATAGATAGAAGGTGGAATATGGATTTTCCATAACCATAATAACATCTAAGAATACAGTTTATACTATATTTATTATATAATATTATAAACAAAAAATTAAGAGGAAGCAGAAGAAGAAATAATTTAAAAGAATTAGTAGAGTAGATTACCTCTTCTTCGACACACTCCCTCTAAATCTCCTCTTAAAGGTACCAGAGTTGGTCATTTGAGAAGAAAAGAACCTATAGAATGTAAATAGGGAAGTTAAAAATAAAAATGGGTATGGGATGGATGATCTTGAAGGCTAAAATTGAAGTGAATAGGTACTGGAGGAGGTTCCCTTTTATAATTGAGGTGAGGGGCACTTTTAGAAACTTCAAAAATATTAATTTATAATAAAATAAAAACAAATAAAAAACCTCAAAAATGTAATATTTAAAAATATTAGATGATTTAAGGTTGTAATATAATCAACCAATAAATTTTAAAAAAGTTTTTTTTATAAATTTAAACCTTATCATTTAAATTAACCCTTAGTTATTATATTTTAATTTTAACCAAGGTAACAGATGTTTCAATATTAAAATAGTGTAATTTTTTCTTATTTTATATGAATTAGACCATAAATTAACAATTCGGAACATTTTGGGCCATATAATAATTATTTTATATTTTTTAAAAATTTATTATGATTTTTAAATCATTTAATAAACCATTATTTTGAAAAAATATCAACTGTGTCAATTTTGATGCTATTCATTTCTTGAATTTTTAAAAATATCAAGATAAGATGTTATCATATAATAAAAATATTTTATTAAATACATAAGGGGTAAAGTTAATCTATAAAATTCATTCGATATATTTATTATCCATAATAATATTTATTTTAATATTCTTAATCACATTAATTTGATATTTCCATTAATAAAATAATTACTACATCAGTTTTGTGTAATTATTTAATATACAAATTTTTTGAATAAAAATTAAAATAAAACACTATGACGAAGATAAATATTTTATATTTCATAGGAATACTTATAGTCTAGTATATCTTATGTATAATCCAACATTAAAATTTGTATATCTATTAATACCTGAATGTGACAACTTTAACATCACTTCACATAAAATATTATAAGTGTCATAATATTTTCCATATAGATTAAAATGATTAATAGATAGACCATTGTATTATTATGATTGATATATACTCTACCAATAATATTTGTTCAAGTGTTTTAGTCTTTTAATGGTTATTATCATTTAATTAAATTTTTTTATTGATTTGTCAATAATTAAATAATTTTTACATCATCATTATATAAGAATTTAAGGTAATTATTTAATTTATAAAAATTATGAATAAATTACCATGAAGTATATAATTCAATTATATTTCTGGATACTATTTATTATCTAATTTATCCCATATTTTTCACTATATTAAAATTATTCTACTTATAAGAGATAAGAGGGTGACATGTTGTCACTTTATTTTATTTTAATAATATATATATATATATATCATTTTCTTGATAAAGAGTATATTAAATGATTAAATTATGATACTTAAATGTTAAAGGTATAATTTTATTCATCCAATAGGTTTTTGGAGACTAGAATCTTCATATCCTCTAATTAATAGTTCCTCATCCCCTCTATAAAATAGGAAAATATCTTTAGTACGCCTTAGATACTTAAGGATAGTCTTGACTGCCATACAATGGTGGTCACCTGGATCATCTTGATATCGTCCTACCACACTTAATTCATAAAAAACATCTAGCCTAGTATATAGAATTTCATACATGACTGAACCAATTGCCGATGCATATGGAATCCTTACCATTCTATTTTTTTCCTCATGCTTCTGAGGACACATTTTCATGGAAAGATGAATTCCATATGACACTGGAAATAATCCCCTCATGAATTCTTCCATACTAAATCTCTTAAGTGTCATGTCAATATATGTACTTTGACTTAGGCCTAACAATATCTTGGATCTATCACGATGGATCTTGATCCCAAGAATATATGCTGCCTCGCCCAAGTCCTTCATGGAGAAGCATTTATTCAACCATGCCTTAATAGACTGTAAGACTAGTATTTCATTTCCAATAATTAATATTTCATCAATATAAACTATTTGGAAAATGAGTGTACTCCTACTAAACCGTTTGTATACACAAGGCTCATATTCTTTCTTTATAAAACCAAATTTCATTATGGATTCATCAAAATGAATGTTCCATGACCTGTATTCTTACTTTAATCTATAAATGGATTTTTGAAACTTGCACATATTATTAGCATATTTTGAAGTCACAAACCCTTCAGGTTGTTTCATATAGACATCTTCCAGAAGGTTCTAATTAAGGAATGATATTTTGAAATCCATTTTCCAATTATCATAGTCATGGTAAGAAGAAATTGACAATAGAATTATGATGGTTTTTAGCATTGAAACTGGTGAAAAGGTTTCATCGTAGTCAATGGATTGACACTATTTAAAACCTTTTGCAACCAATTGTTCCTTATAGGTATCGACTTGTCCTTCCTTGTCAAGTTTCTTCTTGAATACCCATTTTCAACCAACAGTATTTACATCTACTAGAGGATATAACAAAATTCAGACCTGGTTTTGGTGCATGGAATCCATTTTAGAATTCATGGATTCTTGACACTTGGAAACATCTGTGCCACTTACTACTTCCTTGTAGGTTATAGGATCATTATTATCAACTAATAATGAGTTACCATTCTTGATAACAAGAAAACCTTACTATTTCAGTTCTCTAACCCCTCTTGTACTCCTAAATAGTACTTATGTCTTTTGAATAGATCTTTATTCCATTGGGATTTGTGGAATCTTCTCTTGTACCAAATCTTGTGTACCTTGATCCTTGAATTCATTGAATTCTATCTCACTCCCACTATCTCTTTTGGTGATGTGATCTCTCTCAAGGAATATGGAATGTCTTTCCACTATAACCTTTTTGTCTGAGGGGTTGTATATGTAATATCCCCTTGTTTTCATGGGGTATCATATAAAGTTACACCTTGTGCCTTGAGGTGAAAGTTTGTTACTTGAAGAGGACTTAACAAATTCTTTACTACCCACACATATAAATTTTATAATATGTCTTTTATTCCACTCCAAATATTGTATGGAATACCATTTATCGATTTAGTTGGTACTTGGTTTAGTATGTGTGCCATTGTTTGTAATTCATATCCCCAAAAGGATAATAGAATACTTACATGACTCATCATTGATCTCACCATGTACAATAAGGTGTTGTTCCTCCTTTCACTTACACCATTCCAATGGGGTGTGTTAGGAGGAGTGAGTTGGGATAAGATCACAAACTCCCGTAAGTAATCAATGAAGTCTTTAATAATATATTCTCCACCTCAGTCTGAGCGGAGTTTCTTAATATTCTTACCAAGATGGTTCTCAACTTCATTCTTGTATTCCTTAAACTTATGAAAATAATCCTACTTATACTTCATTAAGTAGATAAATCCATATCTACTAAAATCATTAGTAAAAGTCATGAAGTATGTGTACCCAATCCTTGCTTCAACTGGAAATGGTCCACACACATCGATATGAACCAATTAAAGAAGTTATTTGGATATTTTACCTTTCCCACTAAATTGATCTTTGGACATTTTTCATTATAAACATGAGTAACATACACCAAGTGGTTTTAATTCAAAAGAATCTAAATATTTATCTTGATGTAACTTTTTTAAGCATTTCTCATTTACATGACCTAGCCAGTGATGCCAAAGTTGGGTGTGGTATGAGTCATGTGAAGTAGTTTTGTTATTGATTTCCATTACTCGGTTTTTGTAATACAACATGTAAAGACCATTATATAAATTTGACTTACTAAGAAAAATTCTATCTTTATAAAAGAAGCAACATTTATTTCTAAACATGAAAATAAATCCATCTATATCTAGTCTGGATACAAAAATAATGTTTTTGGTTACATATTGAACATAATAAAAACCTTTTAATACCAAGATCCTCCCATTATACAATGTGAGGTCGTAGTCCCTAACATCTACAACAACAAGTCTATCTATGTTGGCTGCTCATAGATCTATCCCCCTTGGTGAATTTTCTTGAATATACTTAGTTCTTGTATTTGTATACATATGTGAGCACCACATGCTATATCTAATACCCAATTTGTAGAAATAGATAGATTTCACTTGATAACAAATGAACCTAATGTTTCCCCTTTCTTCTTTATCTAGGTTTAGTTTTTCTTCCAATGGCCCTTCTGGACAAATACGAAATAAACAGCTTCTTGTTCCCTCCCCCCTTGATCTTCATATTCTTGGAAGGGTGTAAAGAAGATTTGGGATTAAAGATATTTGCCTTCCCTTTCCTCTTATTCACTATAAGGACAGAAGGATTTTCATGCTTCATGTATTTGTTCACTTGGTGAAGGAGGATAAGAAGATCTGGTGGAGACTTCTCAGTGTTGTTTATATTGAAATTCACAACAAAACTAGATAATCTCTAAGGGAGTGATGTGAGAATGATATTAGTACCCAGTTATTTTGGGATTTTAAATCCGAGAACCTCTAGAAACTCAATGTAGACAATGAGATTGACTACGTGAGGCCCAACTAGGCAACCCTCTCCAAGCTTACAATGAAATAGTTCCTTAGATATCTCATATTGTTCATATCTTGATCTATCTTAGTAAAGACCACATAGGTTCTCAAGCATGCTATAGGAATCCATGTTTTCTTGAGACTTCACGGGTTTACTAAACATTGATGATAACATCAAACATTGAACATCGACCACATCGTTCATCTGTTTCTCGTAGACCAGGAAATCTTCATCACTCGCCTCTTGGGCAGGTGGATCAGGTAATGGGGACTCTAGCTTATAAGATTTCCATTCATGGAATAGAATGACCTGAAGACGTCTAAACCATTCTTGGAAGTTAATTCTAGTGATGATGTTGTATTTATCTAGTATTGATCATAGTGATAGTGTGGTTAACAAGTTTTTCATTTTTATGCTACAATTAAAATAGTAGATAATTATTACTTTCTTGATTACATTTTATGAGAAATAATAAATTAATTTTATTAAGTCTCCCACTATATTATCATGTCCTAATGAACCTCACCATTGATCTTTGAATTTATAGTTTCTTAGAAATTATAGTGGCAAGGATCCATATTATCCTTCACATAACCCCAAAAAGGGTTGGTCAAGCTATTCAATGGTATTTAGGTAGGTAGGTATTTTCCAATTTTAGGCTTGCAGCTCCTTGATCCATTGATTGGACTCCCCAATCCTGAAAACCTGACTTTTATTTCCTCAAAACTTTCCTCCAATATTACACCAAGTATATCAAGGGATACTCCTCTTTATGTAATATGGTTAAGTCTACCCAAAACTTTTATAAGGGATTTCTATATAAAAGTAAGTGTCCCAATAAGGGTTGGTCAAGCACATAGTTTTATTGAGTCTTTCCCTTAATCAAGTATTGGAAGGCTTAGTTTGACTTAATATTTTATTGAGGGATTTTTATCTCTTATGTGTAAATTTATTGTTATCTTTTTCACATTATTATTAATATTAATTGGAACTTAATTAAGTGATTAATCAAGCCTTGATAATATTTATGCATAATACAGGTTTATTTTAGTTCCATCTTACACGCTTGTTTAATTCATTAATTATGTGATCGCGATAACACATACATAATGATAAACCATGAAACTAATAGAAATAAAATAAAGTAAAGGGAATGATAATTAAATTTTATAAAGGTTAGTTTATCTAGTGGTTGATAAACTACCCCTGACTTGAGGGAGAAACACCTTGAACCTTTTGGGTTCGTGTTTACAGCATTATGCATGTCCACCTTTGTATCTCCTGGTATTGGTTTCATCTCAGCTTCAACTTGAACCACCTCCACTAGCTTGGGAAATCCATCAATTAAATATTCTTTTTAAATCACAAATAAGTGAGGATTAAAAAGGGGTTTACATAGAAGAAACCATGGGCATGCCGACCCTACATATTAATGAGGATAGATGGTACACATGCCAAAAATTTAATTTAAAATAAATTAAAAAGAAATAAATCACATACAAAGGTCTGGTCTATCTCATGATCAACCACATACATGCAACTAATTACACATTTAATAAAACTAGAAATCAATTATTTAATCGTTCTTACTAAGATAAATCATTCTTGAATAAAAATTTTATTATATTTAATTGATCAATCATTTTATCTTAATACTTTTAAATTTCCCTTAGATTATCATCCATAACCTTGGAGGTAATACGATGAACATGTCTTCAAATCTACATGATATGTAATTATAAACATTACACAAACAATAAAGTTTTAATTCTATTTAATTTTGTAAAGTACATGGAATTTAGTTTTGACTACCCGACATGTAGTGCATCACCATATTATCTAAAGTACACGCTTAGGGACTCAGTGTGTGAGTCGTACTTTAGAAATCTTGGAGTACACAACATGTTCAGTGGGCCATATGCCATGTTGTCTCTGGGTTATGTGGTTACCGATTGGCTTAGCCATTTATGGGATATATGGTTTTGTGCTTTACCCAAAGGGACTACACACCACATCCAGTGGGCCACACAACATGTAATCTAACCAACCATGCGCCAATCTGTATTGGTCAACACGCGGTGTAAGAATTAACTACACATCATGTCATTAATGCACATATCTTGAGTAATTTAAGAATTACTCACGATGCACTAAACATAACTACATGGTGTTTAATCTGGATTACATGGAATGTATCATAGAGAACACGATGTGAAAGTCAGAACACAGAGTGTGTACTTTCGTGTCACCTGGAAAGAATCGTTGGCACCTCCTGACGAATTCTTCACTTTAATTTTAATTAAAAAACTATTTGTTTCTGTTAGATTTGTGAGAAACGAAAGAGGAAGAATATATCTCAAAATCCAAATTATAATAATTATTAACCATGAATTGATAAACTAAATTATTAAATAATAAACCATCAACAAATTATTTAAATAATTATAAAAGACGACGTGACCTCTCTGATACCACTTGAAGGATCCAAACGTAGCAGAAGCGTGGCAGATGGGAGGGCCCAACTTTGATTTTTTTATAATCAATGACCAATACAGGATCAATATGAAAATAATCACCAGTATCCATGGATTAAAATCAATGATCTAGAAAAAAGAAGAAAATGGCACCAGATCATAGAGAGAGGATCTTTGACACCATGTTTATAATTAATTTAAATAATTTAAATAGAAATTAAATACCTGGATCTTCGATACTTTATTTATTGATGGTGTTGATCATTCAAAATGACCCTTTTATATTGTCTTGTTGCATTTGTGAGGATCCAAACCATAATCCCTCTAGCAGTGATCTACACATGCTCTGATGGCCTCCGATTGACACCATTCATTATCCAGATGCTAGCATGGTGAAGCGAGTGTCTTGCATTAGTCATTATTGATCACATGTTCTTCAGTATTGAAGAAAGTATCTCATTCTTAAGAGGAAAGAGGAGATTATTTGAGAGAGAAATTGTTTTGGATCAACAATTCTCTCACCACTCGATATTTGGTTCACCAGGCATAATGGAACAATAGACGTACCTATCTATTTAACAACTTGGGATTTCAGTTACAATATTTAACTGTGTAACAATAATTATATACATTCATAACCTTAAATAAAACCAATGATACATAATAATAATAATAATATCACTATTATTAGTGGTGCGCCAAATTTTTAATAACTGATTCATAAATGAAATCATGTGTCAAATAATGATAACATCATTATTATTATTTTGTCTTGTGCCAACTAGTTAAATAATTATTTACCGTCTTTTAAATAATTATTTTAATACAGGACCAACCTTGGTATACTCAAACTCTACTTCTATTTACTGAACACTTTAATAAATAAATAATTTATTGTCTTAAATAAATATTTTATTTACAAACAAGTAAATAAATATTTATTAAATATTCAATAAAATAAATATATTTTATTTAATTCATGTGATCATTTTAACTTGAATAAAATTATTCCATAGTCTTTAGAATAATATTTATTCCATTAATTAAATTCAAATAGAATTTAATCAAGACAAAAAAAACACTTAGCGTGCCACCATCTAAGATTCATTTTCATTGGCATTATGTGAGCTTACCTAAAGTCCAAGAGTACTATCTAGCAAAGGGTCAAGGAACCCAAGAGAAAGAACTAAAAGTCACAACAATAAAATCCACATACGAATTCTCATCGTGTAATATAATTCATTTTTCACAATATATTGTCAAGCAGGTTTCATGACAGTGTCATCAACCTATATGCTTGATAAATCATTCTTTGACTACATGAAATAAACTCATATTTACACCATGGACATATAATTTAGCGAGATAGTTCTATTTCAATCAAAGGGACAATATATAAAATTCCATAAATGAAATGGACACATTCTTCCTCAACTTATCCATTAATAACATGTCATTCATAACACACCCAATGTACCCTACTTCCTGCCAATATATGGCGTGAGGATCTTCATCAGAAAATCTAAGTGCACGCGTTAAGACTTGTATTAATGATAATATTAAAGTCTAAGGAATATTACACATGCTCCTAGATAGAAATATCTGAGGACACCAAAACATCTAGAATTCCTACTGGCAGTTCAGTTCTCATAATCTCCCATCTTAGAGATTACCAAGTGAGAACTTCATGAGAAGAAGTCTCAAATACTTATGAGTATTAACACACGATGGTCTGTATACTATGTATCCCATCATAGTATGTCATACAACAATAGAACTATATTTATGAATATTTTCATAGCACTTCAAGGTTCTCATCATAGTGGGGAACTTCTATGACCTTATTAATGCGACAAACACTCTATGACATTATTACATTATAGTCAAGAAAAAAAATGAAAAATATGTAATAAGATATTTAATATTTTAATACATTAAATATTCATGTAATAAATTTACTAATAGTTGGTTCTATAACACCAACTCCAAAATTCTATACACCACACAAAATAAATGAGTGGTGAATAAGGCATATATCTCAAGGAAATAAAAAGTGAGATGAAATTCCCTTACCTTAGGTTGGGTTTCCTTTGTACGTATCAAAAAATCCTGTATAATTGATTAAATAATGTTATTATATAATTCTATAACTATATTTATATTTATTATATCATATATGATCATATTATCACTGGTTTTATAATATTTCACAATTACTCTTCTTTTGGGTGTTAATTATTTCATCTTTTCTAAGCATGTTTTGTCCTATAAGTCCAACATATTATTCATAGGTTATAGTTATATAAATTTTAGAATGGAATTAAGGTATTATATATCATATTTATTCATTATATACATTTATTTAATCATTCATAAATGATTAGTAAAGAAAATAAATCTCATCACGTCATGGAGATGGTAGTCCGTACACACGTACAAGTGATAGTATCATTTCCTTAATAGTAATAATTATGGAAGTTAATGGTATACATGATGTTTACAGAATAAATACTATTTTATAATTATTATATATTTCTATTAATTCCATCATTATTCCCATCCAAATAAATTTGTGATGAAAAACATATTACACAACGACGTGGAGACTGTAGGCCGAACGTACGAACGCGTGGTGATTTTGTTTTTTCATTTGATAGATAGAAGGTGGAATATGGATGTTCCATAACCATAATAACATATAATCATACAGTTTATACTATATTTTTTATATAATAATGTAAATAACAAATTAAGAGGAAGTAGAAGAAGAAATAATTTGAAAGAATTAGTATAGTAGATTACCTCTTCTTCGACGCGCTCCTTCTAAATCTCTTCTTAAAGGTACCAGAGTTGTTATTTTGAGAAGAAAAAAACCTATAAAATGTAAATAGGGAATTTGAAAATAAAAATAGGTATGGGATGGATGATCTTGAAGGCTAAAATTAAATTGAATAGGTAATATAGGAGGTTCCCTTTTATAATTTAGGTGAGGGGCACTTTTGGAAACTCCAAAAATATTAATTTATAATAAAATAAAAACAAATAAAAAACCAAAAAAATGTAATATTTTAAAATATTAGATGATTTCAGGTTGTAATATTATCAACCAATACATTTTAGAAAAGTTTTTCTATAAATTTAAACCTTATCATTTAAATTAACCCTTAGTTATTCTATTTTAATTTTAACCAAGGTAACAAATGTTTCAATATTAAAATAGTGTAATTTTTACTTATTTTATATGAATTAGACCATAAATGAACAATTTGGAACATTTTATGCCATATAATAATTATTTTATATTTTTGAAAAATTTATTATGATTTTTAATTCATTTAATAAACCATTAATTTGAAAAAATATCAATAGTGTCAATTTTGATGCTATTCATTTCTTGAATTTTTAAAAATATCAAGATAAGATGTTATCATATAATAAAATATTTTATTAAATACATAAGGGGTAAATTTAATCTATAAAATTCATTGGATATATTTATTATCCATAATAATATTTATTTTAATATTGTTAATCGCATTAATTTGATATTTCCATTAATAAAATAATTACTACATCAGTTTTGTGTAATTTTTTAATATACATATTTTTTGAATAAAAATTAAAATAAAACACTATGATGAAGATAAATATTCTATATTTCATAGGAATACTTATAGTTTAATATATCTTCTGTAGAATCCAACATTAAAATTTTTATATCTATTAATACATGAATGTGACAACTTTAACATCAATTTAAATAAAATATTATAAGTGTAATAATATTTTCCATATAGCTTAAAATGATCAATAGATATACCCTTTTATTATTATGATTAATATATACTCTACCAATAAAATTTGGTCAAGTGTTTTAGTCTTTTAATGGTTATTATCATTTAATTTAAAATTGTTTTATTGATTTGTCAACAATTAAATAATTTTTACATCATCATTATATAAGAATTTAAGGCAATTATTTAATTTATAAAAACTATAAATAAATTAACATGATGTATATAATTCAATTATATTTCTGAAGACTATTTATTATCGAATTTATCTCATATTTGTCACTAAATTACAATTATTCTACTTATAAGAGATAAGAGGGTGACATGTTGTCACTTTCTTTTATTTTAATAATATATATATCAATTTCATAAAAAATAGTATATTAAATGATTAAATTATGATAATTAAGTTTTAAAGGTATAATTTTATTCATCCAATAGGTTTTGGTTGGTTTTAGGGTAATCTGAATATTTTTATCATATCATTTGTTACCCTAATTTACATGATTTAACTTTAATCGTGGTAAATAAAAATTACCAAAATTATTATTGATAAAATATAAAAAATAAAATCAGTCTATTTATATAATTTTTACCTAATAATTCTAAATATGGAATCGATTTTTCAAAATTTGAAACACAGAAGTTGTAGTAATTAAATTAAAATTATTCTTATTATCGAAATGAAAAATGAGTTCTAAAAGTTAAAACATTGTAAAAGATTGAAATGTTTTGACATCAAAATTCAATGTAAAATTATTAACAATTAAATATGTTATATTAATAATTTAAAACCATTCAATAATATAATTTAACTATATAAATTATTTCGATGAAAAAAGTTGTTTTTAATTAAAATTTAGTGTATTTTTACTATTTATCAAAACTTGAATATTATCAAAAAAATATCAAAGATTCATCCAGAGTAATTTTTTATATCCCAATCCCAAATAACATGTTTATTTTGTTAAATATAACATATAAAATTATCAAAAATTATATTTAAAATGGGCACACCATCAAAAGATGACAAAACTGCATTTTTTTTGAAAAATACTTCTTTTATTTGAAAAATTGAATTTGTTCTTATATTATGTATAGAAAACATATAAGATGAATTTTAAACATTATATATAATATATATAATATATATTTTTATTAATATAATCCATAATGAGTGATTTTTTTATTTTATAAACCCACTTATTTGCATTTAAGTAGTTTTCCAGGGAAATATTTCCTTTTATTTTAAAAGGTTTTTATTTTCATTTATAATTAATTTCATACCAAATAATTAAGAATATTTTCATAATTCAGTTAATAATATTCATACCCTCTGTTATAATGGTTAGGTCATAAGGTAACATAATAATATTTAGTTGTTCGCTTTAACTCAGTTTTGTATAAAATTAATTCTATCAAAATAACTTGAAATTGTGTGTAACACAAGCCAAGAATATTGTTGCATATACTGAAAGCTAAGACGATGTTTCATGTATATCAAGATAATCATAGTGTATCTTATAACATAAGACATCAAATAAATTAAAAATAATATATCTCATAAAATCTTGGGGTGTTACAGTTTCCACTTGTTTGTCAGCGTGATTAAAGAACTAAACAGAGGTGTTTGATGGTGTTGAGATATTTTTGAAATGTTTTGAATGTTTTTATTAACTTTTGGAGGTATTTTTAAAGAATTATAAAGTACTTATACAAATTAGAATACTTTTTCCATCCTGAGAAATTGACGGAGTATTGAGCATAAGGCTTCAATAATTAAACATAAAACTTCATGTCTGAGCATATGAATTTGATAATTGGGTGTAAGTCTTAAAAATCTGGGTGAAAGAATTTTCCTTTGAAAATAGTGATTCATGTTTGAGTGTATGTCTTTGAATCTAATTATAAGTCTTCATCGTAATACTTCAGTCCATGATATGACATGATTGTAAGTCTTTAAGAGTGTGGGCCTTTTCCATGAGAGAAATCCTTCTTGTATTGAAAGTAAGACTTTATTGAGAATATTAATTTGATCACCCCAATATAATACTTCCTTAATTAGTGAAATTCTAAGTTTCTACTAGGTCAAATTATGAGATTACATAATTAAAATAATTTGAAGAAATCAAACCCAACTATGAAATAATCGATCTTCAATGTGAAAAATCACATTTAAAATGTGATTCAAGCTAATTCAAGTGAGATTTAGAAAATAATGATTATTGTTGATGTCTATATAAAGATGAAAGCTATAATATTTTAAAAGTTATTTCACTGCTC
The DNA here is from genome assembly GCA_963277665.1 of Viscum album. NCBI lineage: Eukaryota > Viridiplantae > Streptophyta > Magnoliopsida > Santalales > Viscaceae > Viscum > Viscum album. The sequence goes on along the minus strand of OY728165.1, from coordinate 792,665,621 downwards.
AAAGATGAGGCTATAAATGGAGAAGCTCCAAATATTACATTTGGAATATTTTTATTGTCATTTTATACTATTATTATGATCCTAAATTATCTTCTTCTCAAAAAATGATATAATTTGGGATGTTGAGTTGAGTTTTAAAAGAAAATCTATGAGATATTGTCTAATTCCCAAGATATTTAAGAGAAAATTAAATTACAATATTGATCCAGCTAAGTTAATAAATTTCAAAATGAAGAAGATGAGTTTTTTAATAATTGTTTTTGCATTGCGAGTAGGAAGAAGAAGCTGATACATTAGATATCCACATGCAAGGGAATTTTTTTAATCTAATTAAAAGAAATGTGAAAGTATAATTAAAATAATTTACTTTATCAGGTAGTGAAAATAAAGTATTATGAAACCAAAAATGGGAATTCTATAATGATGCCTTTTTTAGAAACCTTAAAGACTTCCTATTTTTACATTTATGGTTACTGAGTTCGATTGGAGACATTTAATTCACTTGAATGGAATGAATTTTTAGAAAATAAATGTAGATAATATTATGGTATAGTGAATCAATAAAATATTTTTGGTAAAAAGTAATAAAAATTGAACTATAAAGGATCAGAAGAGTATTGATAAGAGAAGAAAGTGTGAGTACCTAAAAATGTTGCAATATTCATTCAAAGATATGTTTTTGGCTCTGTCTACAATGTTTAGTTTTCATGAGAATAATAATAAGTAATAATACATTAGATCTATATTAAGTGATCATTTTTTCTATAATAACTTTAAAGGCTCAATGAGGGATATCTACTTTTACTAATTTTGAGGAAACTGATATTTCAAGAATATCTAACTCATCCTAGCAATAGATTTGGTATAAAGGTTGTGTGAAACTAAATTGTCTTGTGTAACTCTAGAAATACATAGTGTGACTGTATTATAGTGCTGTAAGATTTTTATTTTTTTCTGCTTATAATGAATAATTTGTGGTCAGGGAGATTTACCAACTTTGATAAGGAGTAGGTGAATCAATAAGGGACCGAAACTTATAAAAAATCCACATGTTTATTGGATCTTTATCTTCTATATACATAAGTGAGGTCAGGACTCTTTACTTGGGTGAATCAAACCATAATAGGTTTCATGGGTTGATTTAATAAATAAGTAAAAAAATTATTCTCTATTTATTCAACCCCATTCTTAGTGGATTGATTCATTTCTAGGAACTTCAAGTGGTATTATATCATGGTCCCTCTATTTGATTCAATCAAGTTCTTAGAATGGACAATATCAATTTTGTGGACAGTAGGGGTGTTCCTACTTTTGATGAAAAAAATTATCATAGTAGGAAGAAAATATTGTCAAATATAATATCTATTGACCTATAAGTTAAAGTTGTTACTTTATTTGGTTTTCCACCCATTGAAATTAATGATTTTGTAACACCCCAATCCGATTTTTTGAGTCCGATCTAAAGTGTCACATGACCTCATGCATGCCTCCTCATACACAAGAGGATGCGGAATAGTGGTGAGGCTATAGATATGACATGATGAGACTATACCCTCAATAATTATATCCATACACCAGGATATATCAACATATATAGAAGCTAACTAAACATCCCAGTGGAAAATAACATAAATATGATGCTATAAAAAATTTCATGTCAAGTCATACAATAATAATCAAACAAACCCCCCATGTAGAAGGTCAACAGATATAACAATACAAATATAAATAAACAAATAAAAATTCCATGACAGTTTTCTAGAGTCCATCCCAACACTTCATTCATCTCCTAACTCTAATCTCCTTAGAAACCTATCACAAGGCCCTTTCCCTTCTCTAGATCCCTAACCACAGAGTTTGTACACACACAAATATTATCATGTAGGGTGTGAGTATAAAATCAATAGGACACCACCATTGAATTATTTATATAAGTGTACATGTATATAGAGGTGTATTTTATGATGGCAATGTAAATGCACACACAAGAATACATCCATTCATGTATTAATTTTTTTTAAAAGGTTGGGGCCGAAGCCTCAATTTGTTATTTAAAGCAAAGACCTCTTTAGACTGGGTAGAGGGAGACCAATTACATAGCCCGAAGGCCCAAGTCCAAGTGGCCTTAATACAAGGCTTGAAATCCCATTATTTGGCCCAAAGGTCCCCTTGGTGAACAATACAGCTACAGTACCTACGCTGCTACAATACAGCCGCCGCTATAGTACCTGCAACAGTCCCTCCGCTGCTACAGTGCCACCGCTGCTACAGTGCCCTACTGCAGTATTACTACAGTACCGGAAAATTCACCCCTGCCCGGATTTGATCTTGGGTCTTTTGGATGCCAAGCAGGAGCCTGTACCACTAGGGTACAAGATCGTTGTCACCATTCATGTATTAATTGATTGTGCATTAACTAAGCTGCCACGAACCTTGGTCATACCTTCTTTGGTATCATGCCAGAATAATATCATATATATTTATCACATGAATTAGATCATTCTATATATCTCCATCCAACTTTATGGACAATGAACATCCCACTTTTAAGGAACAATTTTACACCCTCCTTTAAGGGTAAGTGTCTCCCATGACCCATGACCATCCTTTGATAGTACACATGGTTAGCATGCCCACAAAAATGTAAATTTATACATACTCAAGGAAATTTTTTTCCAATGAAAATTTATGGAATGAAGATTTATTGTGGGGTTTGATTATGGTTACATAATAATTCACATCAAATTCACCATTTTTTTCACACCCACTCATGGAGGGTTGGTTTCCAACAAGGTTTGTTTTTAGAATTTGAAACCCCAAATGACTCTCACATCCATGATAGATCATGGGTCTGCTTTTCAAAGGTAGGCGTTCATTGGGAAACTTAAACAAAAACACTTCAGAACTCACATTGGTTGAGAAGTTGGGAGTTTGATCTCATCACAAAATTTTTAAGGGGGGATTATAGCCCTATGTATTAACAATAAATTATAGACATGAATTGATTGGAAACCATTTATATATATCTGAGGTTCTACATCGATGGAACCATCCATATGTATTTGAGGTTATCCACTGACCAAACTATCTTGGTTACATTTTTTATTTTGCGATTCTAGTTTTCAGCCACATAGTTAGGCACTCTATAATTTACGGTCATCTAGGGAGATGAAAGTTTTTTTGATGTTGGGATCAGGCCCAAATAGGGGCTTCCTACATATCCTAATGAGGGAATCATAACCCACATAGTTCAGTTCCACTTAATGGGACACATTATACCATTTTAGTTTATGTGAAATGTACCAAACCATGGAGTTTAACATCATAAAACAAAGCCATATAGGTGGAAAATTCCTTGAAAATCATGATGTGGGACTTAATCTGAAATGACCTGAGGGACCTGGAAGGAATATCACCCTATGGGTTGAATATGAACCTATTAAGAATATGTCCCAGAGAAGATTAGGGTGAGTTTTGGGTGTGAGGTTTAAACCTCAAGGAGTATTCCTATGTATCCTATTTGGACAAGAATAAAATCCCACATAGTTTATACCCATTAGGGATTACACCTATGAAGGAGGCCCAATTGGTTGATTCATCAGTAATATAACCCTTTGAAGGGTTTTATTGTAGGTAATATAACCCTTTTAGGTGGTGATAACATGGTTATTAATTATACTAAATAATATTCCTTTTTGGTGAATATTTTTTCATGTCGATGACATGATCGCTACTAACCTCTAAGCCCACGTGAGTCATGATCGGTGTGAGAAACAAGAGGAACTGAAAGATCTAGAAATCTGCACAATCTATTTTGTCTTTTGGTGGATGAGGGATATGGTATTGAAAGTTGGGGAATATACTATAATAAATAATATGGGATTACTCTTAGAGGTATTCCCTTTTGAATATCCCCACCCTCCCCTTTTGGCTGTTGGAAGAGAGGAAGAGGGTGGGGCTATGGGCAGAATATATTACATCCCATCCCAAGGGTCCATCCTCCACCATCCCTAAGGTCAGGATCCCCATTACCATAAGAATGCATGATTTATAACATTTCTAGGACCCTATATATTAGGTAGGTTGACAATGGGACCTCATTTACCATGGGAATGTATGATTTAGAGGGCACACTGGTGTGTCTTATGATCTAATCATACATATCTAGAGGCTTTAGTAGAGGTATTAGCTTCGCCTCCCTTAGACAAGGGACCTAAAAACGAGGTTCCCTACCATTGGGTACATGAAAGAGGTCTCAAATAGAGTCTTTTACCTGGTATTTTTTGGGTGATATGGCTTTGAATTCATGCATATGATACCTAGGTGAGTTGGAGGCTACCTCACATAGGTGATACCTGGGCGAGTTGATGGAAGAACAACATGGGTGACCAAACATGGGTGGGGCCTTTCTCAACATCCAAGGGTCTCATCAGAATCCCCTAGAGGGGTCTCATGCAGGTTTTAGCTTGGGAGGGGGACTTCACCCTTGTAATTTTGAACCAAGAGGAAGTGGATCCTCACACAAGTATTTGACATTTTAGGCCTTGTAGGAACTCCGATATTTATACTATCATTAATTCTCTCTTCTTTTGGGTCTTGGATAACTACCTAGGGGGTTTTGAGAACTTGGGTGAAGGAATTGGGTGAGTAGAGCTTTAGTCGGTTTTCTCTGACTTTCAGTCATTTCAAATGGGGAGCCTAAGGGTCCTATTTATAGAAAAAATCGAGACCTTGGGTGAAGAATGTGGTTCACATAGGTCACTCATGTAGTTCACTCACATAGGTCTCTCGTGTAGGTCTGACCTATGTGAGGTTTTTATTGTGCATGTTTGGACCTGCATGATGACATTGGGTGTGAATGTTTAGACCTATGTGATGATGCTGGACATGTAGGTTAGACTTGTGTGATGATGTTGGTTGGGCCTTACACGGGATCACTTGGGAGAACACATGAAATATTTTATTACTTAACTTATCAATTACTAGAGGTATTTTTTTGAAACTTATCATCCTCATTTAAAAATATAGAATAAAAAACACCCCCTTAGGATTTTATCTAATCAAAAGAGGTGGATTTGATCCTAAGGTAGAGAGGAATACAGATATTGATGGATCCCTCATTCACTAGCCTTAATGTTCTTGTTTATATTTATGCTTGGGATTGGTGAACATTAAGTATTGTGTATCACACAAGGGATACATGAAATGATGGGCAACACAACGTGGTCATGCAGGGTGGTTGCGTAGGTGGTCCATACAGATACCCACATGTCTATAAATATCTTTATCCGCCCAATAACCCTTCCTCCCACTTGCACTGTTTATGTCATCTGCCCACTCTCATCACACTAATCAATCAAACCTATTATTAATGATTATACTCAGTTAGTACATTAAGTTAACTACTTAAATGGAGTGGCCTAGGTGGGGAGGTTTCAAGAGGTGACCTTATCACGAAACCTTAATGAGATGACCTCAGCGAGGTGGTCTGAACAAGGCACCTCCATGAGGTGACCTTAGTGAGGCACCTGCACAAGATGATCTCCCTAATTTTCTAGATCACATCCCAGTCATGATCTTATTCATCATTAAATTTAACCTATGAATATTTAGAATATCCACTTAAAATAAAACTTCACATAATTTCTTATAGATTTACAATGGCTTCTCAAATAGTTCAAGTCTCATTTGAAAAAGTTGAGGCATACAACAAGGAGATGTTGGATGTTATCGGGCTAGATTATTATGAAGTTTTTGATACCAATCTTCTAGATTTGGTGAATCATTTGTAGAATTACTATCATGAATACCACTAGATTGATCAACTATCGCTTTATGGACATGAAATTCTGAGAGATATACTCACCCCTAAGAAAAATAATTATTCACTACATTCCTAGTTCTATGTGTACATAAATTTCACCATAGTCAAAATCTCATCCAGGGGTGTATATATCAACGAGGGAATGATAACCTCCACCTATGTCATGCATCACAGTAACTGTGATCCACACTTGAATCCTCAAACTCATGAGTCAAAGACATGATTCTATTTATTTGTCTTATGTGCTTCCAAGGAAGACCGATCAAATGGTTGGAAGGAATATTGGGACCTCCACTTTGAAGGAGGTATCAAACCAGAGTAGATGCATGCATAATGGGTGTTCCAGAATTGTGCTAAATCCAATGTCAAACTTAAATTTTTAGGTATCTATGAGGCTATATGGGTGGCCCAGATGTATGTGTACAAGAATCCAGAAATCATTCCCGATCTACTAAGTTGATGGATCCCACAAATAAATACCTTCTATATGAAACATGGAGAATTACATACTAGTTTATGAGATGTTTACAAGATCTCTAGATAACCCATTCCTGGTGAGATGTATGTCTAGTTTATCCCATTAAAAGATACATGGGATGATGCTGAATGAACACCTATTTTGGATTGTGAGCTATTACAGGTATCCTGGGATATCAGGAAAGAAGAACCTCTTCCAAGGGGTGATGTCCATTTTGAGGCATGGATGAAGGGATATTTGGAGCCAAAAGGGGAAGGTCCCAACTATCAGTTCCCAATGAGATGTCCCTTATTAGAAAATGGAGGCATCCCTGATAAGTTATGGCCTATGTTGGAGTAGGACCAATATGATCAGTGGGGCTATGAAGTGAAGTTCGAAATTCCCCCCAAAACTCACTTCACCCAGTTTCCAACAATGTGTTTTAGTATCTATATAATACTGATCCATGAGTCTAATGGAGGAGTGAGACCATTGATTTTTTTTGGTGGTGGAATGTTTAGTATAGGGGGAAGAACATAGGGTTGGAAGACCCTATCTTGGAAAAGATCCATTGATGTTTGCTGCATTTGTACATAGGGAAGTCCCCATACCATATTTCAGGTCCATTTCAAGTGTTATGGGGGTGGATTATAGTTTAATGTAGTTATTATATCATACTGAGTGAAGTTAGAATTTCTATAGGCTAGTTTTAACCATTTTCAGGTTTTTTTTGCATCCAACCCCTATCTTTGAAGTATGGTGAATCCTTGAAGATTCTAAATCAACTATGAGAATTCAACTTCTTTTTATATGGGGATATGCCCAATAGAACGTTCAAATACAATGAAAAAGATGATGGTGATCTGAGGTTATACATGATAGTCTTCAAGGATAGTGTGCTGAAAACCCAGATTGATGGTGATGTTATTGGTGAATCCTACACTCCATACAGATTTTTATGATAATTTAAGTGTTTGTAGTAGCGAACTGTATCCCCCCATCCAAGTCTGAATAGAAAATCACCCAATGGTGGTTTAATATCTCTAGATCCTTATGGATCTGTAAGTATCATAGGTAGTAATAAAGATTCCTCTATCAGGTGTATCTATTGGGTTGAATTTTTGGTATGTTGGTGTCTGGATCTCATCATACCCTCAAAGGACATTAAAAACAATCATTCCTTTAGTTGAAGATATGAAAACTATTGTATGGGGTAAGAATGGTAAGAAGTCTCATTCTAAGGATGATGACAGTGGAGCTCTAGAATCCTATAAATGATCTTAGACACATACCAAGTGTTATTCTAGAGTTGAAGATACCACACCTATTTATCCTAGGTGGTCTAGTCATTACCACCGGGAGGGAACTCTGGCTCTGGTTTCCCTACCTCCCTCTAAATTTAAGAGGCCTAGAAAACCCATGAAATAAAGGGATGTGGGGTTTTCCTTGCAGTCATATGGGGTGACCTTGGAATATGTTCATTCCAATTTAGTTCTGTTTTGGTAAGATTATCATTCTGATGATAAATATTTATGGGTATTTATTCAAGCTAGAATTCACATCCTACAACTTGGAGATATATGGGAACCCTCCAACCTTTATTTCAACATCAATATTTCTGATTTAGGAAAGTATATATAATAGTTTTAGTTGCTAATATATTCCACTAATGACCATATCCCAGCCACAAAGTGGGTGAATGATGTGATAGACCGGGGTGCCACTGAGGGGGTGGTTGTTCAATCTATCAAAGAATGGGATTAATTCATAAATGTTGGTGATGTATGTTTCTATCCTTCCATTAATTTTCCTCTTACATATACCCCTTTTTAAGGGGGTTCCATTGAATAAGTACATAACTATAATTCATATAGGGAGGAAGAAGAGGAATCAAAATTGGAGTCACCTTGACATGATCTGACCGGTACTCCTATAGGGGTTGAGGGGGACACTCTTGAATTGGGGGAACAATCCCTTGGGAAAATGTTTATGGAGGATGAAATGGTGGGACAAGGTTCCCACATTCCATTCCAAATAACTATATTCTAATAAATGAGTGTTATTATCCCTCCTCCAAAATAAAAGGAGTGGAAGACAGTGAAAACATTAACCAAGAGTATCATTAGTCATGGAGAGATTTCACAACATCATTTTCTATTAATTGGTCCAGAATATGCATCTGATCCAGCTTGTGGATTATAGAATCCACTTACATATATTATCTAAAGGTGATTATATTAAAACCTTCTATAACTGAGGAGGCTACTCCTGATGAGGCACAAATCCTTGTCAGCGAGTCTATCCCCCCTAGTGGGAGAATTGTCAAGGGACAAGACCGCATCTGCTCTTACCACTTTAGAGAGTGAGAAGAATCCCGGTAAATTCCCAGTGTGCATCATAAGTAATCATGTGTAAATCACAAACTTTTCTCCCTTAAAATATTCCATATCCATTGTACATGTTGGAGGACCTGACAATAACCACCACTAGCCCTATCAGCATCCTAGAAGTGGATGATATTGGTGGAAGAAACAATTTGGTTCCTAATCCAAGCATCTCAGATACCCATAATGGTGAGGATAGTGAGAGTCTTGGAGAATTATATAATGATATAATGGAATAAATATTTTAGGATATTGATATTCCTGAATCCTTGGAGGATCTTGAGGACTTTAATAATGAATTCAATAGATATGAGTTTCCCCTTTAGTGTTTTCTCACAAGTCTGATCTCCTTATGTCCAATTCATTAAATCAAAGGTCTTGAATTGTGTAGATTTATCTATAGAAAAAATTTACAAGGTGATCCATGACCATGGAACTAGGATACCTCTTTCTTCAGTTGTGTAAGGAACAATATCTTATGGTTCTAAAGTGGGGGATTCTCATGAGCCTTCCATGGAGGGCCCCAAGAAAACTTAGAAAGATGCTCTTCATCCAAAGACCTCATCTCAAACTACTGAGACTGAGGATACAAGGGAGGAATACACCAATGAAATTTATCAATCAATGAGTGGGTTTAATCAATCACTTTGATCACCTTTGGTATTTCTTTTTTACTATCTTCCAATGTAGGTGACTGATTTCATTCATCTTTTAGTGCCATCATCCCCCATGGTTGAACCTGAAGGGTAAGTCTCTACCCCAACTCAATAGACAGTTCAAGGTGAGTGTGAAATCACTATAGGAAAGAAAAAAGTGTCACTTCCATAATATAACTAATTTCAGAGTACACATCTCCTCTTAAGACCAACTCCATGAAAAGCTAGGATGGTTAGGATTCTCTTTGGGTATTTCAATGGTTCTTATGGCATGACATATAGGAGTTAGTTTTTAGGAAACTTCTAGAGGATATACCTTAAAAAATCCATTAGATCTAGATCATGTTCAAAATTATAGGGTATGGTGTATTATATTACAACATGGTCCACTTTACTCTAAAGGAGGAAAGAGTGCATGTGTCATAATAACTCATTATCAAAGAAATAATTCACACAAAAATCGATGATCTTTGAGCCACATTATTACAATAAGAACTCAATAACACCAAGAATTTAGAGGAGTGAAAGTAATGGGTTAATGATAATTACCTTCAAATATTATGTCTCCAACAAGAGATAGATACCGCGAGAAGGGAGATCATACAACTTCAGCATTCACTGGAAGAGGATCAAGCTGAGGTAATGACTGATTTTATGATCATGGAAGAGGAGCTCCACCTTGATGAGGAGGATGGAACTACCCAACTATCCAGGCTTTGATAGGCTATTGATAAGGCTCAAGAGGCCCTCTGACAATTCAAATGTTATGTTTATGGTCTCTTGTAAAGTATGATAGAGAGACTACAACTGCTGGATGATCCTCTAACTTTTAATCCATAAATGAAAAGAATTTTTTATTCAACCATTTATGTATTTGTCCCTATTTTCCCTAAAATTATAACATAACAATAAATTTGGATCATTTAATTAAATATCCTTGTATCAATGTGTGGTAATTATAATGATAGAAACATAAAGATTATCTAATTTTTTCAAAGTTCCTGGGACCCTTCAAGCATAGTCTGAATATTTTTGGGGCCACATGAAAGTCCCTAAAAACTTTGTGTCTTTTTTATTTTAATTTCTCATTTTTTTCCTAAAAAATGCAGGGTGAATGCATAGTGATTTGAAAATCAACTCTTTCCCATGTTTCCCTTTGTAGGTTTTCATCTTGGTGAGCATTATGTCTCTTTAATTGGTAGTTTAATGTCTTACAATATGGACCGATGCAACTGATGTTTTAGGTCAGAAAAGCATAGCCATAAGTTATGGGGATAATGAACTAAGTAGGTATTTCATGCTAAGAATGATCCAACACTTTCCAAGCAAGAGAAGGAGATTTAAGTTTATCCATGATTTGGGAATTTCTGGACCATAAGAGATGGCATGGGAAAAGTACACCAAGATTGATCATAGACTATGTTCGAAAATTGACTTCCATTATGATGTTATTGGAGCATATAGAGATAAGAGGATTTTCTCATGGGAATAAAAATCCCTTTGATTTAAATTCCATATTTGAAGGTGTATTATGAACAGCCATGTTTGAGGTGTACTATGTATTGTCAAAATAAATGTGTCCCTTATATTTAGGCACTCTTATTACTGATGGTCATGGGAGGTTTATGATGATATGAATTTCCAAAAAACCATAAAGTTTGGTTTGTTAAAGGAATGTGTATGGGGATGAAGGAAAAATTTATATTGTAATTGTCCATGGATGAGGTAAGATCATTTTACTCCAATCATAAGTTTGTTAAATAAGGGACTCATTATGAAATTACCAACTAGGATTAGGACCATGTGTGGGAGAGAGGGGGTAGAGATTTTTTTGGTGGTTGGGACTAGAATGAGAGATCTAAGAATCATTGTGTATCCCATTAGGGTAAGAATCAAGCCATACGTAGTTCTGAGATATAGGTGTGGTAAGGGACAAACAACGATAATGGTGGTTATCTAAGGTGAGGGCCATAATAATGGGTAGTTTGTGTCATATGATAGGGATGTGAACCATGAAACTTAACTCCATGTAGAAAGGATGTTTCCTTGTAGTTTAATGTCATGAGACAAGGATGTCTAGTGTTCCTTTTAAAGTCTTACATCTAGGATTAGCTTTTTCATAGTGATCCAACCAAGATTGGCCTGGAATTCTCTAGGAATGAGTAGGGGAGTTGTGGCCTTGGGGTTCTTAGATACAAAGGAGTGGGATGGGATAGGAATGTAAGGAATGACCACAAACTATGTTCGAAAATAAGTTTCCATTATAATTTCATAAAAGTGTATGAAGATAATAGTATTTTCTCTTGGGGATAAAAATTTATTTGATTGACAGACAATATTTAGAGGTGTATCATGTAAATCCATGTTTTGAGGTGTATTATGCATAGTCAAAACAAAGGTGTCCTTCAGAGTTGGATGCTATTTTTAATGATACCAAGAGGAAAATTATAGGGATCTAAGTATTCGAAGATATGAAGTGTTATTTTGAAAGGAATGTGCTTGAGAACGAAGGGTGAATTTAGGATATAATTGACTAATAATGGGTTTATTGTTCCCTATATAGGTATGACTCATATTTAATGAAGAATACATTTGTGATTGGAAACTTGATTTGAGATTTGGGCATCACTATGTATCCTGTGGTAATAGAAATCAATCCACATGAAGTTATAAGATAGATTCCACACACTAATAGAGTTATTATGTGGGGAGGGGTAATTTAATCATATTATGTCTAGGATATGATGTATAATCTAGGATTCACTACATACCTCATTGGGGTGATAATCGATCCATACATAGTTCTAAGATATAGGCGTGGTAAGGGACCAATATTGGTAATATTAGTCCTCTCAGGTGAGATACACAATGATGGAAAATTTAAAATCATATGAAATTGGAATCAACCAAGAAGTTTAACACCATGTCAAAAGGACATAGGTTACCTGACATGAAGAGGAGGTATGAAGTATTTCATTGTAAAAACACATCTTAAATGGAGTACACACTGTTTAGGGTCATGGTGTTTAGACCCTGAAGTGACCTGACTATACGAAGAGTCCCTTACCAATATTCTTAAGTCCATGTGAGCCATGATTAGTGTGAGAAACACAAAATGGTGAGGCTTTCTCTTTTCATATGGGGGAAATTTTAAAAAAGTTAGAGAAGCGACTAATTAACACTAGCTAGGAAAGAATGGCTTCATCACCTGGGTTCAGAATTTGTGTGAATGAATGACATAGATTCAAGCACTAGTGAAGACAATCGTAGTCAGGTTCAAAATTTATGGTTCGACTTAAGGTAGAATGTTTAGGAATCCCTACATATCCTATGTCAACATGAATCAATTTTTAAATATTATTGGATAAGGATTCCATGCCCTGATCAGATTCATATGTGGGGAATGGGGTAACATTTATAATATTGTGGCTGGACCAGGATGTAGGATATGGGCATCACTACATGTTTTTTCAAAGCGAGAATCAATCTACACATAGTTCATATCATCCTATACAGTTTAACATCATGCAGTTTGGACGTGGGTCTCATGGAATGTTGTGATAATAAGGTATATGAGGATTACACATTAGAGGCTACCCAGGCATATGGGAAATCATCTCTTAATAAGGGGCATCCCATGCTCATTGCATGATGCTTCCAAGGCTTAAAACTCAAGGAATCCTATGATTGGTTCCTAAGGGAAGACTATATTTTAAAATCATGTGCTAAATACATTTTCATATAGTTTAATGTTTTGTGACTATGAAAATATAGGTTATGCCTTTTAGGGTTATGTGATAAGGACCACTCCATGTAGTTTAACGCCATGTGATAATGACATATGATGTCTCTTAGTTTTGGGTTTTATGACTAGTACCATATGTTGTTAATAACATGAAATATTTATTATAAAAATTTTCATTGTTAGGGGTGTAGTACAGTCATCATCTATAGTAATCAATGAATATTATCTATTGGAATACACCTTATTGATAATAAGTTCCTTCCCATTAGTGTTCAAGCTTTAGAGGTTTCTTTCCAGGTATCATCAGTATTACACCCTAAGATTTTATGGTATGTATCTTCTTAAATAAATTCAAACCATTCAATAAATTACATTTCACACGAAACTGAGCTTAAAGGAAAAATGATATACTATTAAATATTAACATGATTATTGGAATAGTAATGTGACCATTTAGAATAGTAAACCAACCAATATAATAGTACTAGCACAAAACTTGGTTTCCGCAGTGCCATGATTTAATAGTGCTAAAAAAGCGCTGATAAAGGGGGTGCCTTTATTAGTGCTAAAAAAAGCGTTGATAAAGAGTACTTTTAACAGTGCTAAAAAAGAACTCTTAAAAGTGGCCCTTTATTAGTGCTTTTTTAGCACTGTTAAACGGACCCCCATTATCAGTACTTTTTTTAGTAGCGTTGATAAAGGGAGGGATTTATTAGCGCTTTTTCCCTAGAATTGATAAAGGGTATATTTCAAAAAAATTACATTTTATAAAAAATAATATATTGATATATAAATATATAAGTATATTTATCTTGATTTAAATATAATATATATTTTTGAAATATGTTTTAGATAAGTTTAATTAAACATCTCCACATAATATATAAGATATATAGTGAAAATGGTGTATAAAATATCTTAATTTTTTTTTCAATTAATAATTTTATATTTATCATTGACTAATAATTATTTAATAAAAATTTGAAGACACATAAAATCAAAAAAAATAATAAAAGATAAATAAGTTGAAAATGTAGCTCAAACTTCAAACGACCATAACTTTTGATTTAGATGATCGTTTGAGCTCTACAACATATCAAATTGAAGCGTGCAACAATCTCTATGCACTAATGACCCAAGGGAACCTTATGTCACATTTTTTGAGGCCAAAAAGGGCCCAAAAAGCCTCCAAAACTGAGTTTTTGTTTGGATACCCAAATTTTTTAATATTTGTTGGAATTTCAGCCTTGTTTCAGGAGGTATTTTTGACCTTTTTCACTGAGGACTAAATTTATTCTAAGGTGTTACATTTATATTGATATTATATATTTGAAATTTTAGTATTTTCACAATTTAATGTTATTTATAATCAATTATATAACAATATATACTTATTTTTTATATATTCACCCATAAAAATTTAATTTTATAAATAAATAATTAAACATATTTACGTATAATGTACATTTCTCAATATATAAGGCTTATCTAAATAAAAAATAATATCCATTTTATTTAAAATAAAAATATATTAATATTTATATACCTAGATGATGTTTGTGTGTTCATGTGTATATATTTGTGTGCATCTGTATTGACAAACTGATATATATTATCTATTTATTTTAAACATATGTATATTCATATTAATATATAATATTTTTAAATATATATAAATATGTATAATTATACTTACAAATACACATATAATATATGTGTGTGTGTGTTGTATATATATGTTTATTTATTTATAAACACACATAAAAAAGCATATTTGATCTTATAAATATTTATTAATATATGAATAAATATATAAATATATAAATATAACTATATATGTATATATATATATATTAATATATGAATATGAATATATATATATTAATATACTAATATATATATTAATGTATGAATATATATATTAATATAACTAAATGTATATATTAATATAAATATATATTAATATACGAGTAAATATAACTAAATAAATAAATAAATATATATATATATAAATAGAGATATTAATAAATGAAGAGAAAAGAAATATGGTGGAGTGGTAAAGGCTTAGGGGCACATGAAACAGGTCCAGAGTTCGAATCCAGTGGAGGCAGGTTGCGCGCGTGGGTGGAATAAAGGC
This sequence comes from Viscum album, assembly GCA_963277665.1. Lineage (NCBI taxonomy): Eukaryota > Viridiplantae > Streptophyta > Magnoliopsida > Santalales > Viscaceae > Viscum > Viscum album. The sequence goes on along the minus strand of OY728165.1, from coordinate 792,650,418 downwards.
TAGCGTTGGTAAAGGGTTGGTCGGGGCGCTGTTAAAGGCTGGAGGGGGTGCAGGATGGAGTGTGTGATCTATTAAAGGGGGGCTTCAAATCACTATTAAAGCCCCTCCTGAATTGTATTTTTTTTAATGTTTTTTAACTTTTATCACTACTTTTCTAAGCACTGATAAAAGGGACCCCCTTTATCTTTGCTGAGATTAATAACACTTTTTAGCATTGTAAATGGACTTTTCTAGCGCTGATAAAGGCCATATTTGGAGTAGTGTAGTAACCTCACCTATTAAAGTATAAATAAAATTTAGGTATCTTATGAATGAAAATATAATATATTTATATAATAGAATAAATAAATAAATTTTTTAAAAATGATAAATTAAGTATTGATATTTTTGTGAAATGAAAATGTTTATTTATAGTTTTATAATTAATATAATGATATAAAAGAAAAATTATTTTCATAAAATAGATTCATAAATTAATATTTTTTTTCTTATGATTTTAAGATGATTTTATGAGACCATAATTAATTTTTCAAAGTGTCATAAAACCAGTTATAATTTTAAAATCAATATTTTTCGAATAAATGATGATTTTAATTAAAAAATTAATTTCTCATATTTAGAAAAATATTTTAATAAAATGGAGTTCATTTTTGAATTCTAAACATAAAAAAATGGTTAGGATGATTTTTTAGGATTTTTCTGAAATAGTTTAATTTTTATGAATAGTGAAATATTGTAATTTACGGTATTAGCTAAATACATGAATTATTGAGTCATAGATTATGTATGGATGATGTAAGTACCATTAGTTCAAAATCACATGCTCTAATTACTTTATTTAGTCATAAGATTCATCACTATTGATAGTGTTGAGCCAAAATAGCAAATTAATGAATAAAATAATAAAAAACACCCCTCTCCTCCACTATAAATACCACCATCACCACCTCTTCTCCTCACATATTCTAAGCCCTGAATATTGTCCAATTTCATCCCAATACCTCTAAAAAACATATATACCATGTTATTTTCTTTCTGGTATCACCAAAAGACCATTTAAATGTTCATTATGAAGGTTCTCAAGGAGAAGAATTCAAGAGGTAAAACCCCCTTCCATTCTTTTAATTTTTTTCAATTTCTTTTTATTTTCTTATCCTTTACTTACGTTATCTATATAAACATTCATGATAATTCAATTATCTTATATATACTTTAATTTTATTATATTAATTTAATATTCATCATCAAAACCCTTATCCTATCCCTTTTATTCTAAATATGAAAACATTGTCTGTGATGTATCAATTTACCGCTATCATGGAAGATGCATTTTCATTTTCCATTACCACCTTCAAGGATTTTCATAAAACCATTATAATGGATAAAAAAAAATTTAAAATTTATTTTAAAACTTATTTAGTGTTTTTAACCATTATATATACATAATATTAATTAATAAAATAAAACTAGTGCGCGATGATCGAAAAACGCCAAAATAATCTAAACGGTTATCATTAACATTTTATCTAATTAATCATCCTCATATCTAAAAAATGATATATAAGACCATTTAATATTCTTTAAGTTTATTAATAACATATAATTTCAATTCTATATAACTAATACCATTTTACATGATCTTTCATACATGTATTCAAGTGAACCAATCATGAAAACTAAGGAAATGAACACTCCTGCATGATGAAATTGAATCTTATAACTCATCAAAAAGGCCAAAAATAAACTTAATAAAATTATAATAAATAAAATAAATGTTTAAGATATTATTAATTAAATTATTAATGAATATAATTTCATTATTCTGGACATTAAGTGAAAGTGAATAACACTTTCAGAAAAAAGGTAAGGGATTCTCCCTGAACATCCATTTTTTTCTTTGAGTTACTCTTTATCTCTCTTTACCCCAATGTAATTATTAATTATTATTATATAATTTTCCTAAATTATGTTTTTAAGTTCCAAAACTATATACCAAGATCAATTATTCTTTATTTGATGTTAAAATACATGTTTTATAAGGTTCTCTTTTCAATTACTTTTGATAAGCAATCCCTATTTAAGGGAACTTTCCAATTTTTTATCTATTTTCAACTACAATCTATAATCTATTTTAGTCCACCAATATTTTTCTAAAATAAATCTTCTTAACATTAAAAACTATATTTTTTCATTTCTTGTTTTATGAAAACAATTATTCCTTTTCCCTCTTTAAATACTCTTTTATATTTTTCATTTAATCGCACTAAATAGGCTCTTTTATAAAGTTTCTTAAAACTCTTTTTACATGTTTTCACTTCAGTTGGACATAATTTATCATTATCTAGGACTATTTTAACTTATGAATTTATAATTATGATTTAAATCCATTCTTTTATGAATACCATTATGTTATCCCCTTTGAACATTTATTCCTTATGTGTGGTGTATGTATACTTCCCTTTTATTTATGATCATCATTCATTGAATATTTTATTAAATATACATATTTCTTATATCATGGATATGATTATTGTATTAGTCATATAAAATTTTTACATACAATGTTTTATTTGTTTTTTTATTGAATTTAATCTATGTATGAATAATTATTTGGACTTGCAGTGATAGGAAGGGCCCAGTTATAAATAGCCCCTCGATGCATTGATATGTCTCATGATACAAAAAAGTTGGCGAAAAACCCTTCATGTTTGTTTTGAAGTAGAGTGAGATGGGTTTTTACCCACAAAACTAAACTGTCTTGATGGTATATTGGTTCATGTTCCATATACCTCACATCTAATAAATAATAATTTTCTTCATTTAGTACTCATTTATTACCTTCCATGAGGTTATAACTATGAAAAAAAATCTATGGTTATATTTTTATTCTCAGTTTATTGATGTAATGTGTTTTTAAATTATTTACCTCTCCATAATTATTATTCCTTATAGACTTTTCTTCACTTTTTATTGATTTATGTAACCCTTATTGAGCATTTGAGCTTAAAATTTTATTTATTTTCCTTCCCCAGGTTATGAAGTTGGAATTTTTGAATAAGTGTCATGGAAGTAGTTTATTTTCATTTATTATGTTCTATGTTTAATTACCAATGTAATAAGGGAACCATTTATGTATCAAGTTATTCATCACTACTAAACTAATCGATCCATGGTGATGTAATCTATTGAATCCATGACATTGTAATAAAACAACCATCGACTCAGGGCTACTGGGTTCGAGGTTGTTAAAATTGGTATTATAGAAATTTTAGTTGTAACCTTGGGAACTAGATGTTAAATAAATATAAGAATTATAATAATTCATTATGGTGAATTTTTTTCTCAATAATCATGATGATTATGAGCTAACTTAGTGTGTTCAATTATTTAGTGATGATGTTTAAAGGAAGGAAAGTAATCAATATCTACAGAAAATTTAGGGATTTCCCCACTGAGCAAGTCAACACAGTTAGTGTTGGAGCTAATTCTATCATTTCCATATTAGTAAAAATTACCCGAGTTATGATGAATAAACATACTAAACCTATGTTGGATCGTTTCATGCTATAGAAGCCCCCATATTTTAGTGGGACTAATAATCCAGTGGTAGATGAGAAGTGGATCAAGTCCCTTGAAAATATATTTCTAGCATTGAGATGAAATGAAAATGAAAAGGTAGTGCAGGTAGTATATTTCCTCATGGGTGATTCTAATCAATGGTGGTATTTTATCTAGAATACCAAACACGAAGAAAAAATAGAAGACATATAATTGAGAAATTTTAAATAAATATTCTTCAAAAAATATTTTCTTCATGATAAATGAATTGAAATGAATAGAAAATTACTTAACTTAAGGAAAAGGGATGAAGGAAGTGTTATAGAGTATTAAACTACCTTCCCAAGAGTATCCAGATATTCTATAGATTACATACGTGATTTATAAAACAAGACTGACCATTTCTTTGAAGGTATTAATCCATTTTTATGAAGGTAAATTTCTTCATAAACATTTTCATCATATGATGAAATAGTATATAGTTCCATAAAAACATAGAAGGAATTTTCTAGATCTTATATGTTTAAGGAAAATCAAGAGAAGAAGAGGTATTGTGATAACCATGGAAAATGTAAATCATAAAAAAAGAATATGAGAATGAATAAATTTCCATTATGTGGAAATCATATAAAGAATCATCTTGGGAAATGCTTGAAAGTCTTGGGAGTTTATTATAAGTGTAGATAAAAGGATCATCGATAAAATGAATACAAGTAGAAGAAAAAATTAAATGATGTTCAATGCTTTAACTGTAATGAAATGGGGAATTATTTAAACCAATATCATAATAATCAAGGGAATCTACTATAGAAGAGGCCAAGGGGAGTTGGACAAGCTTATGAAATCACCACAAATGAAGTAGTAGTACCCAATGATGTGGTGGTAGGTACCTAATTAAATGGAATGAAGGCCTTCATTTTTTATTATTATTTGGATAACCAACCTTTCCAGAGGTGAGGTGGAATCCTTACAAGCCCGAAGTCTTAATAGACAATTACATGACCCATAGGTATTAGAGGAAATCACCTATATAAGACAACTTGGAACTGTTCCTCCCCAGTAAATGGCATGATATCAGCACTCCACCTTCACAATGCTGGTTGGCTAGTCGTCTTGTGTAGATCTGTATAGACCTGGTATTGATGGAAATGCCATAACCTATCAATCTTCCAATTCTGGTTAGCACTGCTTTAGTGGATGTGTCTGCTCTGAATCCTCATCTGGAGCCTTTTCCCTTTGATTCTAGATCATAACACTCTTTTATATGTACCCAATTTTCCATAAAAATTAGATATTTTCATTTTGATTTAATAAGGAAGTTTCCAGTCAAAACCCCTAACGTAAGTCTCATTGTGAGAAAAATGTGTTGGATAGTTCCCATTATGGCATAAATATGTGCTTTATTTGCTGACATTATCATCATACCTATGGTTGAATTTGATATAATACTTGGTATGATATTACTTCCAAAATATGATGCAAGAATTTAATACAAGAAGAATAAAATTATGATTTGTGAGGAAGATATAGAATTCCTCATCTTTAGAGCAGAAATTTCATCATCTAATTCTTATCTAGATCTACCCCCAATAGCTTTACTGAATGAAATTCTTGGGGAGAAATAGAAAAAAAATCTAGGTATGAGTAAATTCATATTCAAATTGATAATAAACCAATTGTACAAGAATACATTGATGTATTTCCTAAGGAATTACCTGAAGAAACCCTATAGTATGAAGTTGAGTTTACCATTGATTTAATCCATGATAAAAGACCAACATCAATGAATCCTTATAAAATGAAATATGTGTAAGTAGTGTATTTTAAGAAAAAACTAGAGGAGTTGAGTGATAAGGGATTTTTTTACCCTAGTGTTACCCCATGGGTATCCCCTATTCTCTTTGTTTAGAAGAAAGATGGATCCTTGAGGCTGTGCATTTACTATAGAGAAATCAATTCTATTATAATAAAGAAAAAGTATCCTCTACCTCACATTGATGATTTATTTGATCAACTTCATGGATCTCAATATTTATTAAAGATTGACCTTTGTTTTAGGTATCATCATTTGTGAGTAAAGAAGGAAGATATTCTGAATACATATTTTCATATGAGGTATAAACATTATGAGTTCACAACAACGCCATTTGGATTGACCAATAAACCCTATGTTTTCTTGGCTCTAATGAATATAATATTCAAGGAATATATTGATTATTTTTTTAGTATTAATTGATGATATTATAGTGTATTATAAAATCTATAAATACCATGAGAATCACTTGAAGATTATTCTTAAGACTATAAGAAGGAAAGAGTTATATGGTAAATTTTGCAAGTGTGAATTATGGATTCAAGAAATTTATTTCCTTGGCCATATTGTCTCTAAGGATGGAATCTTAGTTGATCCTATTAAGACAATAGAAATACAAGAATGTCCTATGAAAATGAACATAATCGAGGTACATAGTTTCGTTGGTTTTGTAGGTAACTATCAGTATTTTGTTCAGAATTTTTCTCGACTAGATAACCCATTAACCAAGCTCACACATAAAGGGGTTGAGTTTTTATGGATAAAGGAATGTGTATAATGTTTTAAAGAATTGAATATAAGATTAGTCAATGATCTTATTTTTACTCTACCATCAGGAAATGATGGGTTTTTGATATACAACGATTCATCAAAGAAAGGAATGGGTTGTGTCCTTATGAAAAATGATAAAGTTATTTCATATTCTCCAAGGAAGTTGAAGAATCATGAAAAAAATTATCTAACTCATGATCTTGAGTTAGTAGTCATAATATTTTTCTAAAGATATGTAGACATTGTCTCTATTGTAAAAGATGTGAGATATATACAGATCAAAAGAGTTTAAAATACATCTTTACACATAAATATCCACTATGGTAAATACCATCTATACCAATGCCCCTATTCCAACAATTTGAAAAAAATGTTGGTATAGGGGCCCTATACCAACAGTTTTATCAAACTTTTGGAATAGGGATATTTAGAGACATGTTTCCCAATGGTTTTAGAGAACTATTGGGATAGTACTCTCATATCCCAATAATTTGTTCAAACCATTGGGATAGGGTCTATTCAACCAAGGTATCACAATGGGGTTTTAAAACTATTAGGATAGATTACCACAAATACACAGCTCCAACTCTAGAATCACCCCCCACATTTTTACCTAAACGAGATCTCCCCTCTTCATAGCCTTCAAACCCTTCTTACCAATAGGAAATCCATCCTTGATTCAAGTTAGTTTTAGTTATTCCACTGAAAATAGGTAAGTTCTATATGAGTTATATGTTCTTCCTAGATTTATTTTTTTTGTTTTTTGTTTTGATTTTCCCTAAACAACAACTCCCCTCTCTTCCCAGCATTCAAACCCTTCTTACCAATGAACAATTCATTCTTTATTCAAGTAACTTTTTGTTCTTCCACTTAAAATCAGTAAGTTCTAACAGAGTTATATGTTCTTCTTCAATTTATTTTGCTATTTTTAATTCCTATTGATTTAAATACTAGGTTATTTTTTGTTTTGTGTTTTGATCTAGAATTATGGTGATTGATGATATATTTTGATGTGTTTTTATAATATTTCAATTATCTCAAAAATTATTTAAAAGTATAGTTAAAGATCAGTTCCATGTTGTGTGTGTAGTGAAAACTAAAATAGCCATTGGGTCACTGGGAACTCAATGAGGGGTCTAATGGAGGAGTTCTCCCAAGTATACCATCAAGTACCCAGTGGAGGTTTATTATGTATATGGTATCCTGATGATCATTTTTTTCAAAAAAATTATTTGAAAGAAAATATTTTATATAATGAAATACCTCATCTTCCTACCCTCTTTTTAGTACTGTCAAATATAGGTGTCACACAAGTATCCTTATACACTTATTCTCTATTTTTATACCTTCTTGAAATCTTGTTTTATGTTAATACATCTATATATTGAGTCTCCTAGTTTCAATTCTTACCTTGGGTATCCATTTTGTTATAGTTTCTCATGTCATCTTTTTTTATCGTCATAAATCCCAAATGTTTGTGGGTTTTAATATTCTCTTATTATTCTAGGGAATCAAAAGAGATTACTCCCATTATAATGGGAGGGTTTTTTCTATATTTTATAGGTTTGTTGGTCCCTTAAAATTTATATAAACTTATATTCATTTTTATTCTTGGTATGATGGTCATATAGGGAAAGTGGGTTTTTGTGATGAGAAATTGAGTCAATATGGCCTAAGAGTTCAAGTATGAGTAAGTGAGACTCCTTAAAAACAAAAAATATAAGTTCATTCTGATAAATATTTATTCTATTTATGTTCCAAAATTATGGTATGTCATGGGGGGATGCCTATAATTAGAATTATAACTAATAGAAGGTTCTTGTTCCCAAATTGGGTCTTATATCACCTTGAGTGGTACAACAATGCGGTGTTCGAAAATTCTATCTTGATTAAATAATAATTGCATTTGATGTGTGATTAGTGTCTATAGGATAATAAATAACAAGAGAACCCAAGGTTTTTAAATTAGTTTGGATTCAAATGATCTTACATCAACTCTTCAAATTCTAATCCCAAATATATAAATACCAACTATATAAACTTCACTTTTGAAAGAGAGTGAAAACTCTTTACAACATTTTATTTTCAAACTAGGAGGTAAAAAACCAAATAAACATGGATAATAAATAAAAAATAAGGGAAAAGGATATAAGCATAATATATGACATGATTCATCATAATATGGTGGTAGTAGTTGGTGGAATATGTTGTGGAGTGATGCAGTAATGATTGAAAATGTATTTAATGATATATACATTCTATATTATTATTTGAATAAAGATTCAATTTGTTTGGATCTATAATACTTGATAAATCATGATAATATTATTTTTTATACATGTTATTAAATTTGGGGTTTTATTGTGAATTGAGTGAGATAAAATATAGTGCTAATAGGGGATGTTTCATAGCTAGGATATAAGGACATCATCAACCAATATGGTCTTTATAAAATGATTTTTCATAACATCCACTATGTTTCACATAATCTCCCAATTTATTCCTTTATGATAACCCCATAAATAAACGAAATTGAAATAAACTGATCAGGCCCTAAGAAAACTAAATTGTACCAAACTGACCTAACTAGTCTTAAAAATAAATGAACTGAACCTATCAACCCATCACAATGAAACCCAATCGATCTAAAAAGTTTTATCTATATAGAAATAAACTCATCTTTCTCCAAGGATTATTCAATACATCTCCATGATATCTCAAATAGTCACAAACACTTCAAAACACATAAGAACACATTTGATAATTTTTCAGATCTTATAAATATCGTCAACTCAATGCCCAAGAGAACTTATAACTTATATATTCAAAGTTGAGTATTTTCATGCACATACACCATCTATTCACATAAAATTAACTATAAATTTTTGAAAAACTTTAACAAAGTGTTTTTAAACTTATATTTAAGGTTTATTTAACCAAAAGAACCTTTAAATGGTTTTTTCTGTAGTTTCATATTTTTTAAATATTCATCCATAAATCCATGGATGGTTTCTTCAATATCTATTTGAGTAAGTATTCTACTCAATTTCATCACAAACATTTATTTAAATACATCTATAAAAATCAGTACCTACGATAAAAAACCTATTCTAAAACTCCATTAATGTGTTGTAAATACTAATCTCATCAATAAATAATAGAAACACAATAAGGATGGAATTTCAAATACATCCCCACTTCATCTTAAAATTTATGCTATCTTTAACCTATAAAAATAAAAACTTATTCTAACTATTCCCCTGGACAAAACTTCACATCTTGTTGGACTATTGTAATCAGATATTTCACACAACTTAGAACATACATTTTACATCAAAGATGTTGTCATTTTAGATCCTTATACTCATCTTTATTTCACATTATTTTGATTTACTTATATTTTTTTCCTTCACTCTCATATTTCTGTACTATTGAATTCTTTGGTTTGAAGTTAATTAAGAGGTATTTTCCCTATAATTGTTGTTTATCCTATGTTGGATTTATATTTCCCACTCTATCCTGTGTTATTTTTCCCCAGTGTTCAATTTGGTGTGGATATCATTCTTATTTTGGTGAATATCATCCCCTACAGGTGTGGGGACAAGTGATTTTGAGGTGAATTGTAGGTTTTGGGATGATGACTATAGAGGAATATTATATTGTTTTCATTGAGTTCAGATTAAAATATTTAAATTTATGTTGAGTTTTATTATTTTTATAGGATTGTATGATTATGATCAAAATATAATAGTTTTTGAAAAAATTAATATATGTCCCACAGGTGAATAATAAAATATGAAAAAATGAATACTGCAATTGAGATTTAGAAACAATATATGTGTCCAGATTGTTTCACTTTCCATGGATAGGTATAAAATTTGAGCTCACGTGGAATTTTGGTCTTTCCAGTGGTGTCTTTTCATAATTATACCAGGAATAATTGGATATTAATGACTTTTAAACATATAAATTCATCATACATTATTCAGTATATTTCCTACATTTGTTTTTTTTAAATTATGTAAATTGTATTGTACTATATTTTTAGGAATTGTATTATTTTTTTAAATTCATTATATGGTATTGTAGTGTTTTTTAGATGTTTTTGGTTTGTGAAAAGGAGGATAGGTTGATGTATGCAATGTTGGAGGTCTTAGGGGTGTGCTGTATGGAATTATGGAAAAACATTGTACTAACGGTTTATAAACCATCGATATAGTTTTGAAAAACCATATTTATACCAATGGTTATTAATAAACTGCTAGAAAAACTCCATACCAATGGTTCTGTAACCATTGGTATAGTTTTATGGATCATGATATATACCAATGGTTAATAAATTGTTGGTAGATATATATACCAATAGTTACAAAAAAACCTTTGGTATACAACAAATTTCAACGTCCTATACCAACAGTTGATGAATAACCGTTGGTATAGGCCTATACCCATTCCAAATCACCCAATGGTTTAGAAAACCATTGGTATAGGATATAACAATGGTTTTGAAACCATTTATATAGGATATACCAATAGTTTGAAACCACTGGTATAACATAAGTTTACAGCAGTGAACTCAACATGAGGTAAAGATGATGACTCAAGTCACTCAAAGATTATGATTTTTCAATACACTACCACCCAGGAAAAAAAGGTAGCAGATGCATTAAGCAGGAAATATCATGGAATTATAACCCAAATGAGGATTGATAAAGATCCTATATTCACGAATTTAGTAAATATTTATATGTAAATTTTTGAGTAAGGGGAAACATCACTCCTTTTTCAAATTATTGTTAAACCATATTTACTGGAGAAGATAAAAATCTCTCAATCCAATGGTGAGAATTTTCAAAAGAAAATTAAAGCTATTTAGGATGGAATGTTAGAAGAATTCATGTATTAGTATAGATTTCTAAAATTTAGAAAGTGGTTATGTTTTCCATCAATACCTAAGATAAAAACGGAACTATTAGATGATTCTCATAACTCAAAATTTTCTATACACCATGGTAGTACCAGGATGTATAGATATCTGAAGGATAATTTTTAGTGGGATAATATAAAGTGGGAAATTGCTAAATATGTCTCAAGATGCATAGTTTTTTAACAAGTGAAGGCTGAGAGATAACATCCTAGTGGATTCATTAAACCTACAGTTATTCCTATGTGGAAGTTGGATGACATTATTATGGATTTTGTCATTGAATTACCAAATAATTTAAGAAATAATGATTTAATATGGGTAATTGTTGATCATATTACCAAATATGCACATTTCATCCTTATAAGAGAAGATTTTACACTAGATCACCTTACAAGACTCTATATTAATGAAGTTGTAAGACTTCATGGTGCACTATTTTTAATTTTGTTTGATCGTGATCCATGATTTACATCAAAATTATGGAAGAGTCTTAAGAAGGATTTGGATACTGAGCATCATTTCAGTACTTCTTATCACCCTCAAACCGATGGACATTCTAAAAGGACTATTCAAACATTGGAAGACATGTTGAGATCATTCTCACTAGATTTTTAAGGTATGTGGGGTTAGTATTTTCCTTTGGTGAAATTTTCCTACAATATTAGTTTCTATTCTAGTATTCAAATGGTGCCATATGAAGCATTATATGGTAAGAGATGTCGAACTCCAACTTGTTGGGATAAATTTTGTAAGAGAAAACTTATAGGCCCAAAAATTATTAAAGAGACAATGATAAAGGTAAATACTATTCAGGATCATATTAAATAATATTAAAGTAGACAAAAGAGTTATGCTGACAATTGGAGAAAGGATTTGGAATTTCAAGTGGAAGATCATGTCTTTTGGAAAGTATATTCATAAAAGGGTGTCCTAAGGTTTATTAAGAAAGGGAAACTGAGCCCCAAGTACATTGGACCATTTGAAATTTTGGAAATAATTATATTTGTAGATTTCTGATTAACAATACCACTAATTCTCACCAAAGTTCATGATGTGTTCCACATATAATTGTTAAAGAAGTACATGTCAGACCCCACACATGTACCCACCTATGAAGAAATATAAATAGAACCATATTTGTCTTATTTTGAAGATCCTATCAAGATTATTGATATAAGAGAGAAGGTATTGAGAAATCAGATGACTCAATTGGTAAAAGTTAATTAGAGAAACCATAAAATGGAAGAAGAAACATGAGAACCAGAGGATGTTATAAAGAAGAACCACCCTCATCTATTTAGAATGATATATTCATTAAAAATTTTGAGGATGTAATTTTTGAATGAAATAATAATATAACACCCCAAGATTTTATGGTATGTATCTTCTTAAATAAATTTGAATCATTCAATATCATACATTTCACAGGACACTGAGCTTAAATAAATAATGATATTCTATTAAATATTAACATGACCATTGGAATAGTAATGTGACCATTAGGAATTGTAAACCATCAATAGAATTTTAACCACACCTATAAAAGTATAAATAAAACTTAGACATCTTATTAATGAAAATGTAATATATTTATATCATGGAATAAGTAAATAAATGTTTTAAAATGATAAATTAAGTATTGGTATTTTTGTGAAATGAAAATGTTTATTTAAAATTTTATAATTAATATAATGTTTTAAAAGAAAATTTATTTCCATAAATAGATTTATAAATTAATATTTTTCTATATCATAATTATAATAAAATTTATGTTACCTTAATTAAAATTTCAAAGTGTCATAAAATCAGTTATAATTTTAAAATATGTATTTTTATAATAAATAATAATTTTAATTAAAAATTAAATTTATAACATTTAGAAAATTATTTTCATAAAAAAAATTCCAGTTTTTAATTATACACATCAAAAAAAGGTTATAGTAAATTTTTGGGATTTTTCTAAAATAGTTGAATTTTGGTGAATAGTGAAAAATGACATTTTACAGCATTAACTAAATACATGAATTATTGAGTCATGGATGGTGTAAGAACCATTATTTTGAATTATCATGCACTAATTATGGTATTTAGTCACAATATTCATCACTATCGATAGTCTTGATCCAAAATAATAAACTAATGATGAAAATAATAAAAAAACACTCATCTCCTCCAATATAAATACCACCCTCACCACCTATTCTCCAAACACATTCCAAGCCTTAAATCTTGACCAATTTCTACCCAATACCTCTGTCAAACATATCCCCCATGTTCTAGTATTTTTGGTATCACCCAAAATACCATTTCAAAGTTCTTTAAGAAGGTTCTCAAGGAGAGAAATTTAAGAGGTAAAATCCCCTTTTGTTCTTTTAATTTTCTTTCAATTTATTTTATTTTCTTATCATTTCCTTGAATTATCTATCCAAACATGCATGTAAACTCCATTATATTATATATACTACAATTTTATTTTTTTAATGTAATATTCATCATCAAAACCCTTCTCCTCTCCCTTTTATTCTAAAAATGAAAACATCGTATGTGATGCGTCAATTTACCACCTTTATAGATGATACAATTTCATTTTCCATTACCACCATCAAGGCTAATCATAAAAAATTTTAAAGGTTAAAAAATATTTTAAAATTTATATTATAACATATTTATTGTTCTAGAACCAGTGTACACATATAATATCAATTAATGGAACAAAACTAGTGCGTGATAATCAAAAAATGCCAAAATAATATAAATAGTTATCATTAACCTTTTATCTAATAAATAATCCTAATATCTGAAAAAATGATATATAAGAACATTTAATATTATTTAAGTTCATTAATAACATATAATTTCAATTCTATACAACTATTACCATTTTACATGATCTTTCATACATGTATACAAGTGAACTAATCATGAAAACAAAGGAAACAAATACTCCCGAATGATGAAATTGAATATTATAACTCATAAAAAATAAATAATAAACTTAATAAAATTATACTAAATAAAATAAATGTTTAATTTTTATTAATTAAATTATTAATGAATTTAATTTCATTATCTAAGACATTAAGTGCAAGTGCATAACACTTTCAGACATAAGGTAAGAGATTCTCCTCAAACTTCCATTTTTTTCCTTCGGGTTACTCTTTATCCCTTTACCCAAATTTATTTATTAACTATTATTATTTACTACTCATAAATTCTATTTTTATGTTAAAAAAATATGTACCTATCTCAATTCTTCTTTCTTTTTTGGGGAAATACATATTTTATAAAGGTATCTTCTCAATTCCTCCCAATAAGCAATCCCGATTTAAGGGAACTTTCCAATTTAGTACCCATTTTCAAGTATACTCTATAATATATTTTAAGCCAAAAATATTTTTATAAAATCACTATTCTTATCATGAAAAACTATCTTTTTTTATTTATGGTTTTATACAAATAATTATTTATTTTCCTGCTTTAAATACTCTTATATTTTTTCTTTAATCTCACTAAAGAGGCTCTTTTCTAAAGACTCTTAAAAAATATTTTTATTTATTTTCAATTTAGTTGGACATAAAATATCATGATCTGTGCCTATTTTCCTTTATTAATGTCTTAGTATGATTTAAATCCATTCTTTCATGGAATCCATTATGATATTCCCTTTGACCACTTATTCCTTAGTGTGATGTATATATACTTCCCTTTTATTTATGATCATAATTAATTAAATATTTATTTAAATATCTATATTTCTTGTACCATGGAAATGAATTTTGTCTTAGCCATATTTCTTTTAAATATGACATTTTGTTTGAATGTTTTCATTGAATTGAGTCTATGCATGATAAATGCTTTGGACTTGCAGTGACGTGTGGGGCCTGGTTATAGATAGCCCTTGATGCATAGACAAGTCTCATGAGACAAAAATAGTTAGTGAAAAACCATTCATGTTTGTTTATAAGTAGAATCAAATGGGTTTTTACCCCCATACTTAAACCTTCTTGATAGTATAAAGATTTATGTGCCAGATACATGGCGTCTCATAAATAATCATTTTGTTTGTTCATAATTCAGTTATTACCTTCCATGAGGTTTTCACTATGACAAAATATATGGATTCATTTTCATTCTCAATTTATTATTGTAATGTTTTTTCAGTTATTTACCTTTCCATAATAATTATTACTTATTGAGTTTACTTTACTTCGTATTGATTCATGTTACCCTTACTAAGAATTTGAGCTCACCCTTTTATCTGTTTTCCTTCCCTAGGTTATAAAGATGGAAATTTTGAATAAGTTTCATGGAAGTAGTTTATTTTACTTTATTATGTTATATGTTCAATTACTAATGTAATAAGGGAACCATGTATGTATCTAGTTTTTCAAGACTACTAAACTAATTTACCCTTGGTGTTGTGATCTCTTTTATCTAATCTATTGTAATATAATGACCACCGAATCTGGACTATTGGGTTGGGGTTGTTACAATTAGGGTCTTGAGGACCGAAACCAAGTCCCTTTGAAGGAATTAATTAAGAAATAATTTCTTATTGAAATATTGAGCTATTCTATTTTGGTTAACCTCTAAATGATGCAAGTTTTATAGTATCTTTTCATCAAGCTATTCCAATTCATCCAAATACTTTTGAGACCATTTATCTATAGATAATTGATCACATATGGAAATGTACAGTGATGCTAATTGGGCTTCGATGAGAAAAAAAATACTTTTTTCCCATATACCAGTGAATGCAGGGTCACCTGTATAGTAGTATGGGTTGTGGTATTGTAGGACCACAAGGTATCCAGAATCTTGTTGGTCCATAATTTCTTATACTTGTACACTATGTTATTTGTTATGTTTGATAGGGATTTTTTGAAAGCATCTATCTATTCATTTTCCAATGCATGATATCAGGATGAATGGTTGGACCCAATGTTATATTATTGGAATATTCTTTTCAACTCAGAATAATATAAGTTGGTGTTGTTATCTATTGGTATTGTATGAGGTACACCAAACATGATAATAATGTGGGACTTCATGAAATTGATGATACTTTTTATCCCAACTTTTTTAAAGGCTATTAATTCATCCCATTTGGAGAAGAAGTTGATAATAGTGAGGATATATTTAAACTTCTTGGATATGGTGGGAGGGTATGATCCCACAACATTTCCCTATATGAAAAATGGGTATGAGTATTTGGTGGTGTGCAAAAACTCTAAGGGTTGATGGATGAAATTGACATTCACTTGATGGGGATGAATTTTTGGTGAATTATATATAATACTATATCATAGAAGGCTAGAAATATCTAAGCCACCTCATTTGGTGAGAAATCTTGGTTCATAACTGATGAGAACCACATGCATTGACATGGAATTCTCGTATAAGGGAAATAATATCCTCTCCATCACTGCATCCGAGGATGATTCTATCAAATCCTATTTTATAGAGGACCTTATGATGCCATGGTCTATCATAGATGATGAAATTAACTTCTCGCCATCAAATCTTCTCTTTCCTAGCTATGTATGACAGAAGAGTCCCACTTCAAAGATAGTCTTGGATGTGAATCATCCAACCATTCATCGGATTATCTTGTTCAGGGGTAGAATTGGACTCATTGATCTCTTCCATGTTACTCTAAACAAATGGTGATACCATCCTATGACGTGAAATGCTGATGACTGTTTCATCCCTATCCATGTCTACCAAAGCTATAACTAAATTTTCCAATGCATCTGCCTAAGAATTTTTTGAGCACAAGATATCAGTCAATGTTATCTCCAAGGGGAATTCAACCATCTATCCCTAGACATAGTCAAGTAAGGAAACTAACTCTTATTTTCTAATAGTTTAAACACCATTTAATTTTTTTATTACCAACTATGAATCATATTTTACATTGACATGGATTACTAGAATTTGTAGTGCGAGTTATAAGCCCGCAATAAGGGCATGGTACTCTACATTGTTATTTGTGCAACCTTATGATAATAGGAAGGAATAGGGTAAGACTGTCTTTGTTGGAGAGATAAGAACAACTTCCAATCCAACACTATTGAGCCTAGGGTCTTCCATCCTCTTTCCCATTTTTCTTCTGGATGTTCCATCAAAATTAATCTCCTATTTTATAAGGGGAGCTTGTATATATAAGATTTATTCATCTAGTAGTTCAACACTCATGGGATTTTCTTCTAAACAAGGGTTCTCTGTGAGTAAATCTATCAAAGCATTCCCCTTTATTTCCTTCTATGGTATGAAATATATATAAACCTATTACAGGATAACCAACCACTATTCCAAAACATCCGATCAACATAGGTCGATTGAGGATATACTTGATCAGATTTGTTCGAGAGACCAAATGGACCTCATGATGCTGCAAGTAGTGCCTCAATTTTTAACCTCAAATATTAACACTAGATAGTTACTATTGATATCTAAATAATGAGTCTCATTATCAATCATAGTTTTACTGATATAATAATGACTATTTTAATTTTTAGCATCACTATAATGTGTGAGAAAATAACCCAATGATCACTTGAAGGTTGTCACATATAAGATGAGTGACTTTCCTTAGATAGGAGGCATCAACAGTAGTGGATTCAGTAAGTAATTCTTGACACTATCAAACACTTATTGATAGTCATTAGTCCACTGATGTGAAACCCATTTTTCATCAACTTGGTGAAGGGAAAGAACTTTCTAGAATGATTTACTATAAAGTTTTAAATATAGGCAAAGAACCCTTGCAGTCCTCTAGAATATTTTAGGTTTCAAGGTAACATGAAAAGGATATCCTTTGAATTCTTGATATTTACCATGATGTCATGACGGCGTACTACAAATTAAAGAAAATTTCCCAAGGATACACCAAAAGAACATTTTAGGGGGTTCATTTTTAGGATATATTGTAGCATTTTGTTGAAAACCATATGAAGGTTGATAAGATGTTCAGAAAATTTTGAAGACTTCACCACCAGATCATCAAAACAACACTTTACCGAATTTCCCAGAAGGGGTTTAAATATGTGGTTCATGGAACACTGGTATGTATCACTGATATTTTTTAGGTTTAAGGGCATCATTCAATAACAATATACTCCTTGGGTGCCATAAAGGTAGTGTATTAATCATCCTTAGGTTCCATTTGGATTTATTTATATCTTGAATAGCCATCCATGAATGAGATGGATTTTTATCCAACCATAACATCAATTAGAAGTTCTATAATTGGAACTGGGAAATCATATTTTGGATAGTTCCAGTTGAGATCTCTAAAATCAATGCAAACTCTGATTTTCCTATTTTTATTTTTGATTGGGACTATATTGGGGAGCTATTTAAACTACTAAAATTACTAAATGAAGAGTATTTTATGATTTGATAAACATCATTTTCAACTTTGTTAGAATGGTCCATATGTGTTTTTTTAGGATACCTGATTCAAACTATGATGATCATTTGCTAGACCCAAGTGGTGGGTGACCACATCAGGATCAAGGCCTAGAATTTTTGTGTAATTCTAAGAGAATAAATCATTACTCTTCTTTACGTAAAGTCTATATACCTCTTTTTCTTTAATGGGAATAGTTTCGTTGATCAAATCAGGTTGTAGATCTTCTTCTCTTCCCAGATTTACTTATCAAAGTTCAACAATAGTGGTTGAGAAACCCTCCTCAAATGCCAGAGGAGTATATTTAAGTCCATTTCCTCTTCTGATTTTCCTTCTCTCATGTTCATGTTGGTACAGATGAGTGATGAATTGGAATTTTTAAAATTAGCAGAAATATTTATATTCTATGATTTAGAGGTAAAGATATCTCCATTCCTTAGGGGTGATGTGATTATTCCTTCAGATTAATCTAATGACATTGGGGTCTACTGAGTTTCTCAGGATAAGGCAAGGATATTTTCAACTAAATAATCACTAACTATAGAGGATCTAGGACCTCTTTAGTATGACTGGGTTTAACTATCATGATTGATATCATGAGGGTTGGAAAATACATGTTCAATTCTGAACTAACATCTTCGATCTAGTTTATGGGTAGAACATCTTGATCATTTATATCCTTAAAGGGGGTGGACAAGGTCATTTATAGACCATTTGGGGTGGTAACCCATACAATATTATCGATCATGGGTTTCTTTTGTTCTCTATTATAAAATAATACATCAATGTATTGAGCCTCATAAGATTCAAATAGATATCTTTCACTATATAATGTCCCACTTTTCCCATTAACAAAACACTTTAGACAATGGTGATATAATAAAGGGATTAAAGGGATTACTTTAGGTTGGTGTGGCCAAGGCCTTCCAAGCAAGAAATTAAATGTTTTATCTTGTTGGATGAACAAGAATTTATACTTTTACACTAGGTCCCCAAAATTGAGATTTGATCTTGATTTGAAAAAGGGTATTTTATTCACTCTTTTTATATCCCTAGAGTGTCATGGGAGAAGGAGATAGTTTGAATTCACTATAACCCAACCGATCAGACAGTCAGATCAGAAGAAGATTTACCCTTGTTCCATTATTAATGAAATATCATCTGACATCAATGTCAACTAGTATTCCCAACACATACAAGGGCATGATGTGTCCCTGTATCACAATATCCTTATAATATTCTGTAAAATAGATGAAAACATGAAATTTAATGGGTTCGATCGCTACCTGATATACCTCAGTAGCAGTGACCTCATCTTTGGACTCTTTGGGGCTTAATAGAGATTCTACAAGTTCTCCCCAGAGATTATTTGATAGGTTAAGAGAATACATAATTGAAATATTCACTAAAACTATAGAAAAATCATTTAGTAAGTCATAAATCTGAGTCAAATTCTTATGAATTCCTATAGGTATATATCCCCTAGTAGAAATTTTAGAGGTTGAAGAATTTGGGGGTAGGCGAGTTGGGTGGTTGAGAAGATATTGTGGGAACGTTTTCTCCTATTAGATTAGGCTGACTTGGCCTACCTACCTACATGGGTTGACAAGACTACTATTTCCCTTCCAGTTGATCTTCCAAAATAATAAGGCCTATAATTTTTTTAGTAAATGTAGGTTTGTTTCCCTATTATTCTTATACTTAGTGAATGGATTTTCCATGGGTATCACTAGTGTTAATATATTTGGAGTAGATGTGGATAGAATATTAAGCTTTTCCAAGATACGTCTTCGATTTCTACTTTATCCTATATGGTCTCTATCTCTAGTTCCCTAATTTGGCATAGAGAAATTGGGTTTGTAATCTTGATCATTATTAGAGAAGGGATCCACTAAATTAATGACAATAATGGAACTGAAGATAAAATATTCATATGATGGGGATTCTGTAACACCCCAAGATTTCATAGTGTGTTATTTCTTCAAAATAATTCAATAACTTGCACTACACGCAACACCGAGTTCAATCACACCATGACTTACAAAAAAAAGCCATTAAAAGAGGTCATGAATAGCATTAACTACATTTTTAACTTTATATAATCCTTATAATTTTAGAATCCATATTATGAGTTTCTTAGTCATAATGCAAGAACAGATTCATTTTCAGTATTGCACTTTTATCAACTTTTAATAGTGAAACCTTTTTAAATACAATATTTTAAACTTTTTGACTAAATGGGGACATCAAAAAATTTAAAATGAAACATCCCAAGCTTACACGGTACGCTTTCCTTTGAATAAAACAGTAGCGTGTGTTGTACGCAACTTCGAGTTTTAACACACACCACAACCGATCAAACTAGCCGTTATGAATAGAAATACCTAATTTATGAAATTATATATATTTTCTATTTCAAAATGGACTTCATTTTTGGATTCAGAATATCGAATTTAGCCTAAGGTGAAATTTTGGTACTTTTCGGATAACTTTAATATTTTGATGAATAGTGAAAATTACTAAATTTTAATTAAAAACAACTTTTTTAATCAAAATAATTAATAGTGATAAATTATAAATTTGAGTGGTTTTAAAGTATATTTAGAATATATTTTTACAATTTAATATAATGTTGGTCATTGGACATAATTTTACAATTAAACCGAACATAAACAAGTGTCAATCTTTTGATAGTTATTATCTCTTAAAATCACGCTTTTTGTTTTGACAGCGGGAATTAATTTTAAATTAATTTCTGCCACTTCTGTGTTTTGAATTTAGAAAAATGGATTCCATATTTGGAATCAGGATGTCCAAATTGTGTAAATAGGTAACTTTTATTTTTAGACATTTTGAATAATTACTGTGGTAAATATTTTATTTATCATGGTTAAGGGTAAATCTGGTAAATAAGGGTTAAAAAATAATATTATAATAATACTAAATTACCCTAAAACGTGTCCTAGCCTTACTGGTTGATACAGGTTCGACCATAGGCATCTTTGTGTCGATTTGGGGACCCCATGGTGCCACTTGTAGGTGATAGGGACACTTTATTTTAATTAAGTTAAAATGAATACAAAAATGACACAAGCATATATCTTTTAGAAAAACAATTATTACATAAGGTTATATATGTTGGATTTTAGATTATAAATATTAATTAGAAAGATAAAAAGATTTCCTACATAACGATATTTTATTTGTAATTTTTAGACATTAAATAATTTATTTTATTTATGACACAATGATGATGCAGTAATTACTAAAATAGTGAAAAATTAAAATAATTGATATTATAAATACCCAAATAATTATAATATGAAACTTTTAATGAATTAAACTAATTTTATAGGATAATATGATATATTAGGATTGATTTAATTGACTTTTTTCGAAGTAATAAATCTGTTATGAGTTTCACAAAAATCAACTATTGAATAGTGTCAAAATTGACATAAAAGAGTTTTTAAAACAAATATTATATTATTAATTGATATTAAATTCCTAAAAATCTAAGGATCAGCCAAGAGACTTATATCATGATAGGTTAATCATTAATGGACCACTTGGGGGTCGCTTGGATGTATATAGTAAGTTTACTAACCATATTATATAAAAATACAAAGAGACATTGTAAAAGTGAAACTAATTAACTTAGAGTTAATACTTAAAGATAAGGTTAATATAAGTACCCAAACCTGTATAAATTCTATTGGTTGAGTGGTTTTCGACCTATAGCCACCTTAAACTTTGAATAATCAACTTTTGATCCATTAGAAACCGAATATGAATTTATTATAAATTAATATTTCTAGCTTTTCCAAAGGTGCCCCTCACCCCTCTTATAAAAGGGCACTCCTCCTTCTCATTTATTCACACCTTAAAATCCTTTTGGTTCGGCCAAACTCTACCCAAATACTCTCCCAACATACCTCAATACAACCTAGAGGCATTATTTTGATCATAAAGCCAACCTAAGGATCCCTTTTGATCAAATCAAAAGGAAGAACCCGAAGAAGAGGTAATGATTTCACCACCCTTTTTCCAAGTTCCTCTCTTCTTCCACTTATTCTTCCTTTGTTATTACCATTATAAAATAATAACTCCAGTATCATATATATACTGTGATGTTATTATAAATATGGTACAACCATATTCAGTATTCTATCCACCCTTTGAATAACATGTCACCATACGTGCGTACGTACGGCTTACCGTCTCCACGTCGTGGTGTAATTGTTATTCAATATATTATTATTTGGATGGGTATAATAATGACGTGTAACTCATGTAAATAATAAATATAACATGTTAATGATTCTTTATATATGATATACCATCCATTTATATATTATTTTAATATCAAAAGAATGATATTGTCGCTCGTGCGTACGTACGGACTACCGTCTCCACGAACGCGATGAGATTCATTCTCCATCGTATCCATTAAAGTATAATTATCATTTTATGATTTAAAAATGATGTTTAAGGACTTGATATCATTCTTGATATGAATAAGATACAACCTATCGATAACAAACACGGCTTTTGTAACAAAACATATAAAATAAAATGAGTAAGTTAACACCCGAAACGACGATATTTAAAAGATATTATTAACAAATCAATGTTAAAAGATCATATATGATATCATATTAATATATATGATTCTTGAATAATTTAATAACAATTATTTCACCATTATACAGGAGGTTAACCTACCCCAACCAAGGAAAAGTACAAGGTAAGGGGTTTTCATCTCACTCCTTATTCCCGTGAGATTCATGCCATATTACCACCATTACCTTTTGTGTGGTGTATGTACTGCCCATAATTATATTCATTGTGTAATACACTCTAATTTATGTGTATTTACATATTCATTGTATGATACCTCTTTCATGGGTTGTATGTTTCATAAGTTACCAAGTTGGTAAGGGTTATTTCACAATCTCTTCATTATCCGAGGTTGTTTATACGTAATAATCTACTGGGATTTCTTTATCATCCACATCCATGTTTCATCGAAATGTATTTCAAAACATATTTATTATTTACAAGAATATGGGTTAAAGTCATTTATACCCTTGTTTTACTTTTTATAAGAGCTTTATAAAGGAATCTTTCCGTCGTTTTCAAAACAAGGTCCTTTTTAACCTTTTCGACAGAATTAAGGTAAGAATGTTTTTTTAACTTATACGGTGGGTGCGGTTATTTTCCGCCGTTATAAAATCTTCAAAGCTTTCCTTACAAGCTTATAAGAATATTTTCAAAGAAAATGTTTTATTTTATATGGTTCTTAAATGATTTCAAAAATAGAAAGAGATATTTCTCTAAATAGTGTTTTGATTTCATCTATGTCAACATCCTTTGAAGGATTTTACGCTTATTTGAAGTTGATTTATTATGATATAAAACTTCCATATTGTAATAAAGTTTTTTGATATGTTTGACTGTGGATGTGCCATTTATATAGCATTCATGGTTTATGAGTAAAATATTGACATTTCGTATGCTAGTTCCAATAAGAATGTTTATGTTATATTTTAACCTTTACTTCATATGAATGTGTTGGACAAGTATGTTCCAGGTTGGGGACTGGTAAAAGTAAGCCCTCCAGGTTAGGTACTGGTAAAATTAAGCCCTCCGGTTTGGTCTCCGGTTATTAGAGGAACTCTGGGTTGGTGTCCGGTTATTAGAGGCACTCCGGGTTGGTGTCCGGTTATTAGAGGCACTCCGGGTTGGGTTCCGGTTACAGTTAGCCCCAAGGTCTTGGGACAAGGCCTTGACAAAGAAATTAAAGTTCAACATTATGCATTCCATCATTATGAAATTGGTTATTGATTTTTCATGTGATTATTCGATTAGTAGAATATCCATGTGAATAAGTAAATGGCATTATTTCATTTTATTTATGCCATACTATGTTGAAAGTTCATGTTTGAAAGGCTTTTGTTTTAGTTATACATTGCCTTAAATGTTTATTCTTATTTATGAAAGTTTCCGCTATATTGTTATCCTTACTGGGCATTTGAGCTCACCCCTTTTCTATGTTTTATTTTTCCCAGGAAGTGAAGAAGTAAATTATGAATGACCTGCAGGGATATTATGTGGGGATATGAGTGTGGATTATGGAGACAATATGTTGTTGTAGTAGTTTTACATTTTATGATGTAATGTAAGAATTATGAATATATCTAGTGTTTCCAAGGCTACTAAACCAATCAGTCTTTCGAGATTTTATCTTTCTTGTGATCATGCCAATGTTATGTAATAATGCACCGACGCTGGGTATCTAGGGTCGGGGCGTTACAGTTGGTATCAGAGGAAGTTTAGTACAAACATTGGAAGCTAGATTTAGATAAACTCTGATTAGAGCACGTAGACCTAAGATGAACTTTTAGGATTAGTATAGAAGAACTTCCTAGAATTTTGGTATTGTAGAGATTTTGTGAGTTTTCCGAGCAATACATCCCTGTCTGGATACGAGCAGGTAGAGGCGGCTCTGGCAGAAATGTTCCTAGGGGTAAAACCCGAAAACACCGCTTTGAGCTAGACTCGAACGGGAACTGGTGCATGACAACGGGCCTTGCTGCACTCTTGGTTACGACACTCCCGGGGGATATGCTTAGGATAATTCTCATTTTCTTTACAAACCATTATGAAGGGTTTATGTGGATTTACTTCCTCAAAGGAGAAATTTTTATGACTATGGATTATATCCGTAATCTATTTAATCTATGTTATGTGTTTTACAAGTTTGGGATTAGGTATTGTTATTCATAAACTAATCTAGTGTATGCCATTGTTTAGAAATGGCGCCCAGTAGAAGGAATGAGAACTCCAGCAATGCACATGATCCAAAGAGAAAGAAGGATCATATCTTTCATGGTCTTAAGCTAGAATTTATAAGTGAAATAGTCTCCCATGTTTTATCATCATATGAAGAAATAATATCTTGTGTTGATAAGATAAGTAAAGATTTTACTGAGTCCTATAGATTTGAAGGGAAGCAAGAGAAGAAAAGGATGGAAGAGAGAAAGATGGATAAAGGGAAGAGGGAAAAGAAGAATTTTTCCATATGTGGTAACTATGGAAAGAAACACCCTGGAACTTGCCTGAAAGGAATGGGAGTTTGTTATAAGTGTGGAGGAAAAGGGCACAAAGTACATGACTGTAAGGGTAAGAAAATGGTTTCAAATGTACAATGCTTCATTTGCAAGGAGTTTGGACACTATGCGAACCTATGTCCCAGTCATCAGACTATGCCGCAAATGATGTTATTAGATAATAATCAAGTTATGATACTACCACAGATGAAGAGGAATGATTAGAGTTCTTATGTTGATTATGTCAATTGAGTGTTGTATCAACAATGTACTTGTTATAATAATTATGGAGTATATAAGGATTGTACTGCAGTACTATTTCATTAAGGACTTGAGATTGTGTAGAACAAAGAAAAGTGACTCAATAGTAGAATAAATTTTTGGAAAATATATGGTTGAGAGAATGATAAATCATAATATAGTTCTGATACCGAGGTAGTGATTTTGGAATAATACATGATTAATTTGGATAAATTATATTGGATATTCTTGACTACCTTGAAACTGATTAATGATTTGTATATTCCATCATTGTTAGGGTTTAAAACATTGTCGGATTGATGAAGTATATCCAGCATTCTATATGGAATAAGGGATCATGAATGTAATCAATAAGGAATATGGTAATTCAAGATGTTTCAGTGTATTAAAAGAATACATGATGAAGGTATTCATATGCTATTACGGGGTAAAAATGATCTACAATATGTTTACCTTCCTTATAAATGTTGGACTGTGAGTCTGGACAGAAGTATTTTGGATAGTTCTAGTTTGGATTATTTTGGATTGCCATAAAAGGACAACCCGGAGGTCGGGCGGCAACCCGTCGCGTCCGGCAAGGCTGCGAGACTTGAACCCGCAACCGAAGGGCGACAAGGGTGTATCACCTACCACTGGCCCACGAGATGTCCTGGATTAAATAATGTAGTTTTTTTAAAAGATCTGGTAGATGAATTATAAATTCATTTATTCTGGAACCCTATACGAATAGTATAAATAGAAAATTTTTTTACGTTCTATTATCTTTTAGAGTGAAAGATGAGTTTGTGGTAGAAATTTATTAATGGATAAAACTCTAATTATAATGTAAGTATATCTCCTTATGATCTTAGCCAATCTCATAAATAAATTCCTCAACATTAATAAAAGGAACTTAGAACAAAAATTTTGTCCTAGATGGTACCTTAAATCATCACTAATTTATGGCTTTGGGATTGTTGGCCTTTTCATAGCCATGTTCTCTACCACTCTCCATCAGATAATTAATGGTTAGATTTCTCTTCAATATCCATATTTTCCTACATGGAACCCTAGTATGTGTTACTTTCGGTAATCTTCATACTTTCCACTCTTTATTTTAAATAGAGGCCTCATTAATTCATTTTTCGATGTGGGATTTCAACTAAGATATTTTGAAACGTCAAAAATGTGTTATCCCAATACCCTATATTTTGTTGAACCGATGGTACTTCAAATCATCATAGATTGATGAGTTTAAGGACCTAAATTTTATACTTGTTTGTTATTGATGACCTCAATCACTACCTATAAATATTTACGTTTTTCCTCCAATTATATGTCTCTAATTTCCACTAATGTTCTCCTAATCAAGATCATAATTTGGTGGTGACCCTTTTATTTCTCTTTTCCTCATATTAAGACTAAATTTTAGTAACCCAATTTCTGATGTGGGTTTTCCCACAAATATATTTTCTATTTTCAACCTTTTATTTTCAAAGAACAATTTCAAATTGCGAGGACGCAATTTATTGAAGGAGGGGAGAATGTAACACCCCAAGATTTCATAGTGTGTTATTTCTTCAAAATAATTCAATAACTTGCACTACACGCAACACCGAGTTCAATCACACCATGACTTACAAAAAAAATCCATTAAAAGAGGTCATGAATAGCATTAACTACATTTTTAACTTTATATAATCCTTATAATTTTAGAATCCATATTATGAGTTTCTTAGTCATAATGCAAGAACAGATTCATTTTCAGTATTGCACTTTTATCAACTTTTAATAGTGAAACCTTTTTAAATACAATATTTTAAACTTTTTGACTAAATGGGGACATCAAAAAATTTAAAATGAAACATCCCAAGCTTACACGGTACGCTTTCCTTTGAATAAAACAGTAGTGTGTGTTGTACGCAACTTCGAGTTTTAACACACACCACAACCGATCAAACTAGCCATTATGAATAGTAATACCTAATTTTTGAAATTATATATATTTTATATTTCAAAATGGACTTAATTTTTGGATTCAGAATATCGAATTTATCCTAAGGTGAAATTTTGGTACTTTTCGGGTAACTTTAATATTTTGATGAATAGTGAAAATTACTAAATTTTAATTAAAAACAACTTTTTTAATCAAAATAATTAATAGTGATAAATTATGAATTTGAGTGGTTTTAAAGTATATTTAGAATATATTTTTACAATTTAATATAATTTTGGTCATTGGACATAATTTTACAATTAAACCGAACATAAACAAGTGTCAATCTTTTGATAGTTATTATCTCTTAAAATCACGCTTTTTGTTTTGACAGTGGGAATTAATTTTAAATTAATTTCTGCCACTTCTGTGTTTTGAATTTAGAAAAATGGATTCCATATTTGGAATCAGGATGTCCAAATTGTGTAAATAGGTAACTTTTATTTTTAGACATTTTGAATAATTACTGTGGTAAATATTTTATTTACCATGGTTAAGGGTAAATCTGGTAAATAAGGGTTAAAAAATAATATTATAATAATACTAAATTACCCTAAAACGTGTCCTAGACTTATTGGTTGATACATGTTCGACCATAGGCATCTTTGGGTCGATTTGGGGACCCCATGGTGCCACTTGTAGGTGATAGGGACACTATATTTTAATTAAGTTAAAATGAATACAAAAATGACACAAGCATATATCTTTTAGAAAAACAATTATTACATAAGGTTATATATGTTGTATTTTAGATTATAAATATTCATTAGAAAGATAAAAAGGTTTCCTACATAATGATATTTTATTTATAATTTTTAGACATTAAATAATTTATTTTATTTATGACACAATAATGATACAGTAATTACTAAAATAGTGAAAAATTAAAATAATTGATATTATAAATACCCAAATAATTATAATATGAAACTTTTAATGAATTAAACTAATTTTATAGGATAATATGATATATTAGGATTTATTTAATTGACTTTGTTTGAAGTAATCAATCTGTTATGAGTTTCACAAAAATCAACTATTGAATAGTGTCAAAATTGACATAAAAGAGTTTTTAAAACAAATATTATATTATTAATTGATATTAAATTCCTAAAAATCTAAGGATCGGCCAAGAGACTTATATCATTATAGGTTAATCATTAATGGACCACTTGGGGGTCTCTTGGATGTATATAGTAAGTTTATTAACCATATTATATAAAAATACAAAGAGACATTGTAAAAGTGAAACTAATTAACTTAGAGTTAATACTTAAAGATAAGGTTAATATAAGTACCCAAACCTTTCTAAATTCTATTGGTTGAGTTTTTCTAGACCTATCCCCACCTTAACCTTTGAATAATCAACTTTTGAGCCATTATAAACCGAATATGAAATTATTATAAATTAATATTTCTAGCTTTTCCAAAGGTGCCCCTCACCCCTCTTATAAAAGGGCACTCCTCCTTCTCATTTCTTCACACCTTAAAAGCCTTTTGGTTCGGCCCAACTTTTCCCAAATATTCTCCCAACATCCCTCAATACAACCTAGAGGCCTTAGTTTTATCTGAAAGCCAACCTAAGGAGCCCTTTTGATCCAATCAAAAGGAAGAACCCGAAGAAGAGGTAATGATTTCACCACCCTTTTCCAAGTTCCTTTCTTCTTCCACTTCTTCTTCCTTTGTTATTACCATCATAAAATAATAACTCCAGTATAATATATATACTGTGATTTTATTATAAATATGGTACAACCATATTCAGTATTCTATCCACCCTTTGAATAACTTGTCACCATACGTGCGTACGTACGACTTACCGTCTCCACGTCGTGGTGTAATTGTTATTCAATATATTATTATTTGGATGGGTATAATAATGATGTGTAACTCATGTAAATAATAAATATAACATGTTAATGATTCTTTATATATTATATACCATCCATTTATATATTATTTTAATATCAAAAGAATGATATTGTCGCTCGTGCGTACGTACGGACTACCGTCTCCACGAACGCGATGAGATCCATTCTCCATCGTATCCATTAAAGTATAATTATCATTTGATGATTTAAAAATTATGTTTAAGGACTTGATATCATTCTTGATATGAATAAGATACAACCTATCGATAACAAACACGGCTTTTGTAACAAAACATATAAAAGAAAATGAGTAAGTTAACACCCGAAACGACGATATTTAAAAGATATTATTAACAAATCAATGTTAAAAGATCATATATGATATCATATTAATATATATGATTCTTGAATAATTTAATAACAATTATTTCACCATTATACTGGAGGTTAACCTACCTCAACCAAGGAAAAGTACAAGGTAAGGGGTTTTCATCTCACTCCTTATTCCCGTGAGATTCATGCCATATTACCACCATTACCTTTTGTGTGGTGTATGTACTGCCCATAATTATATTCATTGTGTAATACACTCTAATTTATGTGTATCTACATATTCATTATATGATACCTCTTTCATGGGTTGTATGTTTCATAAGTTACCAAGTTGGTAAGGGTTATTTCACAATCTCTTCATTATCCGAGGTTGTTTATACGTAATAATCTACTGGGATTTCTTTATCATCCACATCCATGTTTCTTCGAAATGTATTTCAAAACATATTTATTATTTACAAGAATATGGGTTAAAGTCATTTATACCCTTGTTTGAATTTTTATAAGAGGTTTATAAAGGAATCTTTCCGTCGTTTTCAAAACAAGGTCCTTTTTAACCTTTTCGACAGAATTAAGGTAAGAATGTTTTTTTTAACTTATACGGCGGGTGCGGTTATTTTCCACCGTTATAAAATCTTCAAAGCGTTCCTTACAAGCTTATAAGAATATTTTCAAAGAAAATGTTTTATTTTATATGGTTCTTAAATGATTTCAAAAATAGAAAGAGATATTTCTCTAAATAGTGTTTTGATTTCATCTATGTCAACATCCTTTGAAGGATTTTACACTTATTTGAAGTTGATTTATTATGATATAAAACTTACATATTGTAATAAAGTTTTGTGATATGTTTGACTGTGGATGTGCCATTTATATAGCATGCATGGTTTATGAGTAAAATATTGACATTTCGTATGCTAGTTCCAATAAGAATTTTTATGTTATATTTTAACCTTTACTTCATATGAATGTGTTGGACAAGTATGTTCCAGGTTGGGGACTGGTAAAAGTAAGCCCTCCAGGTTAGGGACTGGTAAAAGTAAGCCCTCCGGTTTGGTCTCCGGTTATTAGAGGAACTCCGGGTTGGTGTCCGGTTATTAAAGGCACTCCGGGTTGGTGTCCGGTTATTAGAGGCACTCCGGGTTGGGTTCCGGTTACAGTTAGCCCCAAGGTCTTGGGACGAGGCCTTGACAAAGAAATTAAAGTTCAACATTATGCATTCCATCATTATGAAATTGGTTATTGATTTTTCATGTGATTATTCGATTAGTAGAATATCCATGTGAATAAGTAAATGGCATTATTTCATTTTATTTATGCCATACTATGTTGAAAGTTCATGTTTGAAAGGCTTTTGTTTTAGTTATACATTGCCTTAAATGTTTATTCTTATTTATGAAAGTTTCCGCTATATTGTTATCCTTACTGGGAATTTGAGCTCACCCCGTTTCTATGTTTTATTTTTCCCAGGAAGTAAAGAAGTAAATTATGAATGACCTGCAGGGATATTATGTGGGGATATGAGTGTGGATTATGGAGACAATATGTTGTTGTAGTAGTTTTACATTTTATGAGGTAATGTAAGACTTATGAATATATCTAGTGTTTCCAAGGATACTAAACCAATTGGTCTTTCGAGAGTTGATCTTTCTTGTGATCATGCCAATGTTATGTAATAATGCACCGACTCTGGGTAACTAGGGTCGGGGCGTTACAGATTCCACCTTGAGAGATAATTCTTATGGTACAATTTTGTAGGATGATACCCATGGTATTAATAGAGGCATAAAATCTAAAAGGGTCAAAACTTATTTTAGTCCTAATGTAGGTTTGTCTTCCTATGATTTTTTATTCTTTCTACTATGTCTCTTTTCAGAAGATTGAATTTTAGAAGACTAAAATGTTACTAAAACTAGTTGAACCATAATAGGAGAGACTGGGGACATAGTTAATTGGTTTGACTATTACCTAAGGATATCATGAGTTTGATTGAGTGTTTTTACATTCATCACATCACTAAAAATTTTTACACCATTACATGTAACTTCCCTCCCTTTTCCTTTTTCCTCTGGAGTGGTAGTGGAAACACATGCCACTTGAGCTGGTGGTTCACCCATATTTACTTTCCTAGAGTCAACCATCTTCTGTAGGATGTATTAAAAAAATATTATATGGTGTGCCCTAATGTTTTATAATAGGATCAATAATTCAGGTAGTCATCAAGGCCAACTTGATCACGATTTTTAGGCTCCGATAGCCTTAATAAATTTCTTTCCATGGATTATTTGAAGTATACTAGAACTTGATCATCATGAAAGGAAAAAAAAATTATTCTTATGGTACCCAAATTGGGAATGTTTAGGTTCCATATTCTCATCCTGATAGGGGTATTATTTATAACATTACTATTTAGGAGTTGGTGACACGTGAGGAGGTGCGACCATTGGAGCTGGAGCTGGTGTAGAGGCTGGTTTTAAGGTGACCGTTACATTTTCCACCGTACATGTTCTCTTTCATTTGTTTTTCAGTATTGAATGTGAATTAGCAATGGTTCAAAAAATAGATACTTCTAAACTTTTTGCTACTATAGTAAGATCTTGAAATCCACTTGGATACTTTATTGAAATGAGTGGAATTTATTTTTATTCATGAATATTATCAATGAAAAGACCCAACAAATCCTATTAAGGAAGATGAAAATTAAAAGAGTAAGTCAGACTCTTCCACCTAGAAATAAAATACAAAACCCTATCATTTTATCACTGTCTGCACTATGAGTGATCGAGGATCATCATCTTCTACAACATAGAGTTTAAATGATAGAGAAATTTCCATTGAAGATATTCCCACCCTTTAAATTATCTAGATGGTAAACTGGTATACCAGGTGAAGACTGGTCCCTCTAAGGCCTACAAAAAACACTTGAGTTTGACTAACTCTTGTTGTTTAAGGGTTACCATCATGGGACCACACCGAGACACAAAGTGTATAAAATTCTATTCTATATCCCCCAAACCATTGAATGTTGGGAATATAGGATTCCTAAAGTTTGGTGGGGGAAGAGTCACATCTACCCATTTAGGGTATGAATTCCTTTCTAGTTATACCGACACATGTCATCTTTCCATAGATTCCAATAAATCCACTTGTGAATAAATATTTTTGATGAGATGGGGGAGGAATAAACAGCTGATTAGGAGCCCAAATAGGGGGAACAATGGGTTGATCCAACTGTGGTTGTTCTTCTTGTACTGATCAAGGTTAGCCTGTAGGTGCTGGCCTTTAAGGATGTATTTGACATAGCTCTATTTGTGTCCATAATAGGGGAAACTCCATATATCTCACCATCGTGAGGTATAAGTATATTGGTTTATTTCTATCCCATATTGAGCGGATTTTCTTACTATACTTTGGTTATTGTGATTAATCCTCTTTGCTGAGGTACATTAGCTAGCTATGCAGGATGAGGCTCCAGTTGAAGAATATATTCAGTAGGGATGTTGCCTTTGAATTATTTTTAATTGAGTTTTCTCAAATTCTTCATTTCTTCCTCATATGAAGCAAAGTTTGAGTGGTTCTACCTCTTCAGGTAGTGGGTGAGACATGGATGCACCTTTACACTCTTTCATTGAAGATGCTCATCGAGGAGGTGGTAGGGGAGCATTTCAAGGAGTCCCCAGATTCTTAGTGAGCCTCTAGTTCATATTACACACACCTTATTCTATCATTTTCATATGGATTGTATTATGGATGGAAACATCCTCCTACTTTTCCCCTCTATTTGATTAATGTTCTATATTATCCATAGGGGTGGGTCTAATGACATTCACTAATGTATAATACATTACAACTGTCTCATTAGTACTAGAATGACATGAGGGATGGTTTCTCTGAGAATATATATCGAAATAAAGATAATATTTAGGAGTGACTATACCCTTGGTATATCACTCTTATTTTCACCCTCTATGGGGCCTTGTATTCTCATTTAGCAATCCCCTTAGAGTCACCTAGTGAAGGGTGCATTAAAGGTAATATCTCAACAGTTTCTTCATGTGTGTCCCGATCGAGTAAGTTTGGTCATAAAATAAGAAAAATTGGGAGGGTTCTTTATAAACACTCCTAATCAGAAAATAATGACCTCCATTAGGGAGGCAGATGAGGTAAAAATGACCTCATCTCTATGGGATAGTGTTGTTCCCATCCCAGTACTCTAACATTTTAGACTAGATTCGTTGGCCTTATAGAGATGGTTGGAGTTAAAAATTCTCCCATCCATAAGGGATGAGGTTGTTCCTATATCACAACAGATAAAACCACTATGATTTCTCTCTTGATCTTTCTAATATTTTTTGGAACATGATCTAAGTATATCATATAGCATGTACATGAGATACTTGATATCATAGGCATTGTTGTTGTTTGGTTATTATCCTTTGTTAAATGAGAAGCCTACTCAACCTTTTCGAATACCTCATGCAAAAGTCATTCAATGGATTATTCTCATCAATCCCAATTCTTTTGAGATTTGTTTTGGACCAATTCCTACTTAGTGTGACATATTTAATAAGCACAATTTTCTTCTGTGAGCTAGCTAGAAGTAATGAAATTGAATAACATCACTTCTAATAGGACTTTTTGATTGGGGAATGGGGTAAAATGTATTGCTCTGTGCCCACCCCATACCCTAATTCAGACACCATATGGGGTATTAGAAATCAATAGAAATATCTTTCTTAACATGTTAATAATTTCAAATCAAATACCTTTCTGTAGTGTCCATGACTTTGGGCATCACATAGCCATAAGGGAAACTAATTCAATTTGACAATGTTGTTCTTTGATTACCTTAACGTGATCTTTATAAGATGCCCATTTTTCTAGGAGGTATGGATCTTTTAATTTTTTAGATGAACTCTTATTGAGTTCTCTTTTGGATTAAACCTAGAAACCGTGCCTTAGAGTGGGTTGTTTTTTCATTGGAGGGAAGGTAGTAGAGGGATGGAGTTTGGAGACAGGTCAAACTCATGGTGTGTATCAAATACATGATGTGTATTTAAATACATGGAATATATTAAATACATGACGTGTGTTGGTTTGGATAGACCCCTTTCATGACATGTAATGGTTTTTACCTAAGGGGAAAAATAGAGTAGTTCATGACATGTAAATCATTTACACACCATGTAAATATCATGGTTTTTTAAAGGGGCAGAACCATTTCTTTTTACTCTCTCACCCATCTTCTATTTATCTCTCACACACAATTCCTCCTCCCCTTTGAAGATATCCACACAACTAAAACTAGCATTTAGAATATCTCCTCTATTAGATATCTAATCGAGCCACCGTTAATCTTGTTGGATCCCTCTTCGTAAGTGATTCAATCAAATTTCTTTCTTCCCTCATTTATCTCACTATATTTGGTACTATTTTTGTGCAAGATAATATGCCTTATTTTCAGGGTGTTCATCTATTATTTTATTTTCTTCTAATAAAAACCAAACCAAGGGCTGATACTAGATGAGGCATCTACTACATGAATAGTTTAGGTATTCTATGAATTTTCGCTCAAGGTATCAACTTTTTATAAACTATTGTCATTATTCTGCATGCCATTTTTACCATTTGTTTCTCCTAAAATTCATCTTCTTTATTTTACGTTGTCTGAGTTGTATTGTAAGGACTTAATGATACCATTCATTTATTCCATTGGAGTTTGAGACCTCACTACTGACCACCCACTTAGGGTGTGTACCCTGTTGTTCCATTTGACCCTCATTGCAAATATTTAGAATACCATTTAGGTGTGACTGATTGACCTTTAATAAAGAAAGTGATTTAATTTAATAAATGAAACTTAAATAGTTAAAATGATAGTGTACATGATTATGTATAGATATCACCTAACCTTATATTTTTTAATTAATTTTTAAATTGGTTACATGTCCCTAAATTACCTTTTCATGTATGATAAAATGTATTGGAATGAACCTAATGAAAATGTTATTGGCATAAGTATTACATGGACTTAAATGAATTATGTTATATGTAAAAATTATTAGGTGCCTATTTGAAATGGAACTTCTTCATCTCTATAGGAATGGTCATACTTGAGCCTTCCTTGGATTCCCAAGGGAATTACTTGTTCACATAGAGGATAGAATTCCAATTCATTAGGCCAGTTTCTAAGGGAGATACCCACCTTGGAACATATTATTTATCTTTTATAGGATTATTGATATGATTCATTAGAATCCATTCACTTCATCTATGAAAATTAGAATGTATCAAATACACTCCTTAGATTTAGCTTGATATCTATGGACATGTGATGCCTTGGATCATTATCTATGGGTCTAGTCATTCTTATCCCAGGATTTACCATGGATGTGCTACATGGACTCTGTTAGAAAATATTCAAATGGAATTCCTTGGGTGTTCCCCTTGGATTACACTTACCCCATGATTTACCATGGATGTACTACATGAAGTCGGTTAGAAAATCTTCCAGTGGAATGCCTTAGGTTTTCCCCTTGGATTACACTTAGTCCCTTATGCTAGGATTCTTGGTTGTATACCCTGAGCTAGATCAAACTTCTAAGTTAAAGGATGCATTGGTTTCAACTTTGATCATTTGTTATTATAATTATCTTTGATAGTGCTACATATACCTTTATATGTTCTTATTATTATAAACTGAATTATAATTAATTAAATAAATGCATTCTCAAAGAAACCAACTGAGGATGAAGAAGTTATGGGTTGTTTATTTTCACACTAATTTATTTTTGATATACATGCACACTGTTACAGTTTATATTCACATACTAGAATTGTATAGACACCATTGGTGGTGGCCTACTAAGATTTATCTCACACCCTATTTGGGCCGCTGTTGGTACTTGAGTAGATTATATTATCATGTGTATGGAAAAAGGGAAGTGTCTTAATTTGGACACTTGACTCTTTGCTTTAGGATGGGATATTGGTAGCAGATGAGTGAGCCGGTGCTTCGGATACTTGGACAGTTTTTTCTCTTTTTGATTCTTTTGTATATCATGTATTGTAATGTTTGTCTGCTATCATGTATGCTTATTCTTTTTGTAGAGACATTCCATCACCTCTTGTATGTGATATAGTTTACAACTATAGATGATTATTTCTTTATTTGATGCTTGGTCTGATTTTAACTTCCTTATTCATTATTATTATACTTACGTAGTTTATTAATATTTTCAACCACTGTGCTCCAATTTGAACTGAGTGCATAGTCACCCTATGAACACAACATAGATCCTTTCTACTATTCAATATCCTTTGACATATGAGGAGTTTTTCTTGAGGCCACATGACCAATTGAGTTTGGTTACTTAGGAGTGAACTGGGTATGGGAAGTGACAAAGTGGTATCATAGGTGGTTTTATTTTCTTTTATTATTGTTTGGGAAAGTTAGACAAGAGATTAGGAACATCTCATAACTTGGTTATAAGCTGTTCCTGGGATTAGATAACCCACGTTTGGGGTAAACACCAAGTTTTTAGGGGATGGTAATTGGTGTTTTATATTCCACCTATTAATGTTGATATATTTCCACCATTGAGAGATGCACATGAATTGTGGTATTTTTTATGATTTATGGATATTCTACCTTGGATGTGTATGGAAAGGATCATTATTTCACGCATCATCATAGGTACTTTGGTATTCATATCTCATTCATATTCCATAACATATAAGTGCATTTAATTTCTAGCATTGCCCATGTAGCCTATGATTGTTGAGTGTTCCTTGATTGTTATATATACTTATTCCATTGACATATTATACAGGGAAGGTTAAATTGGTTATTTAAAATGAAAGAATCAACATAAATCGCGTTTTCCCATATAGCTTGATGGTGGCATCTTAAATATCCAACTTTGATCCATGTAAGCTATATACCCTTGGTTATATGAACCAAGCTTTGGATGTGATTACATGAGTACCAATTTCAATATATAAAGTGTATTGACCTTTATAAATTGGGAAGGGTAATCCATATAATCAAGCCATTATACTTTACCCAGTACATTTTTTTGACCAAATGTAAGTGGTAAATTTGTCATTAAGTGGCTGTCAATATCAATTTATAACGTGTATGGGCATTTATAAAATGAAAATGGGAATCCATTTAATTAAACCTAGTATTATGTATATACACATATGTGGAATTAAAATATTAATTATGACTTATAAATGATATTTTTTCCTATAAATGAGAAGGCCAGGTGCAATCTAAACGGTTTTTCCTCCTTAAATTATAATTGAACCATCCCATATGCCAAAACCCCTATAAATCAAAACTTAAAGATATGAAAATACCCCAAACTTATACCAAGGTAGTTGGGATATTATGCCTTGGGTAGTGATTCCCTATGTTCATATTACTACTATAAGTGAGATTTTGGTGTTGGCCCTTGAGTCATTTCTCATTCCGATTGAGATCACTCCCTCCGTACTTTATCAAATATTATTATGAGGCATGTGATTAGAATTTTTAAAGTTATTACACCATGACATCCTCAAGTAAAGAGCTAGGAGGGTGGAGACAATCATACTCCTAAGATGGTGGGATTTGATCTATTAGTATTACCTCTAGGAGTTCCACCTGTGGCACCACCTGCTATTCCCAAACTAGGCTCAAATGCTCAGCTTCAAGTTGGTTTCCTATGCATGATGTAGTTTATATAGGGCGCTCCATGGTGGAATTCTAGATTGCCTTCTATGATTAATTTTTTCCTTAGAGTCTAAGAGATGACCAAGACCGGGAGTTCATGAACGTGGATTAAGGTGCTATGTCCATCATGGACTATTCAACACACTTCACTGAGCTGAAATGTTTTGCACCAATTCTTCTTGGTGATGAGATATCACAAGTGAGACACTTCGAGGATGGGATCAGGTATGTCATCTGATCTTAGGTTAATGTTTTCTTCCTATCTACTATTTT
Source organism: Viscum album (assembly GCA_963277665.1). NCBI lineage: Eukaryota > Viridiplantae > Streptophyta > Magnoliopsida > Santalales > Viscaceae > Viscum > Viscum album. The sequence continues at coordinate 792,611,391 of OY728165.1, read as the reverse complement.
TGATATCATGAACCAAGATCGTATCAGCAAGTGAAACTTGAGGGAAGATGATAGTAGAAGGCATAAAGGGTCAGTGTTGAGACATGGTTGTATCTCTTCCTGCAGTAGGAAGCATCACCTTGAGGATTCTATTCAAAGTAGTGGTGGTCATAATATCTACATTGGTAACTCTGTTGTATGCCATTAATTTGGATGCCAGGGGTAGATAAATCCATAGTGAGATAGAGACCCATTAGAGTGTTGTTCTTATAGCATGATGGGTCATCTTCGAAGGTTTTTCTGAACCTTTTTTCTTGTTTCTAGTAGAATAGGACCCACATAAACTCCACACTTCAAGAGAAGGATCAGTGACCCCACGTCAGGTGGGAAGCTGGAGTAGTGCCGACCGAACATGCCAAGGAGGAGGTCATGGCTAAGGTATCCATACATATGGTCTTTATTGCTAGTAGAGCGGGCCTTCTTAGGGTAGTCCAACCGTAGCTCAGGGCTGTGGACCAAGACAGTTTCACATATTACAACAGATACCCAAGGAATGGAGTGCATGACTATATACTATACAAGGTACTATTCTTGTATCCTCCACTATCATATCTACTTTTTTTGATATAGGTACCTCACACTCCTTTATCTTTGAATCAGTTGTGGAAAGTACTGGGCTTTGAATTTAGTACTTTTATGGGGTGATGACCCTAGACACACCGCTAGTTGTACAGTTAGAGGGTATACGCCAATTGAAGGACTATCCTATTGAGATTATCAGTTATTACATTTTGTGGAATTTATTTATCCTTGAAATGAATGGGTTTTATGTCATACTTTGGAGGGATTGGATCATTTCTTATCATTCCCACATTGACTACTATCAGATAGGGTGAATTTCACATTTTCTAAGGGTGTTAGATATGTTCATAAGGAAAAATGGGATGTTTAGGTCGATCGAGCTAGACTAGAGAATCGTAGGTTGGGAGAAGTGATATCCCATATTGCAAACCTTTTCTTAGATGACCGGATTGTGTTTATGACACATTTTACTATGGTGGTGGATCTTTTTAGGTTTGTTTTCCAAGATTAATTGTCTGGACTACCTCCTAATAGAGAGTAAGATTTTACAATTGATCTCATTATTGGGTAAGCTCCAGTATCTATTCCTCTGTATAAGATGAAACTTACTGATCTCCGGGAGATCAAGAGATAGTTTAAGGATTTATAATCTAAGGGTTTTATCTGACCCAATACTTCTCTTTGGGGCTCTCCCATCCTTGTCACTAAGAAGGAAGATAAAACCCACTAGATTTGCATGGATTATCGATGGTTTAACCATATTACCATCAAGAAATAACACCCATTTCCTTGAATAGATGATCTCTTCAATTAGATCCAATGAGCTAGAGTGTTCTCAAAGATCAAACTGAGATCATGCTATTATCAGGTGTTGGAAGTTTAAACAAACCACCCCAAATTGAACAAAAAAATAACCTATATAAGAAAACAATTATTGTACAAGTAATACTAAAAAGAAAAAAATTAAACATAAATATAAAACAATAAATTAATTCTATAGACATTTATTTTTCTGTGCGGACATCAAGATTACCTCTGTGATTGATCAGTGGGGGGAACTTGAAGGAAATTTATAAATTCCAATACTAAAGGGTTGAAAATGTTTTGAGGGAAAATATGTATGTGAAAATTTTGGTGTAGAAAGACATAAAATATGGATAGACCACCCCAACTCAAACAAAAGAATCCACCTGTATAATAAAACAATTCTTATGTGAGTAATACTTAAAAGAAATAAATTAAACATAAATTTGAAATAATAAATTAATTATATAGATAATGATTTTACTATGAGAACATCAAGATTACCACTATGATTGAGTTGAGGAAGCGTCGTTACTCTTCCTGCAAAGTTAATGGATGGAGCTTAAATAAAAGTGATAAATGAAACACTACAAGGGTGAAAAGGTTTTGAGGGAAAAGAAGTATGTGGAAGTTTTGGTGATAAAGGCATGAAATATGGACAACAATCTTCTAAAATAAATCAAATCTATAAGGAATAATGAAAATTAAATCAACATTTAATTATAATTTTTTTGGTAAAATAGATAAAATATATCATAACAATACCTTTACATCTTCCCAAAGGGTTTCCATAGTTACAATTTATTATTTTAGGGTATTGGTAACATCATCATGTGTAGAATACATTGTCTGTAAGAGTAGTCAAACATTTAATTTAGATTATGTTAATGTAGTAGATAACATATAATATTATGAGGAAAAACATAGTATATTTAAAAAAACTTTTAACTTCTCATTGTACTCTATTTTTTAAAGGTTTTATGGATTTGGTTCTTCTACTGAGAATCCAAATCCCCTATTTTTGGTCCCCTATAATGTACAAGACATTGTCTACATTGGGACTAGAATGAACTGATTTTGATCTCCCAATAAAAGGTTCATCATTGATTGAATTTTCATCTGACCCAACATTTGTTTTATTCACCATAAGTAAAATCAATCAATTATTATTTATTAGATATGAGACATAAAATACTTTCACTTATTGTGATTCCATTATGAACAGCTTGTCTTTTTCTCCTTATACACTGAAATTCACCTTCTTGAAGCTCATTTCACAACTTTCAATACAATCATATTGTCAACCCATTTGAAACAGAAAATCATCACTTGAAATATTGTATAATACAACTCATATATCTATTCAATAATTCCAAAATATGACATATTTTCATAAATTGGTTTTCTATCCTTGGAATCAGATATGTACATCACTTCCGTTATAAGTGTAACACCTTTGTTTTTCATCATACTATAATCATAGTGTTCTTTTGTATTGAAAGTATGACCATTGATTATAAACCTAGTGTAAAATATAACATTATCAATTGGACCCCTCACTATCCATTGAAGTTTTTCGACAATTGAATTCATATTTTTAGATAAATCTATATAAACTTGATCATGGAACCATCCTATAAATGACTGATTATATGTATTTTATATCTATCTTTTAACCATTGATGATTCAAATCTCTATGAATTTATTTGTGGGATTCAATGTATGGATCAACATATTCACTATTATGTAAAATGTAAAGGTGCACTTACTCCCGATCTATCAAGTTAACTATAAAAACATCTCTTCTAGAAATATCTTCGCCTATAAGGTATCCACTATGAGGAGACTTTGGGAGACTGATGTTATGAACATCAGATAAGTAATCGGTTGAGAATTAAATAGATTCTTCAACAATATATCATTCTTCACTAAAACCTTGTGGATGACTTAAATTCTTCACATAACCTTTCAAAATCTTCATATACCATTCAATGGGGTAGATCCATTTGTAATGGATAGGACCACATAGTTGAACCTCTCTAACCAAGTGAACCATCATGTGGACCATTATATCAGGGAATTATGGTGGGAAGAACATATCTAATTCACATAATATTACTAAAACCTCCTTATTCATGATTGGAAATTTCATTGGATCTACAACTTTACCTTATATAGATTTGAAAAAGAAGTAGATTCTAGTTAATGTATTTCATAAATTTTTAGGAAAAATGCAATGAAAAGGAATGAGCATCAAATATTGAATCAAAACATGAAAGTCGTATGATTTTAGTCCTTATAACATCAAATTATTTAATGAAATTACATTATTTATATTTTATGAATACCCATATGGAACTTCTACACTATTAATGAAAATAAAAAATTGCAATTTTTCATGTCTGGATAGAGTGTAAGCCACTGGAGGAAGAAAGGTCTGCCCTTTACCCTTCACCTATTTCAACTATTTTCTTATCCCCGTGTAAGTTGTGTCCTAGCCTTGATGTAATCTTCAATTTTTATAGTAAAATTTAGTATCATTCCAATAACACTATCAAATACATTTTCTTTTTCTATATGCATGATATTAAGAAAATTTCTAACATACACCATTAGCACTAGTTATTAACTCATGGCCTATTGAAGGTGTCATTTGGGCTGTATAAACATTATTATATATGATTAAATGGGTATCTATGGGGACATGTTATGATAAATGAATCCTTGGGGCCTCTATGAATTCTATATTTATAGGATAAATCCTACTTTTAATACTTGCAATCCTCTAACTAAGGCTAGTCCTGCATCTATTAAAATGAGATCTTAAGTCTTTCTTAAATACCCTAAACATATGAAAATATAGTATAGAAAATTAAGGAGTAATAAGAAACCTAAATATGATAAATAATAATAATAAACTATCATTCAATCAACTATAAGATCTAAAAATTCATTGATAAATTTTTTAATAAATAAAGAGTTATTTCATATACATGGATGGTAATCAGAGATTCCTAAGGGTGGAACCAATAAATGTACATCTAAAATGATGAATACCTAAAAATAATTTCTAATAATTATGCCAACATATATAGAATTTTATAACCTCCATTCTATTTTTTTTGGAAAAATTGATGTAACATCCTAAGGAATTATTACATTTAATATTAATGGTATATCAAATAATTGAAAACATCTCAAAATTATAATTTCAATTAAAAATCAATAAGGAATGTAAAAAATAATTATAGGAAAAGAATATGCCTAATAAAAATAATGGTTTTAAAAATATCAAAATTATTATTTGATAAATTCATTCAATAATTATTTCTAGATAGGTTGAAAATAAGAATTATTTTCAAGCACACGAAGAGTAGGCTTTATGAGAAAATTTCATTTTCATGGACATTATGGGTTAAATAGTGATTTTGTGCACATAGTATAAAATTTTAATCATAATTAAATAAATAATAGTAATTATGGAAGATATAGAGGATTTAAGTTAAATGGTATATGACCCACTCTTACAAAAATAATTTTGAAGTGAGACGAATCTTCATAAGTAAAATTGGATGATGAATTTCAACCATTGAATAAACTCTATTAAACATGTGATGAATTAAATGGTTGTATGAAGGATTTTCAAAAGTTTCTAAAAACATAGATGAATTTCAAGAATGAATTAGAAATGTATTATATAAAAAAGAATGTAATGTAAGAGAAATTTATAATTTATGTCACACTACATGATTTACAAAAAACATCCTTTTATATTAGATATTGGTTTTTCATCTCACATTAGAGGTAAATTGATTAAATTAAAGATTTTTGACAAGTTCAAAGGGTACATATTATTTTAGAAATGGTGGATATATTAAGATAAATGGTTTTCATTTAAAAGTTGTTGGAAATAAAAGGAAATGTTAAATACTGATCCATTTTAAGATGGATTAATGTAAAACATGCATAGTGTTTATTAGATGTCTGATGAATGAAATGAAGTAATTTTTAATAAGTATTAATGAGTGGTTTATAATTTCAAAGATGGATATATTTTTATAAAGGTATAGAAAAATAACTGAACCATATTCTAATTTGGGGTTGGAAAAAATTTATGGTAATTGTGTTTGAAAGGGGAAATTGATTTGTGGTAGTAAAAATTGATCATATTAGATAATGAGACATTAAAATTCTGACTTAAAAAGGATGGGTTGGGAGGTTTTTATGATGTCAAGATAAAATTGATAGACATTTTTTACTAATTAGATTGGGGAGATTGTTAATATTCTAAAAAATAAATTAAGGATTTAAATGAAACAACACTTGGGATGACCCTAGTGAGTCTTTATCTTAGATATGATCTATTAGGTGGTGGTGGACATTTGATTCAACTAGAAATATTCAAATGTGAGTTCTCTCTCAACTTACTCATAATTTTTAATTGTAATATCCGAATGAGATATTGTAAGGTTTTAAGGAATATGGGTCTCCCCAAAAGTGGTATTTCGATTCTAGATTTTCTTTTCATTTAGCTTGGACCATCATCTCACATAATCTTTGGCTAGGAGATGCAAGCATAAAGGCCACACATTTAACCTTAATAGATGGTGGAATCTTGATGGTGTTAAAGATCCTCTCAATTTTCTCAACCCAATCCTCTGTCTCTTTAGAATGATATTACTTTGAAAATATGGAGACTTATGGTGAAGAAACTATAGATAAATATCCTTATATCCATAAAATGTTCAATTAAATCAAAAGAAAATGGATATAAAAATTAATGTCTCTTTATAAATATAGTGAATGTGCATGTTCCATGGACCAGCTCAAATGGAAGGATACAATAATCATCAATTAAAATATTGTTCCAAACATCACTTGGAAACTCAAGAGAGGAGGATACGAGTTTTGGATATACACTCCTTGAAACCTATCACTCAAGCTCTGAAAACCCTATCTTTTTTCAACCAAACATCCACAATAAACAATATTGCCCACAAGGAGATGCCGACGACAAAGAAAGAATGATGATTAAAAAAAATAGATATTTCTAAACAAGCAATCAATGAGTGAGGAGGGGGAGGATAAAATAAGATTGACACTCTAAATCATCTGAGAGAAAGTAGAGATATCAAAAACCTGGAAAACATTTGAGCCTTGGAATTGTTCGAGACTTGATTTGAGCTCTGATTCACAAAGGAGAAGTGCTGACAAAGGGTGGCTTCTACAGAAAGCTTCATATATCACGACGAGTTCACGACAGGATAGGGTTATTTAAATAGATCGAGACACTTTTATCAGTGCAAAAAAAAACGATGATAAATATTGCTTTTATCAACTCTTATTACTTAAGCGTTGATAAAAGATTTATAATTATAATTATAAATAAAAAGTTTTGTAAATATATTTATATAATTATATATATATTTAATATATATATAAATATAAATATACTAAATATATTATTTATTTAAATACATTTATTATAATTTTATAATTATTTAAATATATAATTATTTATTTATAAATATATAATTTTTTTAAAAAAAATAATATTTATGTCATTATATATATTTATATAATTATATATATATATATATATATATTTAATAAATATATATAAATATAAACATAGTAAATATATTCATTATTTAAATAAACTTATTACAAATTTATAATTATTTAAATATATATAATCTTTTATTTATAATTAAATATATAATTTTTTAAAAAATAATATTTAATTATTTATAGTTATAAATATATACATGTATAGATATGATAAATATACATTTATTAATATATTTATTTATAAATATTTTTTACAAATATTTTTTAATATTATTAATGAATATTTAATCTTAGGAGAATTCATGTTAAAAATGAGTAAAATTGAAGAATTAAAAATGAGTATACTTTACCAATATTGAAAAAATATATAAGTTTTATTAATTAAATATAAATTATTAAAAAATATGGATATATATTGAAATAAAGATGAATAAATACTGAAAATATTAAAACATAGTAAATAAATATATATAAAATAAATAGTTTAAATTGATTAAATTTCCAAAAAAATTACAAATTAAAAATTAAAAATTAAAAATTAAAAAATTTAAAATTTAAAATTTAAAATATTAAAAATGAATTAATACCAAACTTTAATAAATTTAAAAATAAATAAATAAAATTTACCATGATTAAAGACATGATATATTAAATGTATCATGTTATAAGAAAACTCTAAAATGAATACTAAAATTTGAATAAATTACACAAATATTAGGTGTATGTGTTTCTATATAATATTTCATTAATTACAGAAATATTTGTGTGTGGGTGTTGTGTATAAAAATGAATTAATTGAGTATATGTGAAATCAATATAACATATGTTTGATCTATGTTAAATTTAGAAACCAATAAACATTAAATTATGTTCATTACTCGATGCAATTAGTTAGTTTTTTTAATTCATATCAATTTTTAATTATAAACCATTATTCACTAAATATATTACTATTTAATGTTAAACATAAATATTTTGTATTATATAAATCAAAATTATATACATTCATATATATTTATATACGTAATATATTATATTTATTAACATTATCAATAATTTTTTAATTAATAAAATGTTTAATATTTTTCTCAATTTACTTATTTTTAATTTTTATTTGTTTAATTTATATTTTACATATACATATATATTTAAAATATATTATTTTTTAGTATTTATAATTTATATATAGTACAATCAATTTATTTATTTTTATCAATAATTATTTAATTAATAAAACCATTAATATATTTTTTAATAAAATATTTTTTATTTTTTATTTATTTAGTTATTTAATTTTATTCAAACCTTTATTAGTGCTAAAAAATGATGATAAAAGATCCCTTTATTAGTGCCAAAAAAAGCGTTGATAAAGGGTACCCTTTATCAGTGCTAAAAGTAAAGCACTGATAAAGGGTACCATTATCAGTACTAAAAATAAAGCACTGATAAAGATCAGTGCTATTAAAGGCTTGTTTTTTAGAAGTACTAGAGTGGTTCTAGAGGTTTTTTGGCTGATAAAAGATGGAATTAAGGATAATCCATGACGTATGAGGTTTCACAATGAGAAAATAAGGTTCACAACCACTCGAATCAATTGTGTGGATCCATCAGCTATGTGGAGTCATCGACTACGTGAAATTGGTTACATGGCTGAATGGTTACATTATTGGACCGACTACGTGGATGGATTGACCACGTGGATTGGAACATGATTGATTAGCTATGTGAGTGACCAGATATGTGAGAAATTGACTATGTGAATCGAGTATGTGGTTGGATCATCTACATGAGCCATTAACTACGTGAATCTGCCGCGTGGTTGGATCAACCATGTAAACTAGCTACATGGCTAGATTAGCTATGTGGTTTGGCTACAAGAATCATATAGGAGGAATAAACTATATAGGGGTTTGGGATACGTATGGATTTTGACTACGTGGGGATTTCAGCTACATGAACGATCGGCTATGTGAGGATTTTGGCTATGTGAGAGATTTGGCTACATAGAGATTTCTGCCAGTTCATGAAAAATGACCATGCAGGTCTTTCGATGGAGCAAATAAAGGGCCTTAAAAGAAAAATCCATCAAGTATAATTTCATCCTTTATTTTCTAAGATGACTAAGGCTATAAACATGTCCTTGTGCATGGATTTTAATGAGATTCATAATAGTTGGAATTAGATATTTTAGGATCTTGAAAATCTGATTGTCCCATATATGTCAACTTGGAAATTAAGGCCCTTCCCTTCATTCCTTATTATTTGTGTTCTCTCAATACCTAATGTTTTAGAACCCTTCCCTTGGAGTTGTGGAACCCTTCTTCCACTGGCTTGTGTTTTCCCCACTATGTTTCCATCTTATGTGCACCCCTTATTTTGGTTCAGCGAGTCCCATGAGGCTTCTTTCTTCTAGGTAGGGGATTTATTGTTTCTCTTATTTATTTACGTGTAATTGTAAATTAGCATGGTTTTTACCTTTGGGTAGAAATGGAATTAACCTAATAAATATTAAACTGGATTAATAATGAATTAGATTGTGATCGCATGTCGATGATGTTGTTGCTTTCTACCATGAAAACAATTTGCCTCTTGATTTTCTATGCAATGTGTTATCTATGTTATACTTGTTAGCATGTATTATTATGTAATGGATTAGCATGTTTCCCCTAATGAAAAATGGTAAAGAACACAAATTCAAAATTATTTTATAATTAATTGTCTTAAGAATTAAAGAAGATGCATATTTGTAATCCTATGTTTGTTGTAATTTGATAATGATCTAATTGATGTTGATCAAGTTTTTAATTAAATATGTTATTCCATATGTTGATGGAATTTGAAAAAAAATTTGAAGCATGTGATTTCTTGTTGATGAATAGAATTAAAGGCATGTAAATGGATCATATTTCCATATTTTTTTGATACAATAATTAAATATAAGTACACGTTTTACCATTTGATAGTTTGATATAGCTTTATGTATTAGGTTTACTATAATTGGAACCTATGAATAATGAATCAGTTAATTCAAGATGGAATAAGAACCAGTTGTGTGATAAATATAATGGTAAGGGCATTCATTTCCTATTTTCTTGAGAAGGTCGAGTGCCTTGTGATTGGAGTTGTGAGAGCTCTTTTTTTTGTGAAGGCTAAATGCCTTGTTTGAGGGCCTAGATTTCCCTATTGACTATGTTTGTTTCTTAGTTCCATGTGATGTGATATAGATATGAGCTTCACTATGTGATATGTTATGATCTTGGGATGGATGATGTGATATGTGGTGAGGAGGTCTGGATGATGTGGTAATAGTTGACGCCTATGATGGCGATATGCATGAGGATGTTAGGGATGGCACCAGGGATGATGAAATGGGTTTAATATGGGAGTACTCATTATTGATGTGATAAATTTGAATGTTTTCATGAAATGAATTTGTTTAATGGATGATGTCCACGTTTTTTATTATATCTACATTCCTTTCCCCGCTACTTAATACAACTGAATATGCTTGGTTACATGTTTCCTCTTGGTGATAACTTAGGATGGTTTTCCTAGAATACATGGATTATGGAAAGAAATAATGTTTAATAAATACATAACCCATAGGGTTGGTGATGATTGAATGAAAATTATGGAACGATGTTAATCTTGAGAAACAATGGATTCAGTTTTAATTATTCCTAGAGGACATGGTTTTAGATTATTGATTAAAGTAATATAATCTGGAATGTCATTAATTATTAATGAATTAATTAACATAAAGTGAAATGATAATAAGAAAATAAGTAATTAATGTGTCACTTTAAATTATTTTGTGTTGATAGGATATCTAGTCTTAGTAGTGGCAGCTGGGAGTCTGAGTAACATTAGTTTTAGTTGAGTATAAGACAAATTTATGCCCATAGTGTGGTTGTGAGCTGTATTATATCTTTTATATTTTTTTATTTCCTATGCTGACCCACCCATATTTTTAGGGTGACTGAAACCTTGTTGACTCTAAGAGGGTGTTTCCCCAACATCCCAATGGGAGGATGGATGAATGACTATCCCCTCTTTCCCTGCTCTCTTCTCTTGGTAGTCTAAGACAAATTTATGCCCATAGTGTGGTTGTGAGCTGTATTATATCTTTTATATTTTGTTATTTCCTATGCTGACCCACCCATATTTTTAGGGTGACTGAAACCTTGTGGACTCTAAGAGGGTGTTTCCCCAACATCCCAATGGGAGGATGGATGAATGACTATCCCCTCTTTCACTGCTCTCTTCTCTTGGTAGTTACTTATGATGGTATGATTGATGGTTAGTTTCCCCATATACGTGTATGGAGGGTTGTGATGGATTTTGGTTATTTCACACATGTCTCTCTAGATATAGTATCCAATGGATTATTATAGGAATGATGTTTATAAGCTATGATGGGTTGAGGTACCTAGTCAGTATATGGGATGTGTTGGCTTGAGGTACTCACTTGATGTATGGGTTGTTATGGCTTGAGGTATAATACCTGATCTATGATACACATCATACAGGATATGGTGGATCCCAGAAACTAATTGGTTACTATTTGGATTTAGGGGTGGGATGATGTGATGATTTGATGGACGAGGTGGATTTTGTGATGTCTTTCCCAAGTGTCTTTAAGCTGGCTTATTTTTGAGAGAGATGACTCAGGACTTGCGATGTTGGGGAAGAGTGAAAAACCAATAGGGAAGCAAAATCAGGATACCCTTGATGTTTCCTTATTATATTATATGATTTCTTGTATGTGATACTTGGTGAGAGTTAGACATGGTGAGGCCGGGAATATAGTATACCTACTTAGATGGTGAGTTAGTTTTATTGTTATTCACTATTATTTATCATTCTTTCTTTATATTTTTCATTAGAGTACCTGTGGAGGATTCTACTAACTATATTGTTATTCTCACCCCATGTTTATCAAAATTGTTTTTTAGATCAGCTAGATCAGGTTAGATATTGGGCTAGATATTATTATCTTGTGGTTTTGCAGGATCTATTTGGGCTTTGTGGTCACAATTGTCATTACCTTTTTGTACTTGTAGTTTCCCCTTTAGTTCTTTCAGTATTGTATGACTTTTCATGTTTTCACTTAGGATTTCTTTATATATATATATATAAGCAAGCATTTATTGATTTATTTATATTATCTCTCTCTTATGTATGTTCTCTTACAGGGAAATTCCTCTCATATGTATGCTTATTATATCCTCAGTACTATTTGCCAACCCAGGGCCTACTAGAGGTGGGACTCGAACTATCATAATCTCCCATATCTCATTTCCAACCTTGGAGGGGTACACTTTGAGGGGAGGGAGTCATGAAATTCTATAATAATCATCAATGAATGACACAAAATACATTTCTCCTCACATGGATATAACTAGTGCTTTCCAAACATTAGAAGTGATTAACTATAAGACCTCCTTGATCCTCATCATTGACGTTTTGAACATCAATATGTTTTTCTTGATCAAAATACAATCCTCAAAAAATGGTAAGGATACTTTTATAAGCCCAGGTAGAAACTTAAAATCAATAAGAATCTTGAAGACTCATTTAGACATATGGAAAAGTTTTCAAATACATGACATCATCAACGTTTTCATTGAGGTGGTTGATGTGACAAATATCTCCACCTCCTTGTACATTTCACCCATAATCTCATACATTTTCTTTGAGATATTCTCTGTTATCATCACTATATTTTCTCCCTTCACAATCACCATCACTCATTTCTTGGTGCAATTCATGCATCAAATATCGTCAAATTATCCCAATGACAATATGTCATTCTTTAAGTGCTTCACATTATATACTCTTTGGATTGTTCAAATAATACCATCATGAATCTTCTGTTGGTTGATACCGACTCCAACGATCTTCAAGGTGTGATCATTCCCCATCTACACATGTAATTTCAGTGTAGGTTCATATTGATCAAACTATTACCTTTAAGACATCTTGTGTTATGTTTTACTCAAGTCGATTATCCATGCATCTTTGAGATGTTGTCAATCTCCAATAGCCTTTATCGCTTCATTGACTAACATGTATCAGTTTTAGAAGTAATTGACACATTTCCTTGAGAATTATTTTCATCGCACTTCCTGTTCAAAAAATCCTTCTTGATGTGCCTTTTTTTTCAAAATTGTAACATGTGACATTTTTCTTTATGTTCTTTGATTTGGACCTATTGTGATTTTGGATCACTAGAACCACACTCTGATTTCCTTCCTCTTTCCATTGATAGAGCCTCCACTTGGTGTGAGTTGTATGTTTGTCCTCCTTGTTATTGCACCGACTTTTTTTTCAATAATCGCAACTACAACATTGTTTAATAGAAATATCTCTATCAATATATTGTTGATGAGGTTGATGATAAAGTTATCATATGAATCAAGAAAACTTTGTAGCAGAATCCCTGCACATTCATTATCCTAATTTTTTTAGTCCAATGTTGTGATCTAAGATAACATGGAATTAAAGGTATGGATTTGGTCAGTCATTGATGGTTAATATATCATCCAAGTGTATAATTTTTACTTTAATAAAAAAAAATGTGTGCAGTGACTTGACCTTGTTTAGTATTGTCATAGTATCACAAATTTCTTTCATTGTCGTTTTCTCTACTATTCTTTACAAGAAATCATCAATCAAATCCAAATATATATTGGCAATGATATTCTATATCATGTCATTCCATTTCCCATATGTCAGGCCCACCAATCTTTCACCAATTTCCTATAAGAAATTATCTTTTATCAACTTCGCTTACATCTTTATTTTACACAAAGAAAAATTATTCCTGCTGAATTCTTCAATCTTGAATTTCACCATCTAGAAACATCATCAATCTAGAACCTTCGATGGTGTATTTAATAATATAAATAATTTTTTTGATGTGAAATATCAACTACGTTCACAATCATAGAATATACTAAAATTTATGGTAAAAATTAATAACCAAAAAACTGAATAGAACTGGACCAAAATCATCCTCCAATATAAATTATTTTGACAAAAAATGATCAGAACTTTGATTAAGTGATAATTACGAGATGAAAATAACATGAAAAAAATTATAAAAAAAATGGACACCAAATGTAACATGGAAAAACCACTCAAAATGAAAGGAATAAAAAAATAAAAATAGAAATATCTTAAGTAAAAGAAAGAATGCTCTCTCACTATAGGCTGTTGCCATCCCTCCCCACTCATCTGTTGGTTGGGTGTGGTGGGGTTTGGCCACCCACCAAATGTACCATGCCTGCCCCCTATGACATATCAAAGGGGTTGCTCCATCCAAAATAAAAAATTACTCACATTGTGTTCTTAATTTTTCATATGATAATGTTAACATGATGTTATTTTTTTCCACTCAATTGATTGTTAAGACATCATGATGCCTATTTATCCATCCATCATATAAGATATTATCATCACAATATGTATGTCAACTATTTTGTAAAGTGCATATCACAAAATTGTCTCTTGTTTTCAATTAATGAAAAAATATCCTTGATATATTTTGCATTATATCTGGATATATTCATTCTTATACATGAAGCATTTTATATCAATTCTGTATTTCATTTACTATTCATTTCTCCTTCTTATATCACTACAAGGCACTACAATTTATATTCTAAAACATCAAATTCTATATACATTGCATTTTATAAAATTCTATAGTAATAAGACATCATCATGTTCAACCAAACATTATAGAATAACTCAGTATAATTAATGAATATTTATATAATTTTATAATATTTCCAAATAGACATAGATCACATGATCCTGACATCTTTATCTAATGATAAAGTCAAAAAAAATGTAGCAACTTCATGATGTACAAATCATGAAAAAAACTTCAGGATGACTTTTGAAGATCCAAATGATATTTCATCCTTTATAATCATATTAAAAATATCTAAAAACATATGATATTTAGATTTCAAAAATAATCATGAAATTTTGATGTCTTTATCTCAATATATGTCCAAAATACAAATGGTTTTGAATACCAAAAGGGAGTAAATGAACATGATGGTGCCAAAATGCATTGGATTAAAAGTTAGTCTTGGAAATGCTGACAACATATGAATCGAAACATAGTACATCATTTGGGATGATGATAGAAACTATCCCAAATCACTAAAAAACATGGTTTAAGGCCCAAAATTCATCATGGGACATGTAAAAAAAGTTATACAAAATCAAAACAGGAATTATAAAGTGAAAACATGAAAAGTTTCATAATATATTATCAAACCAAATCAAATATTAAATAATAAAATAATTTAACATGCCAATCATAAACAAAGAAGAATATGTATCATATGGCATCATGATTCACGAATTTGCATCACTGGTAGACCAACTATTTCCCATGTTATTCATTAATCTTAATTATCCATGATCCAAGTGAAAATATTTTTTTTTCATATTTACATTATAATTCTTAAATATAACATAAAAAATTGATCTAGAAAATCAAAAACACAATTAAAATCGATCATACCATCCAGATATCCCAGAAAATAATCTTAATATTAGAAATCAATGATACATGAAAAGGTATCTCTTCAATACTCAGTAGCAACCAGAATGCATTTAATACATTGAGGGAGAAAAATTCATTCAAGGCTGACACCGAAATTTCTCCCTCTAGCAGCCTATAACCCCATAACCATAATAAATTTTAAATAAATAAATATAGTTGTCGTTGTTACTCATCTGTGATAGTCATAATTATTTTTAAATAGTTATGACTCTTATTTTCACTAGAATTACTTTAGATTTATTAATTTTTTCAAATTATTATCCATGCATGTGTGATTATCATTACTCATTAGTCATATTCATTATCAAAATCCCAAAAAATGTATTTATATAAACATATATGATTTTCATGGACGTGGGTAATAATATTATCATAGTGACTATTACCTAAAAGTATTTAAGCCACCGTGGTCTATCCATTTTCAAAAACTCATATTTGGTCTTTATCCCCGATCTATATTTTTTTTCAAAACATCCATTATTATTAGGATGTAGTGATAACAATGAGCTGGTTTGTGGGATTTCCATGTGTGAGAATGAGTTGTTTATTAAGTTGTTTAATTCTCTTGTAGCGTTGTTGTATTAGGTAGTAGTGTGGAACTACCCAGGACAACATTGTCTTTCCTCAATTAGAAGTTAGGGGTAGTTAGTTGTTGGGTGGTGGTATTAAATGGGAGAAGATTGTGGAGGAGGGATATGATTAATTTTGAATTTCAATAGATATTTTGGGCTGTTTGGATCATGGGAGGTTCAGCCTGGGCTTCGAGGAGTGGTCTTTGGCTAAGAGTGTCATCTTCCCCTATCACCCTTCTTCCTATTGTAATAGATATTGTTCTCCTGCTAGTGGAATAATCAGTTTGTTGTGTCATTTGTTCTATAACTTCTACACTAGATTCTACTGAGTGATCCCTGTTTGGTTTGTTACCTAACAATTTGAAAACTTCACTGAGGAGACTGTTGAATGTGGAGTGATAATAGTTGGATGATCACTAAGAAGTTTATGAGAGGAGAGGAATAAACATAGGTGTGTGTAATGTGTGACAGATTGAAGAACGGTGGGGAAGATCATTTCTAGTAATTCATTGAAATGTTGGAAGACATGATTGCTGATAGAAAACAAATACTATTATGCAGGAAATTCTCTCCCCTATACCTAACCTATTCTTCAAAGATGCAGTTATAGGCGAACATAGAAGCTGGGAAGACAAATAGAGTTGGTGTCTGTGGACATTCAAAGCTTGATGAAAGTTGAGAAGAAGATGGGTGGTTGATCAGTTGGCTACCGAATAAAATTTACAACTTAGGATTTTCATAGGAATTGGATGACCAGAATGAAAACAAGTGTTGAGTTTTATATATTTTTAGGAGATGATTCTTTGGGTCGAATCACAAAAATGGAGACTTACTTAAAACTCATTCATACGTTGGAAGATATGAAAATTCATTGGGTGTATAATTGGATATATAATATAGTTATGAATTTATTTCTATCATGGTTGAGTGCTAATCCACGTTTGGAATGGGAGGAACTGATGCTGTCATAAATAGAGAAATACAACAGGGAGAAAATGGAGCTTTTCCGACAGTAGTCTGAGAAGAAGTAGTCCATGTAACTTCTGGAAGATGTTAAATAGGTACAGCTTTGATTCAAACCAACACATCCTGACAAGGTATTTACTTATTTTATTTTTAGTGTGGAAAACTGAGATTGGTATTCTGTGGAGGTGCATCCAATTCCTAGACTACCTTCACCACCTTTATCTATAGAAGAACAAAAACCATGTGTATTGTCAGCTGAACATATGTGGCAGAGTGCAGAGAAAGTTACTTCACTTTCTACTCTCAGCAATAAAGAGGAACACTTGTGTTGGAAGTATAAACCTATTTTCCTCTATGGAAGCACCTACATCCACTGTAACAATGGAGTCTAGACAATTTTAGAGTTGGCAATAGTTTGATGTGTTTGGATCTGAAGGATTTGGTGTCACCTACCACACCTAATTAATGGACTTTTTATTTTCTCTATTTTTAATCATTGGTTTATGATGTTAGTTTATATCCCTATAAATAGGGGGTTTTTTGTGTGTTGTAAGAAGAATTCCAGTGTGAAAAAATAAATACTAGTTTGTGTTACCTTCTGCTTTTGTGTGTTGAGATCACCACCAGTGATTCTATGTAAGATCCTCCATCAGTGGTATTATAGGTGTTTGAAGAAGTGCTTGTGAGATTTGTGTCTGCTTCCACTGTCTATAACCACCTTTAGTGGTATCAAAGGGTGTTTAAGATGAGGAGTGAGCCAACGAGACTTGATACCAATCTATTGTAATGACCATAGGTAGAAGAAAATGAATAGTTAATATTATTCATTTAGAGTGAAGTTTTTTTTACACACATGACACTTTATCTTTTTTACATTTGTCAAAAGTGATTCAAATAGTAAAATTTTGTTTCATTCTTACTAAAAGGAGTTCCCATGCCTAATCCTCTATCCACTTTTTATTTTCTCCTTGTTTTCCCCTGGTCCTTATTATTTCCATGCCTACTCTCATTCTAGGTGTAATAAAAAAAGAGTGATGTTTGTCGTCCATTTTTGAGTCCATCTCACTTAAAATAATTTCACCTTTCTGAAAAAAATTGTGTTATCAAAAAATTTGTTACAATCCCCAACTTCGAAGAAAAATAATTTTTGTAATTTATAATTCTAAAAAAACAATTAGCACTATCCGAAAAAATGACTTTTTTGGATATTGAATTCAATTTCATCGATGAACCCTTAAATATATTTCCAGACATCAACAACAATAATAGACACCCTCCACCTTCATCTTACACCTATCCATCTCATCTCTTGAAGATGAATAAACTATCTACACTAGAAGCTACCAAAGAAATGGAGTTGCTATCCGATGCAGATGCCTTCCCAAAAGGCACCAAAGAAAAGAAGTTGATATCAAATGCATGCATCTTCCTAAAATTTGAGACCTACATAAACATTGTATCCATCAAATCATCCTCTGATTTAGGATTCCTAAAGCTATGGATCCCTGTGTCTATTCCCTTGATGAAGAATAGTAATGCCTACTTCCTATGCATCTGAGTCTCAGTGAAGTCCCAATGTAAGGGGAGACATTTTGAAGAATATAAACTTGAGGCAGATGATTCTGTGGACTAGAATCTGATTCGAGAAGAAAAGTAAGAGATGGAATAATTCTAGATCGAATCAATAAATTCCAATTTTCTTTCTTCTACTGGTATTTTGATAATGCGATCATGTCAAGTGATCTGTTTATTAGTTTCTACATGTGTTGTTGAATTTACTGGTGAAATTTACTATAAAGAATTCATTATAGTCATTGGCCATCCACCTAAATATGATTCAAATTCATGGGTTACAAAGAAAATAAGTTTGATGGGGGGGTGTTGGAAGTATAAACCTATTTCCCTCTATATAATCACATACCTCCACTCCAGTAATGGAGGTTGGACAATTTCCGAGTTATCAATAGTTTTATGTATTTGGCGATGAAGTATTGGGAGACACCTACCACACCTAATTAATGAACCTTTTATTTTCTTTGTTTTTGGTCATTGGTTCTTTCTGTTAGTTTGTATCCCTATAAATAGGGAGTGTTCTATGCGATGTAATATGATTTTCATTGTGAATAAATAAATACTAGTTTGTGTTACCAACTGACTTGGTGTATTGAGATCACCACCAGTGATCCACTGTAAGATCCTCCATCAACTTAGACCTATTCTACATTGAAAACCTCATACTATAAATATTGTTTATCTAGAACAGAAGAAGTAAGTAGAGGATGGACACAACACTGCTATTCATAGAAACTTGAGGTCTGAAACTACAAGATTCTGGAAAACCAAATGAATCCAAACCAAATTCATTTTTCCCACATGCAATTCTTGAATTTAGTGGATCACAATTAAATAAAGGTTAAGTCATGGGAAAGAATAGTGAAGTGTCATGACCCGCCTTCACCTAGATGAGGGAAGGGGCAAAATATTGCCAAAACCTTCCTTCCTAAAGTTAAAGGAGATATAATGACCCCCGATACTCGCCTTCAATAGGCCCCGACGTGGTGACTAGAACCAAGGGTATAGTGTAAAGACCCACCAATTCTCATTGGATTAAGAGTATAACAAGTATTCACTAGGCCTTAAGAGACATCCCCAAGATTCCAAAGGATGGCAATAAATGTTGAAGGGTTTCAAATACAAGTCCAGGGAAGATATACCCTTTAAGAAAAACCCATAAACCAACCAAGCATAACCAACATTCACTATATGATGCATGAAAAAATGAATGACAACTAAACAACTTCATTTATGTCAAACCACATGAAAGTACACAACAGCATAAGACCAAACTAAGCAAAGTAAACAGCGGATAAACAACTCAAGACTCTCAAAATACACTACAACTCCATGCTTTATAAGATCCAAGCTCCACAACATCTCCCAAGCATCACCACGAGCCACTAGAAATAAGATTATTTACCATTACCTGTGTCCCGGAATACAACATCTGCAAAAGTACCAACATGAAAAAGCAGGGGTGAGTATAAAACTCAGTAGGTTTTCCCCCAATGACTTCCCTACTCACGCCACTAGGATAGAAGAGTTAGCCACATTTATATAAAAAATTTTATATAATTTTTTTTCTCAAAATCGGTTTATAACTAAATATAAACAAGTTTCCAAAACTGTTCATAACCAAAGGCATTCTAAGAGAAATTGAAACCAATTTTCTAGCAAGTTAATTTTCTATAAAAATAACCAAACAATCTTACGAATCATTTCACAAACATTCCTTTTTGGCATACCCAACAATTTCCACCAACCCATGTAACCAACCATGCATGCTACCTGGAAGAGGAGATAATCCCTAACCCTTATCCATCCCAACCATGATGGGGGAGAATTATTACCCTTATCCAACCCAAATGAACATGAATGCTTGATGGGAGAGAGCCCTAATCCTTATCCATCCCAACACTGATGGGGGAGACTCCTAACCCTTATCCGTCCCGAATTCAATATGAACACACACCACATATGCCCATCAATCATTCCAAAATTCACTTTCAATAAAAACACCTTTTTATTGAAAACCATTTCCGTAAAAAACATTTCATTCTCAAACCATTTCAAATCCAAACCATTTCAATAAAACTCCCATTTTAATGAAAACAAAATTCATCAAAGTCATTTCAATCTCAAACCATTTCAATAAAATGACCTTTTTATTGAAAACCCATTTTTCATCAACCCATTTACAATTTCAGTAATCATAATTTAATAACAACATTTTAAATTTAAGAAGCCAAATCAATTTTCACAACATTTCACCAAGATTTCACAATTACATCAAAACCATAAATCATCACTAAAGAGATTTATTCCATGCTTTTCCCAATCAAAACCATTCAAATAAACCAATTTGAAACTAAGATAATCAATTCTAGTAAAAGGACTGGAGAGTGAAGCCTCCAACCTCAATGGTTTTGACGAAAACCCTAACAAACGAAGAACGCACAAGAAAACCCAGCCGATTCACCAAGGATCCTCCTTAGATCTCTTCTCCTAACACAACTATGACCAAATATTATCATTTTTGGAATCCACACACTTAGATATACCCATAACAGGTGTAGATATATGAAACTGAGAGAAGAGGAGAAGTAGATCTAAGTAGATATGAGAAACCACACAAGAACGATCACATACCTCAAGAATATGGCTTCAATTCACCAAGAGAAGCCTTTGAATCACCTCTGGAAGGATGGGAGAACCCTCTTTGACCTTAGAAGAAGAAAAATCCCGAGTAAGGGCCGCTTAGGAGGAAAAATGATCCACTTAGAGGAAAAAACGCGTGACATCCACTTTTATAAGATCTCATTTAAGTGGCCTCACGGTCAGTTCGAACGGTTTGACAAACCATGCGCTAACCGTGCATTAGCTACTTCCTCATCCACACTTCTCACAGGGTTTGGCCACATGGTTAGACAAACTATGCACCGCCCATGCGGAAGCTACTGCCTCCAAGACCAACTACACATGGTTTGGCCGCACGGTTTAGACAAACCGTGCGCCGACCGTGCGACTTCCCCTTTTGCCACAAAACATCATTCCAAGTTCTCCCGACTCTCCCATTTGTCATCCTTATCTTTATAACCATTAAAAGAATCAATAAAGGGTTACATACCAGAAACCAGGGGTACTAAATTCTCCCCACCATTGGTCTTTCCATCCCCAGAAAGTAGAAAACCTTCACCCAACAGAAAGAGTTCCTCCCACTGCTCTTTCATTTCTTTCTCACGTTCCCAAGTCTCTTTCTGAATCATACCATGCTGCCATAAAACCCTCACTAGACTGATGCTTTTCCCATGAAAGACTTTCTCTTGCCTATCCACAATTTATACCATGATATGTATCAACGAAGCATCTGACTCTAGGTTAACGTGATCTCATCTGATCACATGTTCTGGATCAGGCTGATACTTTTTCAACTGAGATACATGGAACACCTTATGCACCAAACTGAACCTTGGTGGTAATGACAACCAATATTCCACCTCTACAACCCATTCTAGTATCCCAAAAGGTCCAATGTACCTAGGAGACAACTTTCCCTACTTCCCAAAATGACGATGTCCAAGCCTTGAAGAGATTCTCAAGAAGACATGATCACCCACAACAAACGACAATGGTCTTCGACAGTGATCTGCATAAGATTTCTAATGACTCAGAGCCATCTCTATTATCTTTCTAATCAATTGGATCTTCTCTATTGTCTCTTGGACAATGCTTGTCCCAACTAGTGAAGTTTCACCCATTTCCACCCAGCATAGTGGAGAATGATAAGGATGCCCATCCAATGCTTCAAACGGGGTCATGCATATCGAGGCTTGATAGCTATTATTGTATGAGAACTCCACTAAGGGTATATTATCCTCCCATGAGACACCAAAATCCATTACACAACCCCAAAACATATCTTTCAACATTTGTATCATCTGCTCGAATTGCCCATCCGTCTAAGGATGATACGCCATGCTCATAGTCAACTGAGTCCCAAGGGCTTGCTGTAAAGATTTACAGAAACGAGATTTGAACCTCGGATCTCTATATGAGACTATAGACACTGGTACACCATGCCTCTTTACCATTTCTCAGATATAGATTTTTGAAAGATCTTCCACCGTATTAGTTTCACGAATAGAGATGAAATGGGCCAACTTGGTTAGATGGTCCACTATCATCCACATGGAATCGTGTTTCCGGACCATTCTTGGAAGACCTGTAACAAGATACATTGTTATCTGATCCCATTTCCACACCAAGATAGGTAAATATTGTAACATACCTACTGGTCTCTGATGTTCTGCTTTAACCTTCTAACATGTTAAGCACCGTGAGACGAACTCAGCCACTTTCCTTTTCATGTCGCTCCACCAAAATTGCGCCTTCAATGCCTTATACATCTTCTGTGTACCTGGGTGTACAAACCATCTTGAATGGTGGTAATAATGAAGGAGTTTTTCCTGAAAACCCATAGTTACAACCATCCAATCTCTGAAAAACAAAATGGAACCCTCATCGAGTTTCCAGCCTTCAATAGTCTCCCCACCATTGAGTTTTGAACTTACAACCAGACATTCTGCATCAGATGTTTGTGCTTTTTTGATCATATTTACTAAATCTGGAACAAGTGTAGCTAAAAAGAAAACAACAACATCACCTCGGTTTTCATATTCCACATGCATGTCAGCTAAGACCGACATCAAATTACATTCATCTGAAGCTTCTCTTGCTAACTGAACATATGACTTTCTACTCAGTGAATCTGCCACCGAATTTCCTTTTCCCGGTGTGTAAATCAAGTCAAAGTCAAACATTTGGAGATACTCCATCCACCTCCTTTGCCTCAGATTCAAATCTCGCTGTGAGAAAATGTGTTTCAAGATTTTGTGATCCATAAACACAATAAATTTCTCACCAAAGAGATAATGTATCAATGTTTTCAAATCATGGATGACTACAACTAACTCCATATCATGCGTTGGGTAATTTTTCTCATGCACCCTCAACTGGATAGAACCATAAGCAACCACATGGTCACCTTTCATGAGAACACAACCCAACCCTATTCCTGAAGCATCACAATACACCACATACCCCTGTCTTGATTCAGGCAAGATCAAGATGGGTGATGATATAAGATGAACCATCAGTTCATGGAAAGACTTCTGAAATTCTTCTATCCATTGGAATGGATCATTCTTCTTTGTCAGAGCAGTCATTGGTGACGATAGTCGTGAGAAATCATGCACAAAGTGTCGGTAGTAACAAGATATACCAAGAAAACTGTGTATCTCAAACACATTATTCAGTGGTTTCCAAGAGATAATGGATTCTATCTTTCCTAGATCAACTGAAATGCCTTTCTCGGAAATGACATGGCTGAGGAAACATACTTCCTATATCCAAAAATCACACTTTGATAATTTGGCATACAAATGATGATCTCTCAAGATTTTTAACACTATTTCCAGGTGCTCCTCATGAACAACCCTTGTATTTGAATACACCAAGATATCATCCACAAACACCACAACAAAAGAATCCAGATATCGCTGAAATATATGATTCATCAAATCCATGAAGGCCACTGGTGCATTCATTAGACCAAAAGGCATGACTACATATTCGTAGTGGCCATATCTACTTCTGAAAGCTGTCTTTGGAATATCCTCCTTCAGAACTCACAATTGGTGATATCCTGATCACAAGTCAATTTTGTAGAACCACTAAGCTCCCCTTAATTTATAGAACATATCATCAATGCATGGAAGTAGATATCTATTATTTATCGTAACCTGGTTAAGCTTACGATAATCAACACACAACCGAAGAGTTCCATATGCCTTTCTCAAAAACAAAACTAGTGCTGCCCACAAAGATGTTCTTGGTCGAATGAAACCCTTTATTTCCAGATCCTATAACTACACTTTCAATTCCAATAACTCTGTTGGTGCCATCCTATAAGACGAAAGGGAAATAGGACTAGTCCCCAGAAGGATATCAATCATAAACTCCACTTCCCTTATAGGTGGTAAATCTGAGAAGTTATTGGGAAATAAATCTAGAAATTGATCCACAACAGCTGGAAAAATATTTTCCTCAATCTATTCCATTGATGCTAAAGTCAATGCTGCCAGTTGGTAAGAGATCATTCCCACCATTGGTTCCAACAAGCTCTTTTCATCTTCCTTCACCATCCTCTCTCCTTTGAAGATATGGTTGATTCCATCCTCAATCGTGAAACTAACCATTCTCCTATAACAGTAGATGTGATCCTTAACCATTGTTAACCAATCCATACCCACGATTACATCATATAAATCCATGTACAACATCATGAAGTCCCATTTTAACTCATCTCCATCAATATATATAGAACATACTCTACACATAAAGTCTTGTCGCTCTCTTTCACCAAGAGGAGTTTTTAGTTTCAAAACAGAAGGCATCATTTCCAGTTTCAAACATAGCAGATCAAAAACACAAGAGGGAATGAAGGAATGCGATGCACCAGTATCAAAGAGCACTTTCACAAGGGTAGAATTCAAAAGAATCATACCTCTCACCGTAGATGGTCCAGCCTGATCATCGACCATCATCTGCTCAGCTCCATACAATTGTTTCGTCGCTGCACTGTTCTCCTTGTTGCCTTTCCAAGATTTCCCTGGTTGAGGATTCATGGTATTTCATGAATCACCATGGATAGCTCTGTTATGCTGACGAGACTGATTCTGATATCCACATCCTATCGAAGCATGTGATGCTTGCAACACCTGAGTAGTGTCACATGACCCTGACCTCAGTGCATTCCTATAATAGCACTGTAGATACCCCATCTACTTGAAATTGTGACATGCTCTAGGTTGCACCGTACAATCTCACCTTATGTGGTCAAGTGAACCACATTGAAAACAACCTGCTTTGCTCTGGGGTCGTGGAGGAAGGTTCACTAATCCCGCCGTCTGGTTCTGATTTGCACTCGCACCAAGGAAATAGGTATCCCTTTTCCTCTTGTTCCCAATGGATGAGTTCCCACCATTTCCCGTAGGTATCATCATGCCTCCTCCCATTGATCCCAAGATATCATTCTCATTAACAATTGATATGTTCCCCATATCTGTATAATCTGAAATACAGAGCACCACAATCTTCGATCAAATCTCCTACATTAGCCCCGATTAGAAGATGTGTGCCTTCAACGAAGCACTTGCCACAACCTCTAGTAAAAAATGGACTAAATTTAAGAATTTAGCTGTATACGCTGTGACAGAGAGATTCTCTTTTTTTTGGGCTGAAGAAGTCCATCGTTTTCTGGATCTTGAACATGTGAGGATAGAATTGTTTGTTGAACAATTCTTCAAAATCATCCCATGTAAGGACTTCATCTAATTTAGAATGCACCACTAAATCCCACCATTAATGTGAAAGATCCTCGAGCATATACGTCGCCAAATTGACCTGGAGCTCTGATGGTGGGATGATGAAATCCAAGATACGATTCATCCTACTAAGCCACACCTCCGCCTTTTCGGGTTCAGCATCACCCAGAAAGTTCGGTGGATTTTTCTTCATGAACTGGATGGTATGATCCACATGCCTTGGTTCATTGCTATGGTTCCCCGTATCCACAGCATGAAAATCCTGGACAATACTCTGAACCATTTCTTGGTTAACATGTGGTTCTGGTGCAACCACATTTTCCATAGCTTCTTCGGGTTGATTTTGACGACGCCTACTGGGTGCTATTTTCTAAACCAACAACAAACTCTGTCAATCTCACTCTCTAGAAACTGATGGATTAGCATTCATATTCTATCACATCATCTATCACAACATTGTTTTTCCAAGAACAACCTTTTTTCATGTTCAACCATTTTTTAAAACCTTCAACATACTTTTTGAAAATCAACCCATTTTAAAAATACACCAAGTACTCGGTTTTCAAAGTCTTTCACTTGAAAATAATTTCTGCATTTTTTAAAAATTGTCACCATGCACAAAATCCTTACTCATTCCTCACAATGTGATATGCAATCCTAGTGGGAAGTTATTCCTCTACAATTCATGTCATGCTCCACTCATTGGATAAGCCCATGACAATGAGATTTCCAACGTTCTAGAAGTGTATCCAAAACACTTATGTACCCAACACCCTGGTAACTTGAAGTTCAACATAAATGGGTTAGCTACATCCTTTAATGTTATACATTTCAAGTTCTGAAAATCCTCTTCTTTTCTAAGATTTATACCCAAGGAATATACAAGAATGAATTTCAACTCCATGACCAAGAACAAAAATGACCACTTGTTAGGAAAGGACCGAACAAGCTGATACCATTTGTAATGACCCGCCAATTCTCATTGGTTTGAGAGTACAACGAGTCATCACTAGGCCTTAAGCAACATCCCCAAGATGCCAAATGTTGGAAATAAATGTCAAAGGATGTCAAATACAAGTTGTGGGATGACATAAAATTTAAGAAAAACCCATAAATCAACCAAGCATAACCAACATTCACTATATGATGCATGAACAAATGAATGACAACTAAACAAATTCATTTATGTCAAACCACATCAAAGTACACAACAACAGAAGACCAAACTAAGCATCAAAGTACATAGTGGATAAACAACTCAAGACTCTAAAAAGACACTACAACTCCATGCTCTATAAGCTTCAAGCTCCACAACATATCCCAAGCATCACCACAAGCCACTAGCAATAAGATGATTTACCTTCACCTGTGTCCCGGAATACGACATCTACAAAAGAACCAATGTTCCAAAGCAGGGGTGAGTATAAAACTAAGTAGGTTTTCCCCAATGACTTCCCTACTCACGCCACTAGGATAGAAGAGTTAGCCACATTTATATAAAAACAGTTTATATAAAACATTTTCTCAAAAGTAGTTTATAACTAAATATAAACAAGTTTCCAAAACCATTCATAACTAAAGGCATTCTAAGTGAAATTGAAACCAATTTTCCATCAAGTTATTTTTCCATAAAAATAACCAAACAATCTTAAGAATCATTTCATAAACATTCTTTTTTGGCATACCCAACCATTTCCACCATCCTATGAAACCTACCATTCATGATTCCTGGAAGAGGGGAGAATCCCTAACCCTTATCCATCCCAACCATGATGGGGGATACTTCTTACCCTTATCCAACCCAAATGCACATGAATGCTTCATGAGGGAGATCCCTAAC
The DNA here is from genome assembly GCA_963277665.1 of Viscum album. Classification (NCBI taxonomy): domain Eukaryota; kingdom Viridiplantae; phylum Streptophyta; class Magnoliopsida; order Santalales; family Viscaceae; genus Viscum; species Viscum album. Next base: position 792,583,547 of record OY728165.1, on the reverse strand, counting down.
CCTTATACATCCCAACACATAAGGGGGAGACTTCTAACCCTTATCCATCCCAAATGCAATATGAACACACACCACGTCTGTCCATCAATCATTCCAAAATTCCCTTTCAATAAAAACAAATTTTTATTGAAAACCATTTCCATCAAAACCATTTAATTCTCTAACAATTTCAATTCCAAACCATTTCAATAAAAATCCCTTTTTATTGAAAACCAAATTCATAAAAGTCATTTCAATCTCAAACCATTTCAACAAAATTCCCTTTTTATTGAAAAAACATTTTTCATCAAACCATATACAATTTTAGCAATCATAATTTAAAAACAACATTTTAAATTCAAGAAGAAAAATCACTTTTCACAACATTTCACCAAGATTTCACAATTACATCAAAACCATAAATCATCACTAAAGAGATTTATTCCATGATTTTCACAATCAAAACCATTCAAATAAACCAATTTAAAACTAATCCAATCAATTATAGAAAGAGGAGTTGAGAGTGAAGCCTCCTACCTCAAAGGTTTTGATGAAAACCCTAACAAATGAAGAACATACAAGAAAACCCGGCTGATTCACCAAGGATCATCCTTAGATCTCTTCTACTAACACAAACAAGACCAAATCTCATCATGTTTGGCATCCACACACTTAGATATACCCATAACAGGTGTAGATCTAAGAAACTGAGAGAACATGAGAAGTAGATCTAATTAGATCTTAGAAACCAAAGAAGAACAATCACATACCTCAATAATACGACTTCGATTTTCCAAGAGAAGCTTTAAAATGACCTCCAGAATGATGGGAGAACCCACTTTGACCTTAGGAGAAGAAAAATCCCAAGTTAGGGCCACTTAGGAGAACAAATGACCCACTTAGAGGAAAAAATGCATGAGATCCACTTTTATAGGATCTCATTTAAGTGGCCGCATGGTCAGTTCGCACAGTTTGACAAACCGTGCGCTAACCGTGCGTTAGCTACTGCCTTGGCCACCCTTCTTGCACAGTTTGGCCGCATGGTTAGACAAACCGTGCGCCGCTCGTGCAGAAGCTACTGACTCTAAGACCAACTACACACAGTTTGGATGCATGGTTTAGACAAACCTTGCGCCGCCCGTGCGACTTCCCCTTTTTCCACAAAACTTCATTCTGAGTTCTCTCGACTCTCCCAGTAATCACCCATAACTTTATAACCATTAAAAGAATCAAGAAAGGGTTATATACCAGAAACCGGGGGTACTACATTCTCCCCACCACTGGTCTTTCCGTCCCTAGAAATTAGAAAACCTTCACCCAACTGAAAGAGTTCCAGCCATTACTCCTTTATTTCCTTCTCAATTTCCCAAGTCTCTTCCTAAATCTGACCATGCTGCCATAAAACCCGCACTAGACTGATGATTTTTCCACACAAAACTTTCTCTTGCCTATCCACAATTCATACCAGGATATCTATCAACGAAGCATCCGGCTCTAGGTTAACGTGATCCCATCTGATCACATGGTCAGGATCAGGCTGACAATTTTTCAACTGAGATACATGGAACACCTTATGCACCAAACTGAACCATGGTGGTAATTCCAACTGATATTCCACCTCTCCAACCCATTAGAGTATCTCAAAAGGGCCAATGTACCTAGGAGATAACTTTTCATACTTCCCTAAATGACAATGTCCAAGCCTTGGAGAGATTCTCAAGAAGACATGATCACCCACAACGAATGACAATAGTCTTCAACAGTGATCTGCATAAGACTTCTGATGACCCTGGTCCATCTCTATCCTCTTTCTAATCAATTGGATCTTCTCTATTGTCTCTTGGACAGGGCTTGGCCCGACTAGTGAAGTTTCACCTGTTTCCACCCAACATAGTGGAGAACGACAAGGGCGCCCATACAATGCTTCAAACAGAGCCATGCATATCGAGGATTGATAGCTATTATTGTATGAGAACTCCACTAAGGGTATATGCTCCTCCCATGAGCCACAAAAATCCATTACACAATCATGAAACATGTGTTCCAACATTTTTATCGTCCTCTCAGATTTCCCATCCATCTGAGGATGATATTCCATGCTCATAGTCCACTGAGTCCCAAGGGCTTACTGTAAAGATTTCCAGAAACGAAATGTGAACCTCAGATCTCTATCTGAGACTATAGACACTAGTACACCATGACTCTCTACCACTTCTCGGATATATATTTTTGAAAGATCTTCCACCATATGAGTTTCAAGAATAGGGATGAAATGGGCCAACTTGGTTAGATGATCCACTATCACCAAAATGGCATCTTGTTTTTGGACCATTCTTGGAAGACCTGTAACCCAATACATTGCTATTTGATCCCATTTCCACACTAGGATAGGTAAATATTGTAACATACCAGCTGGTATTTGATGTTCTGCTTTAACCTGCTGACAAGTTAAGCACCGCGAGACGAACTCAACCACTTTCCTTCTCATGCCGCTCCAGCAAAACTACACCTTCAACGCCTTATACATATTCTGTGTACCTGGGTGTAAAACCCTTCTTGAATGGTGGTAAGCATGAAGGATTTGTTCCTAAAAAACCATAGGTACAACCATCCAATCTCTGAAACACAAAATAGAACCCTCATCGAGTTTTCAGCCATCAATGGTCTCCCCACCATTGAGTTTTGAACTTACAACCAGACATTCTGCATCAGATGTTTGTGCTTATTTTATCATCTTTACTAAATCTGGAACAAGTGTAGCTGAAAAGAAAACAACAACATCACCTCATTTTTCATATTCCACATACATGTCGGCTAAGACGGACATCAACTGCCATTCATCTGAAGATTATCTCACTAACTAAACATATTACTTTCTACTCAATGAATCTGCCACCAAATTTCCTTTTCCCAGTGTGTACATCAAGTCAAATTCAAACTTTTTGAGATACTCCATCCACCTCATTTTCCTCAGATTCAAATCTCACTGTGAGAAAATGTGTTTCAAGCTTTTTTGATCTATAAACACAGTAAATTTCTGACCAAAGAGATAATGTCTCCATGTTTTCAAAGCATGGATGACTGAAAATAACTCCATATCATGTGTTGGGTAATTTTTCTCATGCATGCTCAACTGCCTTGAACCATAAGTAACCACATGGTCTCCTTGCATGAGAACACAACCCAACCTTGTTCCCAAATAATCAAAATAAACCACATACCCCTGTCCTAATTCAGGAAAGATCAAGATGGGTGGTGATGTAAGACGAACCTTCAGTTCCTGGAAAGACTTCTAACATTCTTTTTTCCACTGGAATGAAGCATTATTCTTTGTCAGAGCTGTCATTAGTGACGCTAGTCGTGAGAAATCACGCACAAAGCATTGGTAGTAACTAGCTAGACCAAGAAAACTATGTATCTCGAACACATTCTTCGGTGGTTTCCAAGATATAACAGATTCTATATTTTCAGGATCAACTGAAACACCTTTCTTGGAAATGAAATGTCCAAGGAAACGTACTTCTTATATCCAAAAATCACACTTTGATAATTTTTCATACAAACAATGATCTCTCATTATTTTTAACACTGTTTGTAGGTGCTCCTTGTGATCATCCCTTGTCTTTGAATACACCAAGATATCATCCACAAACACCATAACAAAAGAATCCAGATATCACTGAAATATCTGATTCATCAAAGCCATGAATACCACTGGTGCATTCGTTAGACCAAAATTCATGACTAAATATTCATAGTGTCCATATCTACTTCTAAAATCTGTCTATGGAATAACCTCCTTCCGAACTCACAATTGGTGATATCCTGATCACAAGTCAATCTTGGAGAACCACTAAGCTCCCCTTAATTGATAGAATAGATCATCAATGCATGGAAGTGGATATCTATTCTTTATCGTAACCTAGTTAAGCTTACGATAATCAACACACAGCCGAAGAGTTCCATCTGCCTTTTTCACGAGCAAAACTGGTGCTGCCCACAGAGATGTACTTGGTCGAAAGAAACCATTGCTTTCCAGCTCCTCTAACTTCACTTTCAATTCCCGTAACTCCATTGGTGCCATCCTATAAGACGGAAGGGAAATAGAACTGGTACTCAGAAGGGGATCAATCGTAAACTCCACTTCCCTTAGAGGTGGTAACCCTGAGAAGTTATTGGGAAAGACATCTAGAAATTGATCCACAATAGCTGGAAAACTATTTTCCTCAATCTCTTCCATTGATGCTAAAGTCAATGCTTCCAGTTGGTAAGAGATCATTCCCACCAATGGTTCCAACAAGCTCTTTTCATCTTTCTTTACCACCCTCTCTCCTCTGAAGAGATGGTTGATGCCATCCTCATCCATGAAACTAATCGTTCTCCTATAACAGTCGATGTGAACCTTAACCATTGTCAACCAATCCATACACAGGATTACATCATAGAAATCCATGTCCAACATTGAGAAGTCCCATTTTAACTCAGCTCTATCAATAGTTATAGCACATGCTCTACACATAAAGTCTTGTCACTCTCTTTCACCAAGAGGAGTTTTTAGTTTCAAAATAGAAGGCATCATTTCTAGTTTTAAACATAGTAGATCAACAGCATGAGAGGCAATGAAGGAATTAAATGAACCAGTATCAAAGAGAACTTGCACAAGGGTTGAATTAAAAAGAATCTTACCTCTCACCGTAGATGGTCCAGCTTAATCATCGACCATCATCTGCTCAACTCCATACAATTGCTTCGTCACTTCACTGTTCTCCTTGTTGCCTTGCTGATATTTCCCTCACTGAGGATTCATGGTATTTCACAAATCACCATGGCTAGCTCTGTTATACTGATGAGATTGATTCTGCTGTCCACGTCCTATCGAAGCATATGATGCTTGCGATGCCTGAGTGGTGTCATGCGCCCCAGACCTTAGTGCATTCCTACAATAGCATTGTAGATACCTCATATGCTTGAAATTGTGACATGAGCTAGGTTGCGTCGTACAATCTCACCTTATGTGGTCAAGCAAACCACATTGAAAACAACCTTCTTTGCTCTGGGGTCGTGGAGGAGGGTTCCCTAATCACACCGTCTGGTTCTAATTTTCACTCTCACTATGGAAATAGGTATCCCTTTTCCTCTTATTCCCAATGTTTTAGTTCCCACCGTTTCCCGTAGGTATCATCATTCCTCCTCCCATCGATCCTGAGATATCACGCTCAGCAACAGTCACTCTGTTCACCATATCTATATAATCTGTAATATAGAGCACCAAAATATTCAATCGAATCTCCTACCTTAGCCCCAATTAGAAGATGTGTGCCTTCAACGACACACTTTCTGAAACCTTTGGTGAAAAATGGACTAAATTCATGAATTGATATGTATACTCTATGACAAAGATATTCTCTTGTTTCAGTCTAAAGAAGACTGTCGTTTTTTGGATCTTGAACGTGTGAGGATAGAATTGTTTGTTGAACAATTCTTCAAAATCCTCTCATGTAAGGCCTTCATCCAATTTAGCTTGCACCACCAAATACCACCATTGATGTGCAAGATCCTCGAGCATATACGTCGCCAACTTGAACTTGAGCTCTGATGGTGCACTGATGAAATCGAAGATACGATTCATCCTACTTAGCCACACCTCCACCTTTTAGGGTTTAACATCACCTCAAAAGTTCAGTGGATTTTTCTTATTGAACTGGATGGTATGATCCACATGCCTTAGTTAATTCCTCCAGTTCCCCGTATACACAGCATGAAAAGCCTAGACAATACTCTGAACTAGCTCTTGGTTTACATGTGGTTCTGGTGTAACCACATTTTCCGCATCTTCTTCGGGTTGTTTTCAACGATGCCTACTGGGTGCCATTTTATAAACCAACAACAAACTCCATCAATCTCACTCTCTAGCAACTGATGTCTTAGCATTAAAATTCAATAAAATCATCTATCACAACATTTTTTTTCCAAAAACAACCTTTTTTCATGTTAAGATATTTTTTAAAACACTCATCATACTTTTTGAAAATCAACCCATTTTCAAAATAAACCAAATACCCTATTTTCAAAGTCTTTCACTTGAAAACAATTTCTACATTTTTCAAAAATTGGCACCATGCACAAAATCCTTACTCATTCCTCACAATGAGATATGAAATCCTAGTGGGAATTCATTCCCCTACAATGCATGTCATGCTCCTCTCATTGGCTAAACCCATGACAATGAGATTTCCAACATTCTAGATGTGTATCCAAAACACTTATGTACCCAACACCCTGGTTACTTGAAGTTCATCATAAACGAGTTAGCTACGTCCTCTTATTCTATACATTTCAAGTTCCGACAATCCTACTCCTGTCTATGATTTCGACCCAAGGAATAGAAAAAAATGAATTTCAACTCCATGACCAAGAACATAAATGACCACTTGTTAGGAAAGGACCGAACAAGCTGATACCATTTGTAATAACCCGCCAATTCTCATTGGCTTGAGAGAACAACGAGTCATCACTAGGCCTTAAGAGACATCCCCAAGACGCCAAAGGCTAGAAATAAATGCCGAAGGGTTTCAAATACAAGTTGGGGGACGATTTACCCTTTAAGAAAAACCCATAAACCAACCAAGCATAACCAACATTCACTATATGATGCATGAAAAAATGAATGACAACTAAACAACTTCATTTATGTGAAACCACATCAAAGTACACAACAACAGAAGACCAAACTAAGCATCAAAGTACACAGCGGATAAACAACTCAAGACTCTCAAAAGACACTACAACTCCATGCTCCATAAGCTCCAAGCTCCGCAACATCTCCCAAGCATCACCAAGAGCCACTAGAAATAAGATGCTTTACCTTTACCTGTGTCCCAGAATACGACATCTACAAAAGCACCAACGTACCAAAGCAGGGGTGAGTATAGAACTCTGTAGGTTTTCCCCAATGACTTCCCTACTCACTCCACTAGGATAAAGAGTTATCCACATTTATGTAAAAACATTTTATATAATTTGTTTTCTCAAAAGTAGTTTATAACTAAATATAAAAAAGTTTCCAAAACTGTTCATAACCAAAGGCATTCTAAGAGCAATTGAAACCAATTTTCCAGCAAGTTATTTTTCCAAACAAATAACCAAATAAGATTAAGAATAATTTCACAAACATTACTTTTTGGTATACCCAACCATTTCCACCAACCCATGCAACCAACCATGCATGCTACCTAGAAGAGGGGAGAAGCCCTAACCCTTATGCATCCCAACCATGATAGGGGGACTTCTTAATCTTATCCAACCCAAATGCACATGAATTCTTGAAGAGGGAGATCCCTAGACATTATCCATCCCAACACTAATGGGAGAGACTCCTAACCCTTATCCATCCTGAATGAAATATGAACACACACCACATCTTCCCATCAATCATGCCAAAATTCCCTTTCAATAAAAACACCTTTTTATTGAAAACCATTTCCATCAAAACCATTTCATTATCAAACCATTTCAATTCCAAACCATTTTAATAAAACTTCATTTTTATTGAAAACTAAATTCATCAAAGTCATTTAAATCTCAAACCATTTCAATAAAACAACTTTTTTTATTGAAAACCCATTTTTCATCAAACCATTTACAATTTCAGAAATCATAATTTAAAAACAACATTTTAAATTCAAGAAGCCAAATCACTTTGCACAACATTTCACCAAGATTTCACAATCACATAAAAACCATAAATCATCACTAAATATATTTATTCTATGATTTTCAAAATCAAAACCATTCAAATAAAACAATTTGAAACTAAGATAATAAATTATATCAAGAGGAGTTGAGAGTGAATCCTCCTACCTCAAAGTTTTTAATGAAAACCCTAAAAAATGAAGAATGCATAAGAAAACCCAGCCGATTCACCAAGGATCCTCCTTAGATCTCTTCTCCTAACACAAAAAAGACCAAATATTATCATGTTTGGCATCCACACACTTATATCTACCCATAACGGGTGTAGATATAAGAAAATGAGAGAAGAGGAGAAGTAGATCTATGTAGAGAAACCACACAAGAACGATCACATACCTCAAGAATACGTCTTTGATTCGCCAAGAGAGGCCTTCGGATCACCTCCAAAATGATGGGAGAACCATCTTTGACCTTTGGAGAAGCAAAATCCTGAGTTAGGGCTTCATAAGAGAAAAAACAAGCCACTTAGAGGAAAAAACACGTGAGATCCACTTTTATAGGATCTCATTTAATTAACCGCATGGTCAGTTCACATGGTTTGACAAACCATGCGCTAACCATGCGTTAGCTACTACCTCAGCCACCCTTCTCACATGGTTTTTCCACATGGTTAGAAAAACTACACACCGCCCGTGCGGAAGCTACTGCCTCCAAGACCAACTACGCACGGTTTGGCCGCACGGTTTAGACAAACCATGCGCCACCTGTGTGACTTCCCCTTTTTCCACAAAACTTCATTCCGAGTTCTCCCGACTCTCCCATTCATCACCCTTAACTTTATAACAATTAAAAGAATCAATAAAGGGTTACATACCAGAAACTGGGGTACTACATAGAGAATCACATGTAATATGGAAGTCATTACCCTTTTTATTTAGTAGGATTTGGAGATAAGATAGTAAATGCCAAAAAACACCAAAGTTGGAATTAAAAGTATGGAAAAAACAATCCATTCCCATATTCATGCTCTAATAATGATGTGATATGAAGTACAAGAAAAACTCCAAAGAGAAGTACCAAAAGAAATGAAAAATAACAACGTCGATGGTCCCAACGTCCGAGCTAATAGGGTCCAGCATAGTTCTAGAAGTCATCCTAAAAACCTGAAAGTAGTTTAATATACGTAGGGTGAGTATACAGGTCTACTCAATAGGGAAAATCAAAAGTTCTCGTGCACAAGTGGGGAGGCATTCTAATTCCCTATGAGAAAAAGAGATAACCAAATAACCCAGTAAGGATACTATCCACCCAAACCTCACCAAGGCACACTCCCCAAATAACGCAAGCCAAGTAATGTAATAGTAATAACACATCGATGTTTGGGAACCCCACACCACATTCCCACTGGTTATTGAAGACATCTTACGCGTCAAACCTTCCCTGCCATTTTCACTGCATTCCCACTACCATACCCCTCCCGCACACACCTCGGCTACCACAACCACACATCCCACCCGAAAACACTTGGGCCACAAACACTTGTAACCACGCCTGTAGACACCTAGTCCAGAATAACTACAGCCATGCCCGAAGACACCTAGGCCCAAACAACTACCACCAGGCCCGAATGCACCTAGTTCTCATCCTGAAGACAATTGGGAAACAACCTGCCCACACACACTTGGTCCAACCACCACAACATTCCCTACCTGAAGAATCTTGGGATATAATAGACCTCAAGCCATCACAACCTACCCGAAGAGTCTTGGGCTACTCGACAAAGGGAGAAGAAAAGGAGCTAATGACCAATCACTCATAGGAGTGTTGGGAAAAACACCCTTCCCCATGAAATGGGGGTGTTCGACACGAAGTGCTCAACTTGGGTGGAGCACGAATAAGAAACATAAGAACAAAGTTATACATATAGGTAAACAAGCACTCATCCTAACATTGGATTTCCAAACTAGCTCATACAAAAACACCCTCATTACTATTCATTCATAAGAATTAAAACAGCCACAACCAAGTCACAACTCATTCACGGAAAACAATTTTCCATTAAAACCATTCTTGTTTTCATATTCAAGTGACTCTATTTAAATAATTCCTCACTCTCAGGCAACGAAAAGGCATATCCACAAACCAAGGAAGGAAAACAATCAAGCAGCAATATAATCATTCACACTCGGTTCTCTTGTAAGTCACAACAACAAATGGGATCTGTGAGATCCCTCAAAGTACTGGAACCAAAACAAGCCCCACCATATGGCCCCAAACATCCTTATATCCACAAACCAACATCTTCACCACAATAGGGGATCCCATCCCAATCCATGTCACCCGACATGAATCAAGAAGAACAACCACACATATTACCAAGACAGAGCAAGGGAATTTCCAGATTTAAACACACCATTAATTGAGTTCCTTCTTTTCTGTTGGGTTAACCATGGTTATCACACATGGATTCTTGTTCACTGGACATCCATTTAATCAATTAAGCTTACATGATTAAACAATTTCCATGTTAATCCATTCAATCATCACAGAAAATAGAGGTCCCTTAGTGCACAAGGTAAGACCACCAACAACCTTGATTTTCAGTGGATAGAATCCCATACAATACACAATATATAAGCAAGGGTAAACGATTACAACAACATCATCAAATACACCCCTTCATTCATTTAAAGTCTGTTTATTATCATTGTTACTTTTTGGTTTCATCTATCCTCATAGAAACATTTTCATACTTGCCCCACATGATATATAATAGATAGAGATGAAGGAATAACCCTACTTGGATGATCAATGATCGAAGTTTTTATCCACGCACCGAGAATTGGGGGTGTACGACTTGTAGGGGAGGAACTTCAAGGACTCCAAGGGTGAGTAGGAAAGGCTCCAGTACAGGCCCACCACTAGCATTGGGAAGGGGGACTCCAAAAGCACCAAGTAAAGGAAATGGGACCAGCCATGAAGAAGAAATAATTACCGTGTAATAAAAAGGGTATATCCTAGAGTTACGATATATGAATCTTGGATGTCTTTAAAGGTGGATCGTGGGTTCTCCATGTAGTTGGACGATTACACATGATGGAATTTATAGTTATTTAATAATTCTAATCAAAGAGGTGGCCATAACAACTATGAGTTAAGGGGTTTCCTTTAAATAAAGGAAATCACGTAATAGGGGAGGAACTGGAAAGTATGGGAAAAGGGTGTGGCACTGAGAAAAAAGCCACACACTTTGGTAAGTCAAGGTTCGCCCAGCTCTTGGGGGATTTTTGATATAATTTATGGGCTTTTCATGGCTTTGAAAGGGGTATTTAAAACACTCTTACATCAAAAGATACGTTGTGGGAGCGGGACTGGAAAAATAAACAAGGGCAGGACACCATTTGGTGAGACATTGTAAGTGGTTCCATGGTCATAGTGCCACCGTCATGGTACCACCATAAGAGGTGACACCGTTTCGATGTGTGACCATGATGGTGTGACCGTTACGGTACCACCGTCACGGTGCCACCCTCACGGTTCCACCATCATGGTGACACCATCACAATGCCACTGTAAGCGGTGCCACTATTTCGGTGTGTGACCATGATGGTGTGACCATTATGGTGCCACTGTCACAGTGCCACCATCATGGTGCCACTGGTTCGGTGGGATACCCTAAGCGGTGCCACTATTTCGGTGTGCGATCGTGACTAGTGCACCATTTCGGTGGAACCTTTTGATGGGACCAAGATTTTGGCAAAGTACTAGACAAGGATGGTCCATGCCATTACATTAGATACCTCTCAAACTATTCTCTCCCTAGAGAATCAAACTAGACCTGAAGAAAAGAGAGGGGTCTGAACAACCACCTTAGAAGATACCTCTCAAGAGTAAACCTCCTTGACATCTCATAACACCTCTCCCTCATGTATCCATATGAACATGTAATGATCATACCATATAGACATATGGATTAGGGACTACCTTCTTCCATGTCGATATACTACTTTTTTTGGGCAGCATTGACTCTCCCACACGAGTTTAACCGCATCCACTTTAATGCATCTTGATTAGGGACCAGGTCCTCCCCTACCCATAGTCAGGACTCTTCACACACATCTAGAGAACAAGGGAAACAATCCATTTCATAGTTAACAGGGTCAAACACTACATCAAAAACAAGTACAAAATAGAACAGAACAAAACTCAAAACAACTTTGGGTACTGAGCATGCATCTATTCCTCCAATTCCCAGACACTCTTTTCAAGGACACCATGCCTCCACAACACATGAACCAAGGGAATGGTTCATCCATGAATCACCTTCTCCTCGAAATCCTTGATCCTCATTGGTTTCTCTACTAATGTTGCATCATCCTCGATATCCATCTTTTCCTAGACAAGGACATGTGAATCATAATGTAGGTACCGACGAAGCTGAGACACATGGAAGATGTTGTGCATCCTCAATAGCGGCAGTGGTAGCACCAACTAATAAGACACTTTGCCGACCCACCGCAACACGTCGAAGGGTCTGACGAACCTAAGAGAAAGCTTACTCCCCCTGCTGAACCTCTGTTTCCTATGCTGATGGGAGACCTTCAAGAACACATGGTCCCCAACCTCAAAATCTAGGGGTATCCTCCTATGATCGACATGTGACTTCGGCCAGTCTTGAGCAACCTTCATCCTCTCCCGTATAATTTGAACCCTCTCCATCGTGCTCTGCACTACCACCAGGCCAAGAACACCTACTTCCCTGACCTCTATCCAACAAATAAGTGAGAGAAATAGCCTCCCATATAAGGCTTCTAATAGAGCCATACCAATGTTCGAGTGATAGATATTGTTGTAGGAAAACTCTACCAGAGGCAAGTGTCATAACCATGATCCCCCAAGGTCAAAAACACATTCTTGTAGCATATCCTCTAATGTTTGGATGGTGCCCTTTGTCTGCCCATCTGTCTGGAGGTGGAAAGCAGTGTTAAGGCATAGCTAGGTTCCAAAAGCATGTTGAAAACCTTTTCAGACCCATGAGGTAAACCGGGTATCTCGATCGGTGACTATGAACCTCAGAATTCTATGAAACCGCACCACTTTGTCCACATACCACTGTGCTAGGGCATCCACCACACTTGACTCCTTGATTGCCAGGAAGTGAGTTGATTTTTTTATATGATCCACCACTACCCAGATAGAATAATAACCCCCTTGAACTCTGGGTAGTCCCCTGATGAAATCCATCGAGATGTCATCCCACTTCCACTCGGGGACATCTAAAAGGTGTAACAGACCTCCTGGGACATGCTGTTCAACCTTCACCCGCTAACACATGAGGTACTTTTCCACAAACTCTTACACTGCCCGCTTCACCCCAAGCCACCAAAACTGACCCCTCAAGCCTTGGTACATTTTGGAAACTTTTGTATGTACCTCCAAGGGTGAGTTATGGAACTCACCAAGAACTCTCTCGCGCATTCCCACCGGGGCAAACAACTTTCCATGAAACAACATCTGATTCTTCCTATCTTCCAAACATCCACCTGGATCATCACCTTGGATAACCTGATCGCGCATCACTTCTTCTTCTATGTCCCCCCCCCAGAGACTCCTCCACCTGCTACAATAAAGAGGACTGCACTATCATCTGGAACTGATAGCCTCTTCCATCCTCCACCCTTGCATCCAGGTGTAGGGAAGACAACTCCTCCATCACCTTCCAAGCAACTTCCAACTCTCAAACCGTATCCTTCTGGGACTTCCTGCTCAAGGAATCATACACCACATTCCCCTTACCTTCAATGTAAGAGATTTCAAAGTCGTACTCCTGAAGAAACTTTATCCACCTACACTTCCACAAGTTCAGGTTCCGCTGGGAGAATACATACCTCAAGCTCTTGTGATTTGTGAAGACCACAAAGTGATCCCCGATGAGGTAGTACCCCCACAAATTTAGTGTGAACACAACCGTTGTAAGTTCCAAGTCATGGGTGGAATAGTTACACTCATGGGGAAGTAACTTCCTAGACCCATAAGAGATCACCCCTGTTGTTGCATCAGCACACACCCTAATACTTGGCCTGAAGCATCACAAAACACCTAAAACATCACCCCTTCTTCTAGAAACCTCGAAACTGGGGTACTAACCAACTTCCCATTCAGATAACTGAAGGCTCCCTAACACTGTTCACTCCACACGAAGGCTTGGTCCTTTCTGGTCAAGGCTATCAAAGGAGCTGCAACTCGAGAGATGTCGGGTGAGATACATCAGTAATATCCTTCTAGACCTAGGAAACTAAGAACCTCTGCCACATTCTTGGGTTATGAATAAGAAAAAATCACCTAGACCTTTGATGGGTCCACTGTTATCCCTTTCTCGGACGCCACGTATCCAAGGAAGTGCACTTCTCGTGTCCAGAACTTACACTTGGACAACATCCCATAGAGCTGGTGCTGTCAGAGGACCTATAAAACCATCCTTATATGCTTAGTGTGATCCTCATATGATCTTGAGTATATCATAATGTCATCAATAAACATGACTACGAACTAGTCCAGATATTTCTAGAAGATGGAGTTAATGAGCCCCATGAACACGACTGGTGTGTTTGTAACGCCAAACGACATGACCACAAACACAAAGTGCCCATATCTACACCTGAAGGTATTCTTAAAGATGTTACCCTCTTTCACCATTAACTGATGATATCCTTATAGTAGGTTGATCTTGGAGAACCATCATGTCCCCTTAAACTGATCAAAAAGTTCTTCTATCCTCGGGAGAGGGTAACATTACTTGACCGTTACCTGATTCAGTCTCCGGTAGTCTATGCACAACATGATACAACCATCTGCCTTTTTCCCAAACAAGACTTGAGCACCCCATGGTGTCGTGCTTGGTTAGACAAAACCCTTCGTCATTAGATCATCAATCTAAATTTGTAACTCCCGCAACTTAGAAGGTTCCATCCTATAGGGATCCATCAAAATTGGACAGTCATCGAGTTGGAAGTCTATCTCAAACTCAACATCGCGTCGAGGGGGTAGAGTCACCAACTATTTAGGGAAGAAGTCCATGAACTCACTGACAATCCATGAAGATTACATCATTTCTGATTCCAATAATGGCTCAAACAACAAGTAAATAAAGGGATCCACTTGTTGGATTCCCTCCTGGAAACCTCACTCACCGATGAAAGTCACACATCGACTGCCCATATCTAAAAACGCAACCCTTATCCAGAAGAAGTCGATAATGGAACACATAGAGAACAGTCATTAGATGCCTAAAATGACATCATATGGCTGCATCTGCAGCAAAAGAAGGTCCCCACTGGACTGATGTGGTCCCAACATCAGTCTACATCCTTGGAAAACACGAGACTAGCTGGTGTAACCTTCAAATGGCGTAATTAAAACCATGGGTGAAAAAGTGTCTCTATGTATAGACCCAAATAATGGGCTAGAATGGGTACAAAAAAGGAGTATGAAGCTCCTGAATCAAACAAGGCGCATGAAAGAGTACTGAACAAGCTGATCATACCTCGAACGACTTCTGGACCTGCTGAAACTACTGCCTCCGCAGCGTGCAACTGCCCATGCCTAGTTCCACTACCCCTCGACTGTCGTATTCCTACCTGACCATACCCTGGTCGAGGTCCCTAAGGAGTTCCCTAAGGTCGACCTCCTCCTACAATGTCTTCTCTCGGAGAAGTGGGAGCTCACTATCCCTTCTGCTGCTGCTAAAAGGGACTGGATGAAAACTGATGATGCTGAGGTGGGTGCTGAACTAACCCACCCCCACTGTACTGCACTTGGTTTGGGCACTAATTCTGAAGATTCCCATGACTTCCACAGATGAATCATCTCGATCCTAGGCCTGCATGGAAGGGGTAAGAACTAAGAGATCGAAACTGGAATTGGTGGGGCTTGCTCCCCACTGGCCGAAACCTGGAAGGTCTTGACACTGGAGGCCTGCTGCTGAAAACTTTTCCCATTGACGATCCCAATTGGCTCCCCTCTTGAGGCATACCTCCTAGAGTGTGCATCCTCTCTACCACTTCGGTCTTCCTCTGGACCTCTAAGTATGTCGGTAGAGTGAAGGGAGTAATAGCATACTGAAGAGAAGGTTGGAGTTCCTCCTCTAAACGTCTCGCCTGAGACTCCTCATCCGGAAAGAGGTCCATATAAAAGTGAAGGATATCTTTGAACTCGATACCCAACTCCCTCTCTAAAATAATCCCCTACTGAAGGGATAGTAGCTCCCACCTCTTCTTATCCTTAATCTTGGAAGAGAATAATTCTGCCCGGAACTCCCTCTCGAAGTCAGTCCACGAAACCTCAGCCTCCCTCTTCTCCCTAAGGTAGAGATTCCACCACTGACATGCTACTCCCCACATTTGGATTACAGCTAGAGGAATCTAGTACTCCGTCGAAGCCCGAATAAAGCTAAAATATATCACTAGCTCCTCGAGCCAGCTCCTTATCTCCATTTCTGAGACGCTACCATTGTATTTCCCGAGGGTCTACCTCTGAAAGGTACTAAGCATCCTATGCCACTGGTCATCCTCCTCTTCTTGATCATCCCTCTGCTGATCAGCTAAATCAGCCTCTTGGGACTTGATCATCACAACTACTCATGGTCGTCGCCCAGGTGCCATAGCTGCAAGGTAAACAAAAAATGCCTAAGCCCGAGTAGTGTAGAATATTGCTTTTAAATTTTTCATTGACTTTTTTATTTATTTAAAAATCCCCAAAATACCCAAGAAACACAAGAACACAAGTCATTATGATGCATGTAACATTTCTAAGGTCTCTACCCTATAATCAGTGTAGCCTCACTTGGTCATTAGGTTGGCCCAGAGTCCTTGCGCCGGATCACGGGGGGCCCTAAAATCCCATGTCCTATCAGGTCTTCCCTGGCCTATCTCATGCACCAAGATTTCCTAACATTATTCCCTACCATCCCATGTAATCTTCAATGTGCCTAACTCTGAACTCCATCCTATCTCTCGACCAACCTCTCCTCTGATACCATTCTGTCATGACCCACCTTCACCAAGATGAGGGAAGTGACAAAAAATTTCCAAAACCTTCCATCCTCAAGTTGAATGAGAGATAATAACCCTCGAGACCCACCTTCAATAGGACCCAGAGTGGTGACTAGCACCAAGGGTATATAATCAGACATAATATGGAAGGTATTACCCTTTTTATATAGTAGTATTGGGAGATAAGATAGTAAATCCCAAACAAAACCAAAGTTGTAAGTAAAAGTAAGGCCAAAACAATCCATTCCCATATGAATTTTCCAAAAATGAAGTGCTATAAAGTAAAAGAAAAACTCCAAAGGGAAGTACCAAAAGAAAAGAAAAACAACAACATCAATGGTCCCAACGTTCGACCTAATAGGGTTTGACATGGTCCTCAAATTCCTCCTGGAAACCTAAAAGTAGATTAATATAAGTTGGGTGAGTATATAGGTATACAAAGTAGGAAAAACCAAAAGCTCTAATGCATAAGTGGGGAGACATTCTAATGCCCCGTGAGAAAAGGAGATAACCAAAGCACCTAGTAATGAAACTATCCACCCAAACCTTACCAAGGCACAGTCCCAAAATAACTAAAGTCAAGTAAAGTAACAGTAATAACACATCTATGTTTGGGTACCCTGCACCACTTTCCCTCTGGTTATTGAAGACATCCTACATGTCAGACCTTCCCCGCCATTTTCACCGCAATCTCACTACCATACCCCACCCACACACACCTGGGTTACCACAACCACACATCCCGCCTGCAAACATCTGGGCCACAACCACACGTAACCACGCCCACAGACACCTGGGATAGAACAAATACCAATATGCCCGAAGAAACCTGGTCCCATACAACTATTTCCATGCCCAAAGACACCTGTGCCTCATCCTGAAGACACTTGTGAAAAAACCTACCCACAACCACGAAAACATTCCCTGACCGAAGAATCTTGGGCTATAATGAGCTTAGGCTGTCACATCCTACCCGAAGAGTTTTGGGATACTCGAGAAATGGAGCAGAAAAAGTGATAATAACTAGCCACTCATAGGAGTGTTGGAAAAAACACCCTCCCCCATGAAATGGGGGTGTTTGGCACAAAGTGATCAACCTGGGTGGGGTGAAAATAAGAAACATAAGAAATAAATTATACATATACGTAAACAAGCACTCATCCCAACCTAAGGCTTCCAAACCAGCTCATACACAAACACCCTCATTACTATTCATTTATAATAACTACAATAGCCACAACTAAGTCACAATTAATTCTTGGAAAACAATTCCCCATTAAAACCATTCTTGTTTTCATATTCAAGTGATTCCATTTAAATAATTCTTCACTACCAGGAAACGAACAGGCATAGCCACAAACCAAGGAAGGAAAACAATAAAGCATCAATTTAAGAATTCACACCCAGCTCTCTTGTAAGTCACAACAACAAAAGGGATTTGTGAGATCCATTTAAGTACTCTAACCAAACCAATCCCCACCATACGTCCCCACATGACCTCAGATAAAAAAACCAATAACTGCACCACAACAGGGGATCCCATCCCCATCCATCTCACCTGACAAGAATCAAGCAGAACAACCACACATATTACAAGGACATAGCATGGGAGTTTCCAGATTTAAACACACCATTCATTGCATTCCTTCTATTCTTTTGGGATAACCAGGGTGATCACAGAGGGATTATTGTTCAATGGAAATCCATTTAATCAACCAATCTTACATGATTAACCAATTTCCATGTTACAACCATTCAATCATCACAGAAGACATGGTTCCCTTAGTGCACAAGGAAATACCACCAATGACCATGATTTTCAGTGGACAGAAGACTATACAATTCACAACATATAAGCAAGGTTAAAAGAGTACAAAAACATCATCAAACACACCCCTTTATTCTTTAAAAGTCTTTTTATTATCTTCGTTAAGGTTTTGTTTCATCCATCCCCATAGAAACATTATCATACCTTCCCTGCATGATACACAGAAAAGATAGATAAAGGAATAACCCTACTTGGATGATCAATGATCGATGTTTTTCTCTACGCACCGAGAACTGGGGATGCACGACTTGCAGGGGAGGAACTTAGGTGAATACAAGGGTGAGTAGGAAAGGATCTTGTATATGTGCACCACTAGTGTTGGGAAGGGGGGCTCCAAATGCACCAAGGAAAGGAAAAGGGACTAGCCAAGAAGAACAAAGAATTCCCATGTGATAAAAAGTAGAGGTCCTGGAGTTACGATATATGAATCTTGGACTACATTAAAGGTGGATCATGGTTTCACCACATGGTTGGACAATTAAACACGATTTAATTAATTTTTATTTAATAATTCTCATCAGATAGGTAGCTATAATATCTGTGATTTAAAGGGTTACCTTTAAATAGAGGAAAACGTGTAACTGGGGTGGAATTGTAAAGTACGAGAAATGGTTTGGCACTGAGGAAAAAGCCACATGTTTTGGTAAGTCAAGTGTTTCTCGGATCTTGGGGTTTTTTTAATATAATCTGTGGGCTTTTAATGTCCTTGGAAGGGATATTTAAAACAATCTTACATCAAAAGATACATTGCGGGAGTAGGATTGGAAAAATAAACAAGGGTGTAACACCATTTGGTGAGACAATGTAAGCGGTGCCATGGTCATGGTTCCACCATCATGGTGCCACTGTAAGCGGTGCCACCATTTCAGTGTGTGACAATGAGGGTGCGACCATTATGGTTCCACCATCACGGTTCCACCCTCACGGTGCCACCATCACAATTCCACTGGTTCGGTGGGACACCATAAGCGGTGCCACCATTTCGGGGTGCAACCGTGACCAGTGCCACTATTTTGGTGGAACCGTTTGATGGAACTAAGATTTTGGAAAAGTACTGGACTAGGAGGGTCCCGAACATTACACGAGGATAGAAAGGTAGAGGATAACAATGCTTAAAAAAGGGATAAAAGTTGGAAACTAGAGGATCAACTATAAACCAGTCCAGGATGACCAAGAAATCTCAAGATAGGAACTATAATATTTAGGGTATGGAATAAAGAATCATGAACAGATCATCTCAGTGAAATTAGAAGTTATAGTAATCTTCTAAAAAAATCTTCAAGTGTTGGGGTATGAAGGAAGGCTTTGAGTATTAGGCATCACTACATCGAAAGAGCTGTCAACATATTCCAAATATGTTTTATTCAGAAGAAGTGTCAGTTGTTGCTCCATTTTCTAGTCATGCTACTACAGGATAGAGAACTATAATTTCATTGGTTTATGACTGGTTTTACTCCTCATGAAACATTATCAGTGGGGGTAATTTCATAATATACACTTGCTTCCCATCTTTCTTTCTTTTTCAAGTACCAAAGGTGTTGTTATTTTTTATCTAAGATATGCTGATATTTCTTTAATGGGCTATAAGCAAAGAGATATTAAAATATGAAACAAGTATCATATTGGGAAAGTTGAAAGGGAAATGACCACTAATGTAAATTGGTATCTATATGGTGATGAATTGGTTGATTTATCCAATTAATCTAATATTATAAAGATAGTTTGGATATTTATGAGATGAATATGGTGTTGCTATAGAATTCTTGAGGGAGTGGAGGATCATGGCTTGGTAGGGGAAGATGTTTCGGTTGCTGATTTAGTGGAGATAATAGTTTTTACATTAAATATTAAGAGGACACCAAATCCTTGTTGGCGCCAAAATATTGCACGAAATAAAGGGATGAAAAAGATGGTCGGGACGCTGCCTCACGAAGCACCGACGCGAAGCGCCGACGTGAAGCACCGATGCGAAGCACCCCGAGCAACGCGGTCCCGCGAAGCTCCGGAGGCGGTAACTCCCCGAGAATGGGTCTGACGTTCGCGAGACTTCTGCGAAACTCCGGAGGTGGTACCTCTCCGCGAACGGGTTTGACGTCCGCGAGCCCGCCACGAAGCTCCGGAGGCGGTAACTCTCCACGAACGCATTTGACGTTCGCGACCGCGCCGCAAATCACCTTTGGCGGCATGCGGGTTCTACTTCGCGGTGCCCCTTTCCTATAAATACGGGGCTCCGCCTGAGTCCAGGGGATGGACAATCCGACCTTTCAGCTTCTCCTCTCCTGAATCGTGAAGCACCCTTTGCCCCCCGGGAATCATGAGCTCCGTGAGGTACTTCTACTTCGCGTGACGACTTTGCTTTGTATAATTTCGAGCCCCTCTTCTGAGAGGGATGCCCTTCGCAAAGCTCAAGGGCATTCGTGAAGGAAGGGGATTCCCAAGGGAACCCGGGCAGCCGCGGAGCACTTATGCTTCGCGAAACCCCCAACCTGTGCTAGTGATCCCTTTGCTAAGGCAGGATCGCTACACATCAAAAAGCACACTACTTCGTAGCACCTTGCTTCGCGAGGCACCTCTTATTCGCGAGGCAGTGCTCTGCGAATACTTTTCCACTTCACGAAGCACCCTCCATTCACACCAACACCCTATGCTAAGGCTAAGGCACTCCACTTCATGAAGCACACTCCTTTGCTCGGCAATTCCGCTTCCCGTGCGACCCTCCAAGTATGCACGATGTGATTTCGAAGTCCCACAGACAATACCACTTGTAGTGTTGCTTCGCCTAATGCTTCTTCCCATAAGCACGCTAACGACTATTGCTCCTTCGCATAGCCATGCTAACATGGACCCATCGATGGTTCGCTCCACAACCCCCCTTGACCATGGCCTTGCCAGTACCTTACCTTCCCCAAGGACCAGAGGGTACCGGTTATGTAAGTACTAGGGGTGTGGAGTGAACCCACCTCGTTAGAGCTGCAGGACGTTAAACTGACAAGCATCACGTCCTCAACACATGATGTTAAACTATGACCCGACCTCGTGCCTTTCATGAAGGGTCCCCCCAGCTCGAACATTTTTTACGCCACTCATCTCCACGGGAGTGGAATCATCCATCCACAAGGGATGATATCCTCATTATTGGAGTGGCGTATGTTCTTAGAAGAAGGGTGACCCTAGTTCCCCAATGGATGGATGCACCCCTGCATCTCCGTACTTCCCCACTACCAAGGTCAGTGGAGAACGTGATAGGGAATGAGGCACCTCCCATCATTGGTCCCAAATCCCTCTTTCACTGCACCTCTGTCGCACTTCTCGGGCCTCCATCCTGGAGTAAGTCCCAACACCATGGGATGCCTAATGCATAAGCCCCTCTTCGCTTCTCACGGACGCACCCTTTGCGGTGTGATCATCAAGTCCTTGTTGTCTCTTGTTTCTCACACCGAGCATGACTCACGTGGTCTTAGAGCTGGCATTGGCCATGACAACACTTTGTCCAGCATGACGTTAAACTGCACACTTCGTCCGGCATGACGTTAAACTGCACACTTCGTCCAGCATGACGTTAAACTGTATGCCCTCGTCCAGCATGATGTTAAACTGCACACCTCGTCCAGCATGACGTTAAACTGCACACTTCATCCAGCATGACATTAAACTGCACAACCATATGAACTACGAGGTCTTTGATCCATGTCAAGGCATGGTACGTAGGAAGCCTCTCTGAGGTTCAAGCCCACCCATCATTTATTCACGTCGGGTCCCATTCTCGACCATCATGATGTTAAACTGCATTCCGGTCCGACGGCAAGCCGTTGTGACTCATCCATTCCGAACTATGAGGACTTTGATCCATGTCAAGGCATGGTACATAGGAAGCCTTCACGAGGTTCAAGCCCACCACAAGTGGACCCCCGGGTCCACCTTCATGTTGGTTCACCGACGAAGCCCCTTCCGAACTACGAGGAATTTGATCCATGTCAAGGCATGGTACGTAGGAAGCCTCCATGAGGTTCAAGCCCACCAGTCATCCAATTCACATCGAGTTCCGCCCCCATCCAGCATGACGTTAAACTGTATTCCAGTCCGACAGCATACCGTTGTGACCAACCCGAACTACAAGGACTTTGATCCATGTCAAGGCATGGTACATAGGAATCCTCCACAAGGTTCAAGCCCACCGCCCGTTGTTTATTCACGTCAGGGTTCGCTACCATCCCGCATGACGTTAAACTATATTCCATCAATCCTTTGAACTACGAGGACTTTGATCCATGTCAAGGCATGGTATGTAGGAAAGCTTCCCAAGGTTCAAGACCACCACTAGTGGACCCCCGAGTCTACTTTCCCATCAGTTCACCGATGAAACCCTTTGAACTACGAGGTCTTTGATCCATGTCAAGGCATGGTACGTAGGAAGCCTCTCCAAGGTTCAAGCCCATATCTCATCTACCCAAGGTCCACCTTTACGTTGGTTCGTTGACGACATCCATTGGGCCAAGGTCCACTTTTGCATCGGCCTTCCGGCGCCCACACCTGAACTACGTGGACTTTGATTCCCTACCACGGGGATACGTAGGAGGTCTCTTCGAGGCTCAAGCCCAACTTCATTGTCGCCCCCTGCGATGGTCCTTTGCCATTCCCCTCTCCACTTCATTCATCCATCCATCCTTTCCTCTTCAAATCCATCCACAGGCTAATCTCGGTATCGACACCCCCTTCAAGGGAAATCCCTCACTCCGATCCATTCTAGCTAATACTCTGATCGGGCTGATCCATCTTCGTTGGACGTTAAAATTGCGACATACCCTGTATTAAACACAGGAAGCTGAAGAAAACCTCAGACATATGTCTATGGCATATAATTCCCCGCGCTCGATGTGGGATGCCTCGGGCCTCCACACCCTCGAGAAGCCCTATGAACAGGGATAATAGACAAACATGCCAGGCCCCCAACATCCAGACACGCTATTGATGCCTCAACATGACTACTCCCCTGACTGAAGGTTGCTGCCCTGACCAGACCCTTTGGAATGTCCTGACAGAAGCAGTGTAATTAACCTGCGTCCATGGAAACATGGCACTGGGAAGATTTTCACAAACAACGTATTAAATCTATGAGGGAGACCCGGACTAGGTGACGAGTTCTGAGGAGGAATCCGCAGAAGGAAGAACCGACATCCCATCATCCCGTTTCGATCAAGGAGCAAACATCCCTGAATAAGGAGTGAATGCCGCCCGCCTTTGGAAAGCAGGAATGCGGGGCAACAAGCAGCGCATCCTCCTCTGTGGACGGACGAATGCACGCACCCCGGTGAAAGTGTCGGAAACAGAAATGGTGAACCCGACGTGAATTTATTCTCCTCAATGTGGAGATTAGTAGAGTTCGAGACACCAATAGATTGATGTGTCACCAGATCCAGATATCCGGTGCCTGGTCTCGCCAAGAAAATAGTGGGCCTGTCGTGAAACTCACCGGATGTCGGGGCAGTAGAACATGGGGCATTCCATTCTGCAGCGTGTTGGTTTGGATCCTTCTTACAAATTTGGAGAATGAAAGGATTCTGGGGCACTGGTTGTCAATATTTTTCCTCACAGTGCTGATGAGTTGATCCCTTCGTTTCTCAGGAACCAGGTTGCTGTTACAGAGACGCGATCACCGCCCGCTCGCCTATGCAGGGGCAAGGGAAACACCGCCACAGCCACCCCACATGGCGCCGCTACCACCATGACGGCTGCCACATCGCAGAATACAGGGCGCCCATGTCCCATTTCCCCCTCAGAGGTCATCCATCGAAGGGTGATCAACAATCTCGTACGAAGGTACGAGGAGGAAGGGGTCATCCCAACTCGGGATATTGCCCGCCTGGACCTGGAGGCATCCAGTCCCTGCCGACAATTCCACCCTAACAGGCCGCGCAGGGAGCCCCTGCTCCCCACCGTGACGTTCAACCGTTTCGGGAGCCTGTCCCCGGAACGCCTCGACGACTCCTCGCCTTACGCTGATGATGCGGGCGCCGTCCGGCTCGGCCCACTCAGGATCCCGACCCAAGGGCTCTAGGTAAGGGCTCTCATCCGGCCGCTTCAGCACCGCCGTCCGACTCCGCAGGAGGAGCAGGAAAGCCATGCCCCTGCACCACCTGCGCCAGCTTGTCTGACCCGACGTCAGCGCTGGGCCCGGGCTGAGGACGCTTGCCCAGGTGCGTCGACATCAACAACTACAGTGGATCGATCCACCGCCGACGTGCATCATGGGGCCCCTGCATACGCTGAGCAGGGTCACTCCTTCACCCAACTAGGATCGAGACCCCAACCGCCCCACGGGCAGGCTGGGTTGACTCTCCGGGTTGCAGGCCTGAGTGGTGATCACCGCAAACTAACCCACGGTGATGTCACCCCGTACGGAGGCCCTCCCCGTACCACTACTCCACAGAGCGTGGGCCTTCCACGCTCCAAAGCTCGTCATGGAGGTATGCCTCGTGCTACCCCCATCCCAAAGGAAGACCTGCCCCGTGGCAGTGATGCTCGACGCGGAAACCTTTCCCGCGCCCACTATACAGGGTATGGAGCTGATCCTCCTGCCCCCGACCGCCGATCTGAAGGCACCGTCCATCTGGTACTTCTCCAACGTGGGGGCCCTCCATACGTCCTCTCTGCGACCGGAGAAGGTCCTCCTCACCCCAGCAACTCAAGGAGTGAAGGTCAGCCTCACTCCGCCCGCATCAACCATGGAGGTCCCCCCCATTCTCCTGCCGGTTCCAACAGAGGCTCTGCCCACATGGGTGCTGTCCATGGAGGTCCTCCCCATGTACCCTTCAACATTTTCCCTAGTTACCATCAAACATCGACTGTCTAGAGCGGGGGCCCTCTCTGCCACGGCGCCAGCGCCACCCCGAGGCTACATGATGAGAATCAACTGTGTCCCGAAGAGCCACCCTGGGGCTGGAGAGTGGGTCGTCGTCACCACAGGAAGAGTCCTGTGAAGGCCCGGGTGGAGATCAAACCTACCCGCTTCTCCGACTCTGAAGAGGAGTGTGACTCAGCGATGGAACCTTCTCCCTGCTCCTCTGTATCAAGGACTAGGGTAGGAACCAGGCGCGTTAGCCTCATTCTCCCAGAATATGAGGTCCACCAGATTCCCATCTCTCTCTACAGGTACATCCAGGAGGAAGAAATCTTAAGAATTCCACAGGTCTCGACCGCACAATCGCCACCATTGTCACCAGAAGCGCCCTCTACCTATACCAGAGATCATGGAGAGCTATTTTGGGGGCCAACAACAGTATAGTGACGACATGACCTGTCGCCGGTAGCTGCGACTCCTGTGTCGGAAGCTGCGACTATCATCCCATCGTATCGTGACATCATGGCCAGGTCACCTTACTCTTTAGAGGATGGCCCAGAATTCGGCGGCTAGTCAGCTCGTTCGCCGTATTCTCCGCCGCAGAGTTTACTATCCCAGAGGTCTGCCTCGGTACCGCTACCGGTCCCTCAGCCACCCCTGGTTAATGAGTGGGGCAATACAGGGCCAGACCCCGAGTCCGAACCCAGGAGCTTCTGGAGTATTCTCGCAGCAGACCACTTCCCGGAGAAATTCTGGCCGACGGCGGCGCTGAACTTTCGCGTACCAGAGTCACTTACCCCCGAAGAAGTGGGGTGCTTCTGTCAAACCCTATGGGTGACACACTTCCGCCTTCGTTACGAGTAGGTGGTGTACCCCAGAAGTTGAGAGCACTTCGAAGAAATCGGCGAGCAATGACGCCTGACCGATTCGGCCGCACTCCTTGTGGCCCAGAACCCTGAGTCGCCAGGCCGCCATAGCTCCCTTCAACAGAAATGTGTTCAGAGTTTCAAAGTACTCCGCATAATCGTCAGGGAAGCTACCCCCCATGTGCAAGTCCATGGTTGGGGACACTATTCCGCTCTCCTCTTCGACCCTATCCGATGGCATCCCGATTCATTATGCGACATCGAGGACATGCGCTCAAGTGGGGTCGCGGTCCACATGGCTGACGTAGTGGACAAGGAAGACGACCTTGAATTCCTTGATAGAGACTTACCTCCTGAGGGCGTACCGCCACTGCTGGACCCATTTGGGAGGGTTACCCGTCAGTAGAGGAACCTGCTAGGCCTCCCCGTACCCACCGAGTCGCCGGTACTCGGGCGAAATACCGGCAAGGGTAAGGAGAACGTCAGAACTGTCAAGCACTCCGACCCATCCGCCTCTGTGTAGAAAACGTACGAAGATCTCGAGAAGGCCATGTTATGCCAACAACATGCTGAGCAGAAGAGGCTAGTTGATGAGCTCTTGGCTGAGCGTGCTGCGGAGCGGCGACCCGACTATGGTAATCCCAGGCCGGGGCAGCATGGGCAGGAACAATTTCTCCCCGGTGAGGTGCCTCCGGGCAACCTTGATCATGTTACTTCCGTGGACAGGGCAGAATCCGGAACTTATGGCAAGAGGGCGCGATACGTCTCACCAACCCACCCCGAGCGACGGGCCAATCTGAAGAATCCAGTTCGGGTTCCCCCAGTCGCCCCACAGGTCGTTCCGCCAGTCGATCCACGAGCTTCCGAAGCCATATACCATGTTGAAGAACCTGGAAACGCACTTGTGATCCGGGATCTTTGTCAAGACAGGGACCCCCACCCAGATGATCTGATAGCGGCAGTCACAGCCCACCTCGAAGCATTGGAAACACGGTAGGTGGCGGTCCCACCGGACGACAAGCCGTATCCCGCGTGGGTAGATGATATTCCCGCGCCCCCGGGTTTTGGGAACCCCACTTTCTCACCCTTAAATGAGACAGGGGACCCACCGCAGCACTTGGCTCATTTTTCTTCCAGGTGTGACCCCATGCTGGGAACCCCGGATCAGCAAGAAGCTCCCAAGCTCCGCTATTTCGTACAAACATTGGAAGGTCCAACATTTGTCTGGTACAGCCAGCTCCCTATCGGATCGGTGACCAGTTGGGAGGATCTCCACTGGCAGTTCCTATACCAGTTCAGCTCCACCACGCAGAAGACTAGTATTGCAAACCTCTTCAAGTGCAAGAAAATGCCTGATGAGCGAGTCGCAGATTTCATCGCCCGGTGGAAGGGACTTACGTATTCCCTCGATATGCCACTGACTCAGGAACAATTACTGACGATGTGTGTGGGGAACTTCAAAACAGAGCTGGTACCCTCCCTGATTACCCAGAACTACCCTGGAGAGTTCATAGATTTCTTAGATAAGGCTCAGCGCCTTGAGGAAGCTCTGCAACTGGCTAGTCAGGCACGTTCGTTGCCCCCTATGATCCCAGCCAGGAGGACCGCCAGAGCCGAACCCACCACGGTGGCCCAAATAGAATCCCCTAGGCAGCTGGAATTACTGCCAGTGGCGCCACCCCCGCAACCCCGCAGAGGTCCTCGACCTCAAGTACAGGCTTCCGCCCAGCAGCGACCGCCTCAGAATCGACAAGTTCCCCCGCGCAATGTGCCACCGCCACCCAGGCGAGACAATCAGGTGCCGCCTCCTCGACAGTCCCCTCCGGCCTCTCATCAGGGCTAGGCCCACAGGGCCCCCTATCCGAAAAGAAGGCACCTGACTTACTCGTTCAACGAAAATCAGGTCCCTGGCTACTTCCGAAGTACTCTAGAGCAAGGTATTGTACGCCTGCCCGAGTGCAGAAGGCCGGCAGAGGCGCATCTCACCGATCACCCCAATTACTGTCCTTATCATCGGATTCTGGGGAACACCCTCAAGAAATGCTATGTGTTTAAAGACTAGCTTCAAGACTAGGTCAACAACAACATAGTCAGGTTGAGCCCGGGAACAGCACAAGTGGCGGGTGTCTTTGCAGGATCAGAGATCGACAGCGATAGCGAAGGTGAGTGGCAGCAGGTTCCCAGCCATGGATTCCAGAAATACGACGTCTGGATGGCTCGAAAAACTGTCGTTCGTGCCCATGGTATCATTCGGGCGTGCCTGAAGTAGCCGGAACCTTCAGAAGAAGTAGTCGGTACCTCTGCATCACCTTCACAGTCGACCACTTCCCAAAAGGGCAAGCAGCGACGATGCAAGAAGAAGCAACACGCTCCGCCGGTGCCGTCGTCATCCCGCACTCTCCGCGATTTTATGCCCCCTGAAATGGGGATTCCTCCCAGAATCCACCCGGTGGTGGATGAATCCTCGAGTGACAGTAAGGGGTACATTTTGGTTAACACTGTGGAGCTGGTAAAGCCCTATATGACTCCCGACGAGGGGGAACGCCAGGCGAACCTCCCCAACGTTTCCAGCCGACGTCAACATCAGCAGAATCGCAACCGTGCCGGTCATCGAGGTATGTCAGTAGGCACTTTAAGCCAAGCCGTACTCGCTACTGATACTAGACAGCAGTCTCAGTGTAGAGCTCCGCACGCGCAACCCCATCTAACACCCTCAGCTCTACCTCCACCGCCGTTCGTGCTACTAGATCAGGGAGAGTTGCCTCATTCGTATCACAGTCAGTCTTTCCTGGCTAAAAGCTAGCCTCTGCTATCCAATCCTAGTCCGGAGACTACTCTCTAGGCTTCAACCAGTAGGTAGCATGATGCACCCAGTACTAGGCGATCGCCGGTTCAACCGGCAGGACCCGCTATGCTTCCAACTGCCGAACGACCTCTTGTAGGAAGAGGTTCGCGTTTGGAACCAAAGTATGATGTCTTGAAGCACCTGGCTGGCATTCCGGCAAGGCTTTATATCCTTGAGGCCCTTCGTCTATCATCTGAATGCGCGAGGCACTTTCCGAGGCCCTAAAGAGCCCCCTCCAGTTTGAGACGGAGGTAGTAGCTGTAGAAGCCTTCTATACAGAGACGAATGAAAATGCCGAATGTCAGGCGATTATCTCGTTGTCCGGTGAAGATGAGGACCCTCCTATACAGGGGCACATTTTCCCACTGTACATCACCAGTCACTTCAATGGTGTGGAAGTCCACCACTGCCTCGTTGACACGGGTTACGGAATCAACCTAATTCTGACTCGGACGTTTCGAAAACTGCATCTGTCTGAAGTCAATTTAACTCCCTCTGACCTCAGAATCCAGGGGTATGACAGGACCAAGCAAACCCCAGTCGGAAAGATCCGCCTGAAGACTCAATTCGGTGGCTTAGTTGCCAGCACCGAGTTCATGGTCGTCTCTCAGGACACCGCCTACAACGCGTTGATGGGAAGGCCATGGCTCCATCTGCATGCAGCAGTCCCTTCTTCGTATCACCAATGCCTCAAATACTCACTCAACGGTCGAGTAGGCGTGATCCAAGGAGATGCGTCCCCTTTCGCTTCTTGTGAGGCCCGCTATCTGGATGAGGGTTATTACAAAAGTAAGGATAAGCAAATCCTAGTAAGTGAGGATGAACCTGCCCCGATCACAAGTGATCCCTGGGAAAGCATGGATGATGCCTACATCCTCCCGATCCACCGATTGGAGGCCATGACCCCCGACATGGGGCAATGTTTTGTTATTTCAGGTACACAAGGAAGGCATGTTCCCGTGTCCAAGCGACGGTGGAAAATCACCTCGTACTCCTACATCAACTAGGCTCAGGTGATCCCGGAACCTCCTACCCCTGTATGGTACCGGAATGTCAAGCTTATGACAACAGCGGTACTCTATACGTGTCTCTTCCGTTGGGCTGGAATCCACCGACTCAGGCCGACACGTCACTACTGCTTCGATATCATCAAACGTGGCCCCTTAGGTCGAAGGCCAGATTGGATAGGGTCGACTGCCTTCATTGCTATGGTCTCGATGGAGAGTGAGTCTCCTGATATGATGACCACTACTGCCCGATCCGGCACCAGCTACCCCTCAGGCTTTGATAGCCCGAAAGTATCTCCCGTCGTGGGAAATCCCCCCACGGGTGGAGAGGAAGACCTGGAGGATGCTCCCCCCGCCTTTGAGGAAGGAGTCTCTACCACGGTTGATGAACTGGTACAGGTGGACCTTGGTAGTGAGGCAGATCCAAAACCCACATTGATCAGTGCAGCTATGTCCCCCGAGGAGCGGCAGCAGTACGTAGACTTCCTCAAACAACACCGTGATGTGTTTGCTTGGAGTTACAACGAGATGCCAGGACT
This sequence comes from Viscum album, assembly GCA_963277665.1. Classification (NCBI taxonomy): domain Eukaryota; kingdom Viridiplantae; phylum Streptophyta; class Magnoliopsida; order Santalales; family Viscaceae; genus Viscum; species Viscum album. Next base: position 792,552,903 of record OY728165.1, on the reverse strand, counting down.
GGATCCCCAGGTAGCCGTTCACCGTCTGGGCCTCCTAGCAAACCATCGTGGATTTAAGCAGCCTCCCAGAAAGATGCACCCTTCTCATGGTGCTATGGTTGAGGCCGAATTTGACGATTTTATCAAAGCCAACTTTGCCAAGGAATTCCAGTACCCCAAGTGGCTTGCCAACATTGTGCCAGTTAGGAAGAAAAATGGACAGATCAGAGTCTGCATCGACTTCCGCGATCCTAATTTCCACTGCCCAAAGGATGACTTCCCACTCCTGGTGACGGAGTTATTGATTGACGCCACGGCCGGGTTCCAAGCTCTCTCTTTCATGGACGGGTATTCCGGGTACAACCAGATTCAGATGACCCTCGAAGACAAGGATTCCACTGCCTTCAGGGCTCCCCAAGGTACCTTTTGCTACCAGGTTATGCCATTCGGTTTGAAAAATGCAGGTGCCACTTATCTGAGGGCCATGCACCGTATATTCAAGCCGATTCTTGGAACGTTGGTAGAGTGCTACGTAGATGACCTAGTGGTCAAATCATGTCAGCGTCGGGACCACCTCAAAGACCTCGAGAAGGTGTTCAGTTTCCTCCGTTCCCATCACCTGAAGATGAACCCGTTGAAGTGTGCCTTCGGGGTCACCTCTGGGATGTTTCTGGGCTTTGTTGTTAGATACCGAGGTATTGAGATCGACCTAGAGAAGATCAAGGCCATCAGCCAAATGCCTCCCTCGAGCAACATTTGGGAACTTCGAGGCCTCCAAGGCCACTTAGCCTATATATGTCGATTCATCGCGAATCTGGCCGGCAAGTGTAAGCCCTTTTCCCGGATCATGAAGAAGGGCACTGCCTATGAATGGGATGAGGAGTGTCAGACCGCCTTCGAGGAAATCAAGCAGTATCTGCTCCAACCTCCGGTTTTGATGCCACCCGTCTCCGGAAAGCCGTTGGTCCTTTACGTGACTGCCCTGGAAAGATCCCTCGGTGCACTGCTCACCCAGAAGAATAATGAGGGTACTGAGAATAGTCTCTACTATATCAGCTGTATACTTCTCGATACAGAGGTCAGATACTCCCCTATCAAAAAGAGAAGCCTTGCGCTCGTCTTCGCCATGCAGAAGTTACGACAATACCTGCGGCACCACGAGGTGAAATTGGTCTCCCGAGTAGACCCACTAAAGTACATCCTGAACCACCCCATGCTAAATGGTCGACTAGCACGGTGGGCGGTGATTCTCTAGTAGTTTGATATCAGGTTCGTATCTCAGAAGGCCATTAAGGGACAGGCGTTCGTAGACTTTTTATCTGCCCATCCAACCTCCGCAGATCAATCCCTGGACCTGGATTTTCCTGATGAGATGATCCTCTCAGTCGATCACGCCATCCCGTGTTGGAAAATGCATTTCGACGGCACCTCCCGGAGCCCCACCGGTAGGAAGCTCAATGATCCTAAGCTGAACAGAGTGGGCCTGGGTATTGTCTTCATTACCCCGACGCAAGACGTCCTGCCATACTCATTCTTGTTGTCAGAAGGTTGTATGAACAACGAGGAAGAGTACCAATCTCTCATCACCAGTCTCGAGTTGGCCCTTGAGATCCATGTGCCCCGTCTACATGTGAAAGGAGATTCACAGCTGGTAATCAAACAGGTTAATGGCGACTATGTCGTCAGGAAGTCGAAACTTGTACCGTTGCTAGAGTACACCCTCCACCTAATTGCTCAGTTCTCTTCTCGACCAGAGGTTACCCATGTCCCACGGTCAGAGAACGGTCAAGCAGATGCCTTGGCTGGCTTAGCCACGTCGCTTGCAGAACCCGAGCAAGATGATTTTATCATACATGTGGAACATCGGAGAGTCATTGCCCTCATCACCCAAGAGGACAATGATGGCCTGCGGGTAAGTCATCTCACCGCCGGACCCTCTACGTCCGAGGTACTGGGTTCGTCAGACACAGTGGTTGAAGCCACTTCTGACTGGAGGGCGCCTTTTGTCGAGTATCTCCAAAATGGTCACCTCCCGGATGACCATGCCGAGCGCGAGCGAATCTGATGCCACGCGCTGCAATTTACCCTCCAGAGCGGCCCTAGTCTTGAACAGATCCTCTACAAGCGGAGCTTCGATGACGCCCTCCTCCGTTGCATTCATGGAGTAGAGATTCCTCAAGTTATGCAAGAGGTTCATGCCGGTTCCTGTGGAGCCCATCAAGCTGGGCCAAAGCTGTCCCATCAAATCTGGAGGTTGGGGTACTTCTGGCCCTCTATGATCCATGATTATATTGGGTATGCCAAGAGATGCCACGCGTGCCAAGTTCATGCCAACTTCTTGCATCGGCCGCCATAGTCCCTCCACCCCACCAAGTACTCTTGGCCATTTGTGGTATGGGGACTTGATGTAGTGGGACCATACCCACCGGCAACAACTCTCTAGCGTAGGTTCATCCAGACTGGTACAGATTTCTTCTCAAAGTGGGTAGAGGCAGTTCCACTCAAAGAGGTCAAGGCCCGTTCCATCGTTGATTTTGTGAGCTCCAATATTATCCACCGGTTTGGGGTCCCTCACGCCGTCCTCACAGATAACGGCACCAACTTCTGAGCGGATGAACTGAAGAAATTGTACGCCAAGTATGACATATGTTCGAACCATACCTCCCTCTACCAAGTGCAGGAAAACAGATAGATCAAGGCGTTCAACAAAACTCTCTCTAACATTCTGCAAAATATGGTTGGTCAGAACAAGAAAAGTTGGCCAGACAAGCTCCCCAACGCCCTCTGGGCTTATCAGACGACGACTCGCAACTCTACCCAGGTGACCCCATATTCCCTGGTGTATGGAGCTGAGGCCGTCCTACCCATTGAGATCCAACTGCCATCGTTACGCACTGTAGTCTATGATCACCAGACATTAGATGAGATAGCCAAAATCTTTCTAGCTGAACTAGAAGCACTGGACGAGAACCGGCTTTGTACCCTGCACAATCTGGAAAGGCATCAGGATAAGATAGATAGGGCTTTCAACAAGAAGGTTCGTCTGCGCTCTTTTCTACAGGGCGACCTGGTACTGGCCCTTCGAGCACCAATGATTCCCGGTAGGAAACCACCCAAGTTAGAACCCAAGTGGGAATGGCCTTATATCATCCATAAGGTTTACCCCAATGGATCATACTCCTTGGTGACCACGGATGGAGAGCGCATAACTCCTCCCACCAACGCCAAGTTCCTCAACTGATACTTCGCCTAGGGCAAAAGGGTCCTATATGACCTTAAACTACATCATGGTCCCGCATGACCTTAAACTACATTGCAGGGTCCCGCATGACCTTAAACTGCACATTACGGTCCAACACGACCTTAAACTGTAAGGTCATGCATGACCTTAAACTGCATCTTTGTCCTGCAAAACGATAAACTGCAAAATGGTCCAATATCTATGACCTTAAACTAAAATCTCCCCCCGTCTTACTGCAAGACGTTAAACTGCAAGTCAGTCAGGCCTTCCTGACCGAGGATCAGCCTCAGGCCCCTTGGCCTCCTCAGGCCCACGACCCCCGTCTTCACTGCGAGACGTTAAACTGATAGCAGGTCAGGTCTCCCTGACCGCGGTCCGGCCTCAGGTCCCTTGGTTATCCTCGACTTACCCTCTTGTGGAATTGTACGGTTGGGTGTAGGATTACATCCTCATTCACATCGGATTACTTTCCGTACCTTACATATCCCCAAATGAGATACATCCTCGTCCCACATGACGTTAAACTTCATATCAGGAACTACATATGGCTGGATTCTCATCTTAATGGGATACGTAGGAACGCTCAGATGCCTCTTTTTGAGCCCAGCCCCATGCTTTTCTCTTCCGCTATCCCCCCTGGGGATAGTTTCCTTGGAGGATCTTTGTGTGGCGAGGAGTAGACTTTCTTAGCCGGCTCATACAACCCCAATCACACAGGGATTGTAAGGGTCTCACCATGTGCCCACTCTCGTTCTTCTATCCTCCCACGTCCTCACCGCATGACGCTAAACTGCATGGCCATCAAGAACTACGTATGGCTTGATTCCCATCCTAATGGGATATGAAGGAACGCCCGGGAATTTCGCCCGTTAGCCCAGCCCAAAAGCCAAAATCTTCCCCTCGGGTCAAGACATATGGCAGGGTGCACACTTTTTCCCCAACTCACGTCGAGCAAGCCTCGACCTGGCTGCACGTCCCCCCTAGAGACGTTCTCCTCTTTTGTGGATGGATACAACTATGCTTCAGCCACTCCTAGACTGGGATTCCATCATTTTTTTCACACCTAGAGGGACCCCCAAGAACGGCCTGGATACTAAACCAAAGGGATCTCCTACCGATACAGGCCAACTCCCCCGAGGGTTTCCAAGCAACAAGACGATGCAAGTCCCGCGTTGCGAATTTGGTCAACGGTCGATGCTCATTTGTTGCTCCCATATCAGGTCACCATAGGAACGCTGTGTTTCAAACATGGTCGACAGTGTCCTAGATCTTCGGGTCCACCCCGAGATGTCCCAGACATCGAGTGCAGTGATTCATTCTACCCTATCACAAAGTGACAAATTTTTCCCCGGATGGTGCTAGCGGTCGGGCCCATGGCCTCGATTCCCCATAGGGGTTTACGGTGTGGTGTGAGACTACATCCTCATTCACATCGGGATCATGTACCATGCCGTACGCCTTCCCTTACGAGGCCCAGCCTCAGGACCCTTGGCCTCTTCGGGTCCCCGACCCCGTCCTCATGCAAGACGTTAAACTGCAGACCAGTCAGGCCTTCCTGACTAATGCCAGACCTTAGGCCCCTTGGCCTTCTCGGGCCCCTCCACCTAGCCTCTTACTCGGGGTGTACGATGTGGTGTGGGACTATGTCCTCATTGAGTAGGGATCATGTACCATGCCATACGCCTTCCCTTACGAGGCCCAGCCTCAGGCCCCTTGGCCTCCTTGGGTCCCCGACCCTTGTCCTCACTGCAAGACGTTAAATAGCAAACAAGTCAGACCTCCCTGACCAACAACTAACCATCAGGACCCTTGACCTTTTTCGGGCCCCATCCCAGGTCCTCTCTTATAGTAGTGTATGTTGTGGCGTGAGAGTATTTTCTCATTCACGTCGGTTGATTCGCAGTACCATACACCTCCCTTGTTTAGAGGTATATTACTCTCCCCTCGTCCTGTATGACGTTAAACTACATCCAGAGAACTACGTGTGGCTTGATTCCCATCCTCATGGGATACGTAGGACCACCTGAATGTTTAGGATTCGGGTCCAGCCCCATCTCTCAGGAATATTCATCCCATCTTGGTCCCTTGGCCTACCCTTCCTCCATGAGAGGATTATATGGTGTGGTGTGGGATTATGTCCTCATTTACGTCGGTTTCGTAATGACTACGCCATGTACATTTCCCTTCTGAGTTGTTTCGTCGACCCCTTTTTCGGCGGTTCACCAATTTGCCTAAGAGTACTCTGGTTTATTACCTGGAATGCCAAGCTTTACTCGGACACGTCCGCACCCGCTTTCCAAAATTTGTGTATCCCTGCATCAGGGCTTCCATCATCTCTCACACCCAGAGGGACCCCCAAGAACGGCCTGGATACTACGCCCAAGGGCTCTCCTACCATTATGGGCCAATGCCCCCGAGGGTTTCAGACAACAAATCAATAAAATCCCGTGTTGCGAATATGGTCAGCGGTCGATGCTTGTTTGTTGTTCCCACCTCAAGCTAACGCGATATGGACACTGCGTTTCCACCATGGTTAACAGTTTTCCTCTATCGCCACACCAACCCATTGAGCCCAAAATTTCGGGTACACAATTCACACCCTTCATCACTTCATCGTGTCCAAACAGAGTTTCAAAACCCTTGGTACTACTCCTCAGTCCACATCTGCACGTTACGGGGACAATGCCGCATTAAAGGTGTCCTCTGGGGCTCTCTTCCAACTCCCCTCTGATGAACACCCCAAGTATTGTGATGAGGATTCCACCCCTTGTTTCCTACACCGAGTTTAACTCACGTGGGCTTAGGGATCGGGTTGACGTCTGTGCATACTTGGGAAGTTGTCACCAACCATGGTCCGAGCTCTAAGACCATAAACTAAGATCCATCTAGAACTACGTTCAGCTTGATTCCCATCCTAATGGGATACGTAGGAATGCCTAGACCCCCTATCTTCGGGTCCAGCTTGAGTTCAGCTAATTCACCTCTCTGGTCCTGCCATCGGGACCCCGACTACGGGACTACGTGGCATAGTGTGGGATTATGTCCTCATTCACGTCGGGATTGCAATAGATGCACCACGCACACCCCTATTCTGAGAGTTAACCCTCCTATTCCTTGTCCCACATGACGTTAAAAGGCACCGTTAGGAACTACGTTCAGCTTGATTCCAATCCTCATGGGATATGTAGGACCACCTGAATGTCCAGACTTCAGGCCCAGCCCCACCTCTTCGAGATCTCCTGATTTCCCGGTCACCTAGGCCACTTGGCCTATCCCTCTCTAGGAGGGGGATGTAAAAAGGTATGGTACAAAGTTTTTGGCACTATGCCCTCTTTCCAGAGAGTCCACCATCTCTATATTTCCCTCAAGTTGAGTCCCTCGAATCCTAGTAGTGATTCACCCATGTGTTAAGAGTACTCTGGTCTAGGACCAAGAGTGTCAGATTCAACTTGATCAAGTTATTTCCACTTGTCAAGCTTCGTTTTCCCCTCCATTCGGGCTTCCATTACCTTTCACACCTGGAGGGACCCCCATGAATGGCCTGGATCCAACGCCCAAGGGCTCTCCTACCATTACGGGCCACCGTCCCCGAGGATTTTGGACAACAAATCGATAAAATCCCACGTTGCGAATATGGTCAGCGGTCGATGCTCATTTGTTTGTCCCCATTTCAGGCTAACGCGATAGGATTCTGTGTTGCGAACATGGTCAGCAGTAATCCTCTGTCGTCACACCAGCCCCTTCAGTCCTCGAATGTTGGTTGCATGATTCACATTATTTTTCACCCCGTCATGTCCAGGTGGAATCTCAACACTTTTGGCGCTATTTCTATGTGCACCTTTGCATGTCAGGGGAACAAGGCTGTAATACGATGCCCTTCGGGGCTCCCATGGTCCGAGCTCTAAGACCATAAACTAAGATCCATCCGGAACTACGTTCAGCTTGATTCCCATCCTCATGGGATATGTAGGACCGCCCGGACGCCCTGTCTTCAGGTACAGACCAATTAGGGAGCCAGTCTCTCCCCCTGTTTCACCACTTACCTCTATATAGGCCCCTCGGCCTAAGGTATCCCTCCCTGAGTGGTGTACAATGTGATGTGGGATCATGTCTCCATCAATTGTGTTTTATAACACTACGCACGTTCCCCGCCTAGCATCGACTCTGCTACGTCTGCGCTGCATGACGATAAAATTCATGCTTGGTCCTATCATACGACCCTAAACTGTGACATTATCGTCCTGGCCGCACGATGAAAAACGACACTGCATTGTGGTGACCTCGTCGTAGAGGAAATCACGTTGGGTATTGGTCACGTGCCATGCCATTTGTCAATGCCCATCACGGCTTGATCCTTGTGGCGACACCATGGCCTACTACTCTAGGCCTGCCGCTTCACAAAAAAAACCACTCACCTTAAAGGACAAACAAGATTTATCAAATTCTGCTTCTTTTAGGGCAGGGGCCAGGGCCGCACTCCCATTTTCCCCTGGCACAGGTATCTTACCATGTCACCCTTGAGAACTACGTGTGGCTTGATTCTCATCCTCATGATATACGTTGGAGTGCCCGAGCACTTTCTCACGGGCCCAGCCTAACCTTTGTGTTCGGTCCCTCGACTTGAGCATTTCCCCAGAGGACACATGGTAAGTAGGGATTAGGTCCTCCTTCACGTTGGGTTTTGTTGCCAGGAGTCCCCTACTCCCTTTACCCATTTATGGTCTAAGGTCCATCAAGAACTACGTGAGGCTTTATTATCATCCATATGAGATACGTAGGAGCGCCCGGGCACTTCCCCGCGGGCCCAACCTAACTTTCACTTTTGGTCCCTCGACCTAAAACCTCGCCCAAGGGGGTCGTGCGATGTGATATGGAACTACGTCCTCATTCACGTCAGGTTGTTCACCGCACCGTACACACCCCCTATTCCCATTCACACTGGGTTTTTGAGTTACTCCACCATGTGCCTCTTAAGTCTCCTCCCATCCATGGTCCGAATTCTATGACCCTAAACTAAGATCTCCCTCTGGGAAAGGACTCTGCTCCCCCTATCTAATACGTCTCGTTGTCGTATTCAGATGTGTTTCGACAAAGAGCCCAAAGTGTGGGATTTTCATAGGGACATCCTCCTCATCCCATGACCATGCTTCGTGAGATCGTTATTTGGATCCCAATCCTCTTCCACATCCAAAAGGACCCTCGGACGACATGGATACTAGTCTTAAGGGCTCTCCATGAATGCTGGACATAAGGGCCCTCCAATCGTTTCGGTCCAACATCCCTAAGGATATCTGGCAACATTTGTGACATGGCCCCGTGTTTCGAACATGGTCAACGGTCGACCCTCATTTGTTTGTCCCCATTCTAGGCTAATGCGAAATGGATGCTGGTTTTCCGCCATGGTCAACAGTTATCCTCCATCGTCACACCGCCATCATCGTGATCTGAATCTCGAGCGCCATGATTCACACATTTCCACTTCCTCATGTTCAAGTGGAATTCTATCATACTCAGCTCTTTCTCTTCGCGCATATAGGTGCGCTAAATGATTGTGTTAGTGTCATCGGGCTGGTATTTACTGAGCGTCCCTTTTCCCTAACATTCCCCTTTCTATGTCAGAAAAGTCCCACCACTACTTCTTGTTTCCCACATCGAGCACGACTCACGTGGGATTAATAGTTTTGGCAGGATTTGTACCGACACGGTCGGGCTTCTCATTTTCCCGCATGATGTTAAACTGCTCTTCCAGAACTACGTATGGCTTGATTCCCATCCTCATGGGATATGTAGGGACACCCAAGTATTTCACCTAGGGTCCAGCCCCAGGAATCGCAAAATCCTGTTCCTCCCCAGTTCCGGCCCTCTGGTCTGGCCCCTCGGGGGGAACTATGTAGCCTCAATTTTGCCCTGAACAAGTTTAGGATGCCCCAAGATCCTATTAGGAAGCAAAAAATCCCCACGCCAGAGAGGCCCTGTCTGAAAGAAGGAATGATCCTTGATCAAGCCAATGCGCCCATATGGTGTACTCCCACCACGGTGGTGTAACTACCTACGTGCTGGATTCTGTTCGTACAAACCATCACTCCACATTCCACACTTTGCGTGCCCCTTATTCGGACCCTCGTCCCATTTCATGTCTCACGGGACCCCCTAACTACCTGGTCTCATGCTGCATCGGCTCACCTACCGTCCTGGGCCAACGTCCCGGAAGACTGGTCATTTTTGGAAGGACCCCATAACAGTATGGATGCTTGACCTAGGGTCTGCCTGCTGTCCTGGGCCAACGTTCCGAAGGATTTATTGACAATATTTGTGACATGGTCCTGTGTTTTGAACATGGTCAATGGTTGACCCTCATTTTTGTCCCCATTATAGGCTAATGCAGTAAGGATACTGCTTCCCCTCCATGGTTAACGGTCGTCCCTTATTGTCACACCAACCCCACAGCATTCCGAATCATGGGTGTCGTGATTCACACTTCTCATTTCCATCTGTCTGGACCAATTTCAGCGCCCCTGGCATTGCACCGTTCGTGCATAAGACCACGCTAAAGAAATGTTAATTCGGCTGTTCAGAAAAGTTTCTTCTTCGGTCAAGCCTCTCCCATCTTTTGGAAACCCGGACTGGTAATCCGAATCCCAGATGCCTGGAGCATGGTCCCCACTCATATGTTAGGTGGGACGAGAAGGCAACTATCTCCTGTTTCTCACATCGGGCTCGACCCATTTGGGCTTGGGGAATTATCGCCGAACGTCTCGCAAACATTGTAGGGATGTAACGAGGCGATTCAAATAGTGTAAATCGTGCATGCTACAAAATTCAAAACAAAGAAAGAAAAAAATTGAAGCACGAAAGTACCAATAAAAGGTTTTTGGTATGTTACAATACCCGGGGGTTGACTCCCCCCATGGACGGGTTGACCCCATCAAAAGAGCATTGCAGCTTCTCCACCCGTTGGCTTGTGGTGTCCAAAGCTTGCTACCGCTGACTCAGCTCCCGCTCCTCCTCAGTAGCGGCAGGGCGTAATTCGTCAGCCTTGGCCCTGGCCCTCTCTACCTCAGCCTGAACGGCAGCCATCTTTCCAGAGGCCGGCCTCATGAGCTCCTCTGCATCCGCCAGCTGGGCCTTCAACAGGGTGACCAGCTCAGATTGCGCATTCAGAGAGGCTGAGTGCTCATCTGCCCGGGTCTGTAGCTGTTGGACCTCGCTTTCAGCCTCTTGGAGCTTCTTTATGTTTGTCGCTTTCCTCCGCTGCCAGCCCACGCTGAGTCCATGATCATGCTCCCGGATCTTTTCGGCCATAAGATCTCGGATGAGAATGTGAGGACGTTGGGTGTCCACTCCCCCATCACACAGTTCACACAACCGTGAGCGGAGTCTGTCCATTTCGGCCAGCCATAGCGTTTGGGGGGTGTCCTTGATAAAGCATGTGATTAGCTTCCACGACCAGCAGCGAACTATGCTGCTATCTTCCTCGTCAGAGGCCATTTCATCCCAGTCTGTGCGATTGGCAGGCTCGTACGCAGGATACGCCTATAGGAAGTCCTTGGTGGGATCTGCATCTGGTGTTGAATCCGGTGCGACATCTGGTGCCGAAGCAGGCGTGACAGGAGTAGGGTCAGCCGACCGATCCTCTTCATCAGAGTCCACCTCGATGACCTCAGGCATGACCCTGCTGGTGGTCCCGCCCGTGATAATGTGTGTTTCAGCTTGAGGAGATGGGGGGACTATCGCCACCATCACCGGCATGCCCCTAAGAGGGATGCCACCAGACATCCCAACTAGCCTTGCCGCAGCAGCCCACGCCGGTCGGAGAACTATACAACAAAGGGGGAAAGAAACGTTAGTTGGCACAGTCTACATATGACGACAAGGAAGCCGGTAGAGGAAACTTACGGAGATCGACCTCCTGGCGCTGCTCTTGAGCCGGTACTGACGGGACCCCGAGGCGAGGCCCTCTGTATACTGTTGGAAGCTCTGGAGATTCTGGAGGAGCCACCTCGGGTGCTCTGGTCCCACCAGACGCGGAACTGGCCGCAACCATAGGCACGGGTTCTGAAGGTCCCGCATCATCACCCGCCGAGGGGCGAGAACGAGGCTTGCGAACAAGTTCCTCTTGCATGGCTCAAACATCGGTGAGAAGTCCATAACGGCCCGAAAACGGAAAATAAGGTTCGGAATTCTACCTCGAGAGCCTCTGTGAAATCGTCGGAATCTGAGCCCTGATCTCCGACCTCGCCCTCCTCCAACGGGCTCCCTCCTCCAGCCTCATCCTCCCGAGAGGAGTCCTCTGATTATTCTGGCAGGGGGAAGCGCTCCCTCAGGTCGGCAGCCGATAACTGTGGGGGGACCGTTCGATTCAGTAGTACCCTCACCCGGTCTGTCATTGGGCGAGGGACACCACTAGAGTGGACGTAATCCTCCAGCTCATCCAGGTATTGCTCTAACTCTGCCGGAGACTCCATGAAGCCGGCCCGGACTGGGCCTATGCCCGGTAGTTCCATCCCGAGGCGATTCAGGTGCGCCCATATCTCGGGTGGGCTGAGGAATTGCCGGTTGACATCCCAAATGTCCCAGGCTTCCGAGAAGACGGCATCCTCTTCCATGTCGATATGATGCAAGCGCTTCCCCAGAACCTGAGTGGATATCCTACGAAATCCCCTCAGTGGTTGCCCCTCCGAATGGCCCTACTCTTCTGGAATCACCAGATCCGCCACTGCTGCCACACCCTCGGCCGGTGCGGGTCTTACCGCCATGGCAGCCCCACCACCGCGAGCGGCCCTAGCTGCCCTCCGACCCTGACCTCGAGATAGAGGAGGCCCACCATCACCGACCCGAATAGTTGGTTGCTTCAGCATTTCCCTTGGGTAAGCAGCCTCCCAACTAATGGCATACTCCCTCACCAATCCGAAATAGGCGGTGGATGGAGGAAATGCAATTCGCATCTTCCCATCTTCCCGTGTGAACATGAGCCACAACTGCCTCATCATGCACGAGTTCTCCTCATGACGCACCTCCCAGTAGACCTGCGGGGTCAGCCGCTGGAGGCACCGGAACTGCCTCACAAACCGATGTGGGGTGTACGGTTCACAGAGTGGCTCACGATCTACTCGTGCCACCAAAACTCCACCTCAAAGGACAGGAGGTAAGCCCGATGTTCTTCCGATCCCTACCCGTCGTCAGTCAATATCCCTGTCGGCAGTGGGAAGGGGTGGAAATTAAACTCATTCGCCCTCCACACCCGATTCAGCACCATCGACACGGTTAGTTTGAACGGGAATCTCCCGACCGCGTTCAGGATGGAGGGGTGAAAATTCGATCCCGGCGGCGAAATAGGGTTTGGATATTCATAGATCCCCCTGATGTGCGCTGTGATCCACCCATACAGAAGGTGGAAGGGTCCGCATATCCTTGGCGGCTTCTTGCCCTCGCTAATGTGCCGCAACATTCTGTACAGTTTGGTGAGCATTGGAATCCCCAGATTGATCCGCTGCCCCATGGCCAACATGGACACCATAATAAACGAGCTAGGCCGCCCCCCCATGCTTGTATCCGTCACCGGTAGGATCCAACCGCTGATGAGAGTCGCGATGAACACTGCCAGCCTGACTATCGGCTGTTGTTCAGTGCTGACACTGAAACCCCAAGTCTTCCATTGGCTGTCCTCCAAGACCCACCAATACGAGTGCCGCTTACCTAGTTGGGCCGCCCTTGGACAAGTTTGAGGCCTCGGAGGGAACTCTCGATTCTCTGGGAAATTCAGGAAGCACTTGAACCATCTCCTAAAGTGGACATCCCTCACTGCCTCCTTGTCCTCTCCAGGGACGAATGCCATCAGCATTGACACCAGTCGCGGCATTTGCTCGGTATCCTCCCACACGCTCATGATAGAGAGGAACTCATCATACATGGCCCCCATGATCGGAACCCCAGAAATCTGGTGGACATCCCACTGGCTAATTCCCACCTCCCCGTGATGCAGGTGAAAGGTATTGGTCCTAGACGACCATCTGCTCAGCAATTCTGGCATTAGTTGCTTTGGTTGGTAAATGTGGAATTGGGAGGCCCATGCCGCCTCATATAACCCCACTCTCCTCAGCTCGACCCCAAACTCCTCGCATGAGGCGCCTACCCAGTAGACCCAGGCCCAGTCATCAGTAAAGTTTCCGCCCTGGCGCAGGTCCCACTCATCGGACCATCCCTTCTTCGAATCTTGCAAAGCCGCCTTCAGCATGGTACGATAGAGAGGAGGGTACGTCTCTGGGTGCAATGGCTTCCCGTCAATATTGTTTACATGGTTGTAGAGGCAATCAGCGGTAACGGGTGTGAATTCCTCCCGTGCATGACCATCGGCCGCCCTGAACCATTGATGCTGGCATGGTGTACTCCTGAACCAGCAAGCTGGTTCGTACATACTCGCCTCAGGGATGAAGACGTCATCCCTCAACCCGAAGTTGTACAATGGCAGCTTCTTACACTGCGGATAATTCTTCTGACCCTCCGATAGCAGATCTGTCAAAGAAGCGTGGTCCGAATGGCTTCGGACCATCTCCCCAAGGCCTGTGTAGTTGGCCGTCTCATCCCAACGGGCGGCATTTGGAAGCACTCCCAATATAGCTTCTTGATGGTCCATTTCAATTCCGGCCCTCAGAAAATAATTTTTTCAGAACGGATCGCGAAGATGGATCGAGAAGATGGATCGCGAAGCCGGATCGCGAAGGTCGGTCGCGAGCCCAAACCTCAAAGTCTGGCCTAGGCCGACAAGCAGAAGTTCACTTGGCATGGACATGGAGTAGGAAACTCGCGGTTCGCCGCGAAGCTCATTCGCGGAGGGCTATCGCGGAGTACACAGAGCTTAGCGAGGTCGAGAGCACAAAAAGACAAGGAAGTCACGTGAAGAAAAAAGAGGTTGACCCCCTATTTATAGGCGTCGACCCCGAAGCATCGCGGCGCGCCTCACCCGCGTGGAGCATCGCGGCGTATCCGGATCCATGGCCCCGGTCAGCACCGCGGGCCCTCTTCACGAAGTCAGCATCGCGAACTGCAAACAATTTTGGCGATTTTCCCTCAGACTTCGACCCTTCACCCTCCGCGGTTCCAAGTATGAGGGGGGGAATTTGTTGGCGCCAAAATATTGAATGAAAGAAAGGGACGAAAAAGATGGTCGGGACACTGCCTCGCGAAGCACCGACAGGAAGCGGCGACGCGAAGCACCGACACGAAGCACCCCGAGCAACGCGGTCCCGTGAAGCTCTGGAGGAAATAAATCTCCCCGAACGGGTTTGATGTTGGCGAGCCCACCGCGAAGCTCCGGAGGCGATAACTCTCCGCGAACGGGTTTGACGTTCGCGAGCCCACCGTGAAGCTCTGAAGGTGGTAACTCTCCGCGAACGTGTTTGACGTTCGCGACCGCGCCACGAAGCACCTATGGCGGAATGCGGGTTCTACTTCGCGGTGCCCCTTGCCTATAAATACGAGGCTCCCCCTGAGTCCATGGGATGGACAATCTGACCTTTCATCTTCTCCTCTCCCGAATCGCGGAGCACCATTTGCCCCCCGGGAATCATGAGCTCCGCGAGGTACTTCTACTTCACGTGATGCCTTTGCTTTTTCTCATTTCGAGCCCCTCTTCCGAGAGGGATGCCCTTCGTGAAGCTCAAGGGCATTCACGAAGGAAGGGGATTCCCAAGGGAACCCGGGCAGCCGCGGTGCACTTATTCTTCGCGAAACCCCCAACCTATGCTAGTGATCCCTATGCTAAGGCAGGATCGCTACACATCGTGAAGCACACTGCTTCGTAGCACATTGCTTTGCGAGGCACCACTTCTTCATGAGGCAGTGCTCCGCGAATACTATTCCACTTCGCGAAGCACCCTCCATTCACACCTACGCCCTATGCTAAGGCTAAGGCACTCCACTTCGCGAAGCACACTCCTTTTCTCGGCAATTCCGCTTCCCGTGCGACCCTCCAAGTATGCACGATGTTATTTCAAAGTACCACGTACAATACCACTTGTAGCATTGATTCGCCTAATGATTCTTCGCATAGGCACGCTAACGGTTGTTGCTCCTTCGCATTGCCACGCTAACGTAGACCCCTCGATGGTTCGCTCCACAACCCCCGTTGACCATGGCCTTGCCTGTACCTTCCCTTCCCCAAGGACCAGAGGGTACCAGTTATGTAAGTCCTAGGGGTGCGGAGTGCACCCACCTCGTCCGAGCTGCATGACGTTAAACTGCCAAGCACCACA
Source organism: Viscum album (assembly GCA_963277665.1). NCBI lineage: Eukaryota > Viridiplantae > Streptophyta > Magnoliopsida > Santalales > Viscaceae > Viscum > Viscum album. Next base: position 792,537,432 of record OY728165.1, on the reverse strand, counting down.
TCCTCAACACATGACGTTAAACTGTGACCCGACCTCATGCCTTTCATGAAGGGTCCCCCCCCCAGATCGAACATTGTTTACGCCACTCATCTCCATGGGAGTGGAATCATCCATCCACAAGGGATAATATCCTCCTTATTAGAGTGGCGTATGTTCTTAGAAGAAGGGCGACCCTAGTTCCCCAACGGATGGCTGCACCCCTACATCTCTGTACTTCCCCACTACCAAGGTCAGTGGAGGACGTGATAGGGAACGAGGCACATCCCATCATTGGTCCCAAATCCCTCTTTCACTGCGCCACTGTCGCACTTCTCGGGCCTCCATCCTGGAGTAATTCCCAACACCATGGGCTGCCTAACGCGTAAGCCCCTCTTCGCTTCTCACGGATGCACTCTTCGCGGCGTGATCGTCAAGTCCTTGATGCCTCTTGTTTCTCACACCGAGCATGACTCACGTGGGCTTAGAGCTGGCATTGGCCACGACAACACTTTGTCCAGCATGACGTTAAACTGCACACTTTGTCCGGCATGACGTTAAACTGCACACTTCATCCAGAATGATGTTAAACTGTATGCCCTCGTCCAGCATGACGTTAAACTGCACACCTCATCCAGCATGACGTTAAACTGCACACTTCGCCCAGCATGACATTAAACTGCACAACCATATGAACTACGAGGTCTTTGATCCATGTCAAGGCATGGTACGTAGGAAGCCTCCCTGAGGTTCAAGCCCACCCATCATTTATTCACGTCGAGTCCCATCCCCATCCAGCATGACGTTAAACTGCATTCCGGTCCGACGGCAATCCGTTGTGACTCATCCATTCCGAACTACGAGGACTTTGATCCATGTCATGACATGGTACGTAGGAAGACTTCATGAGGTTTAAGCCCACAACAAGTGGACCCCTGGGTCCACCTTCATGTCGGTTCGCCGACGAAGCCCCTTCCGAACTATGAGGACTTTGATCCATGTCAAGGCATGGTACGTAGGAAGCCTCCATGAGGTTCAAGCCCACCAGTAATCCAATTCACATCGAGTTCCACCCCCGTCCAGCATGACGTTAAACTGTATTCCAGTCCGACGGCAAGCTGTTGTGACTAACCCGAACTATGAGGACTTTGATCCATGTCAAGGCATGGTACGTAGGAAGCCTCCACGAGGTTCAAGCCCACCGCCCGTCGTTTATTCACGTCAGGGTTCGCTACCATCCCGCATGACGTTAAAATATATTCCATCAATCCTTTTAACTACAAGGACTTTGATCCATGTCAAGGCATGGTACGTAGGAAACCTTCCCAAGGTTCAAGCCCACCACTAGTGGACCCCCGAGTCTACTTTCCCATCGGTTCACCGATGAAACCCTTTTAACTACGAGGTCTTTGATCCATGTCAAGGCAAGGTACGTAGGAAGCCTCCCCAAGGTTCAATCCCATCTCTCATCGGACCAAGGTCCACCTTTAGGTTGGTTCATTGACGACATCCATTGGGCCAAGGTCCACTTTCACATCGGCCTTATGGCGCCCACACCTGAACTATGTGGACTTTGATTCCCTGCCACAGGGATACGTAGGAGGTCTCTTCGAGTCTCAAGCCCAACTTCACCGTCGCCCCCTGCGATGGTCCTTTTCCATTCCCCTCTCCACTTCATTCATCCATCCATCCGTTCCTCTTCACAGCCGTCCATAGGCTGATCTCGGTATCGACACCCCCTTCAAGGGAAATCCCTCAATCCGATCCATTCTAGCTAATGCTCTGATCAGGCTGATCCGTCTTCACTGGATGTTAAACTCGCGGCATACCCTGTGTTAAACAAAGGAAGCTGAGGAAAACCTCAGACATATGTCTATGGAATATAATTCCCCGCGCTCGATGTGGGATTCCTCGGGCCTCCACGCCCTCGAGAAGCCCTGTGACCAGGGATTATAGAAAAACATGCCAGGCCCCCAGCATCCAGACACGCTACTGATGCCTCAACGTGACTACTCCCCGACTGAAGGTTGCTGCCCTGACCGGACCCTTTGGAATATCCTAACAGAAGTAGTGTAATTAACCGGCATCCTTGGAAACATGGCACTGGGAAGAGTTTCACGAACAACGTATTAAATCTACGAGGGATACCTGGACTAGGTGACAAGTTCTGAGGAGGAATCCACAGAAGGAAGAAACAACATCCCATCATCCCGTTTCGATCAAGGAGCAAACATCCCTGAATAAGGAGCGAATGCCGCCCACCTTTGGAAAGTGAGAATGCGAGGCAACAAGCAGCGCGTCCTCCTCCATGGATGGACGGATGCGCGCACCCTGGAAAAAGCGTTGGAAACAATCCTCTAACAAGGGTATGACATTTATAGAGTTTTCAAAATTATAATGTAAACTAACAATGAAAAGATGTTTCAGCCCATGAATCAAGTGAATGACCATTTTTTGGCTCATGATTATGGTACTGGTATTCCCGGTTTTAGTGAAGGTGTTTACATACATGAAGTTGAGTCAAATTTTTTATCTATTAGAGATGTTTTATGGGAATTACTCTAGATATGTTATACACCTACACTAGCTGCACAAGTTTTACCATGTTTTATGATGTTTTCAAATGGGTAAGGGACTGTTGTTTCAGAGTGCCAAAACCTGTTGGTGGTCCAACTTCAGGAAAAGGTAGATTTTTAGAGGGATGGAAATTGTTAGGATTTGGGGCTAGCAATGAATTGGTTGGTAAGATTTCCATGTGTGGGCATAAGTTGTTGGTTGGGTTGTTGTATTCTACCATAGTAGTTTTGTATTAGGAAGTAGTGCATAACTTCCCCGGGCAACATTGTATTTTATCTATTAGTTGTTAGGGGGGAATTAGTTGTTGGGTGGGGGCATTAAATGGGAGAAGGTTATGAGGGAGGGATATGATTCATTCTGGATTTCCGTAGGTTTTCTGAGAGGTCTGGATCTTGGGAGATATAACCTAGGCTTGGAGAAGTGATCTTCCATAGAGAGTGTCTTATTTTTCTCTATTTCTTCATTTTATTCAAATTTTAATAGATATTGTTCTCATACTAGTGGAATAATAGGTGTTGTTATATTGTTTTTTATGTAACTTCTACCCCGAATTCTACCAAGTGATCCCTATTAGTTTGGTTACCAAACAAATCTTATATTCAAAAAATTGAGATCGACCATTTTAGTTGCATATAATATTCAAAATAATCCAAAATTCATAACAAATATATTCATAAAAAATCATAAAAAACCAATATTATTTCTCAAAAATATTTTGGAAAAAAATTCCCTAAAAAACATTCACATTTTTTCTCTATAATTAAAATATTTTATTTACATTGATAAATTTAAAAAAGGAGTAACTTTAGGATTTTTATTCAATATAAATTTATCACAACCATAAAAATTCCAATAAATTGGTTGAAAAATAATACCTATAATTTCCGTATTTTAATTAATTAAAAATTTAATCTTTTTTTAACTATGTAAATCAATTTTTTAAGTGCCTCAGAAACCTTCAAGCATTTCTTTGATACCATTCAATCATGCACTGACTTAAGGATGATTAAAAAACTATGTGCAGTCATAGATATCATTAAGGCCATATCCTTCCTTGAGGAAATTCCTCCAATGATAGTTACTATCGCATATTTTGGTAATAACTATACTTATTTAAATATCATCTCTTTACATTAACTAAATATTAGATGATAAATTTCATAGAAAAATAATTACAAATGATCCATTAAAGAAATAATAAATTAAGGACAACAAGATAACCACGCATATAATTCTCTTCATTACGACATATCATTCCACCTTAGTGGAATAGTAAACCCTTAATAGGATCTCCCTTGACATGCCTAGTTTTTGGGTCTTAATCATACCACCTCTCATTTTATAAAATTGAAACCCTCTAAATTAAAAGGATTTGATATCAAAAAGTTTTAGATCCATGCCAATTAATTTCATAGAGATGTCACCAATCCAATTATTGTGTATGATATCCAACCTGAAAAATTAAAATCTCATTACATTTGTAGGTCTTATGAAAATATCGACATGGTATGGTGCCAATTATTATTTCATATAATAATGCGAAATGGGAGGGACTGTCCAAGTCTGTGTGGATTTGATCCTATGTGGGTTTTTCTTCAAAAACCCACATACAATACAAACAGAAAATTTCAAGACTGCCCTACCCCGCATAAGCCCACATGATTTATGGTATTTTAAAAATATATATTATTTATAATAATTTAAATATTTTATTTTTTTATCATTCTCAATGGTTGTTGTGGGAAGAAGTGTGGATCGACCATAGCTGGAGTTTTAAGGGATGTGGTGGAGTGTCTTTCAATGGGTTGATGGTGGAATGAAATGATGAAGATGTAGTGACAAACTTTTGTGATCGAAAATAGATGAGTGATTTTGAGGGACTATGAACATTGATGCCGGTTGTGTGGTGATTAAAATAGATGTACCTATGAATGAATGACAACTCCATAGGTAGTAACCTGCTTCAGAGGAGGCTATTTGGGTTCTCATAAGGTCCTTCCCTATTTTATTAATAACAAAATAAAATTAAATAATAACAATAATAAAGTGGCCCAAAAAATATTATGATTATGATAGCTCTTTTAGAATTGAAATAATGTTCAAGGGAGATGGATTCCATTTTTTGAGAGGTGGGATGACAAACCATATGAATATGGTTAATGGTTTCTATATAATTATTATAATATCATATTAATACAATAAATATAGACCTATTTAAAATTTGTTGGTGAATGAATGGTGAATTAGTATGACCATTACAGAGAGAAATTGTATGTCATGGTTTAAACATGATTTTTTTATTAAAAAATTAAAATGTTGAAGCATATATTGTAAAAATAATATTTTATTTTTTAAATCAATCCCATAGGTAATCCCACACCCGCATGGGCTCAACCCGTCTTAGCCCGCGATCTTCACAGTCAAATTTTTAGTCCAGCCCAACCCCGTATCCATGAAGCCCGTGGCCCGTGGGCCCATTTTTCATTAATAGTCACATGGAATAGGGGTGTGAATGCAAATCTTAAAAAATTAACCCTTAAATTTTTTGGGAAAAAAGGAATGTTAAATAAAACATTAAATAAACTCGAGTATGAAAATCTAGTTGATGATTTTATAGAAACATAAAGAAAATATTATTCTTTAAATCCTTTAAGAAAATAATTCTAGAAAATGAAGTACTGTTTTGAAAAATAAAAAATACAATAAAATGGAGACAAAATCCTTGAAGTTCAAACATGAAATATGGTAGAGTTTAGGCATAAGTAATCTTAAATCCCTGATAAAATTTCACTAATTGGAAAAATAGTACAGGGATGGTTCTTATTCATATAAAATCATTGCATCTAACCCCAAAATAGATAATTATATCCTTTTTTCTAAAAATTAGTAGATAAAAAATGAGTATAGTGTATGACCATGAGTGATTTTTACCCAAAAAATAGACAACAAATAAGGGCTAAACCTAATTAAATAAATTTGGCCACATAAATCAAACATCATCAATTAGATCCATTACCGACCATATGTTCATTGATTTTTTTTTTTAAAAAGTAGATTTTTTATCTTAAATTAAATCTAAATAACAAAGATTAAACAAATCAAAATAATTAATAATAAATGAAGTACTTCCCTTTATAATAATTCATATAGACCCTAGATAGAACTTTCTAAGGGAAAACTAATTTACCATTATAATCAAGGTCCCAAACATTATTTAAAGTGAGTCTTTTAGGGAGTTCAACATTAGAGGGTTGTTTAGATTTTATGTGAATTGTATCAAAAGATCTAAAAATTCATATGGAACCTAAAAAGTTTCTAATGAAATTAAACAACCTTTTCTAACTTGTATAAATACAAGACTCAAAAAGGAATTTCCTAACCTGAAAGTTTATAAGATTATATAGAGTTCAAGACACTAATCCATGTATAATAAATAAATATACAAACAAAAATGCAAAGGATAATCATTTCAAGATGAAACATAAAGTAAAAGTTAGGGGTTAACCCCCATGATTCAATATTTAGTGTAAGAATAAAGGTTACCTGTACATGAGTTACCAATTGGGTATCCACTTGGGGTAGTATAATAAGTTAATTAACTCCTTTCGATTCTTATCTTCAATTGAAAGATCATCACATGTCATGTGGAAAAGTCAGGATACCTTTCATCAAAATATGGCTGACCTTAGCCATGTACATAACCATAGTCATTTGAAATGAAAATAACTCAAAGGGATCTAAATTGTAACTGAATAGTGATCAATATAATTAAATTTTTTAATAAATAAGAATCACTATGACTCTACCTAAATTATTCCCCTATAATGAAAAAAATAGTTTCATTCAATCAACATGATTCCCATGGTCAACCTTGTATAACTCTCTGACCATCAATAATATTGGTTAATTGTGTTAGAGTTGGTTCCCTAGAACCAATTTATTTGTACTTTATGAGAAAAATGTATTCATTTTTTGAATATTAATAAACTACTTATTACATCATGGTTGTTCATCTGCATATCATTGTATGTGATAATTTCCTAATGACGGATTCCACACTAAAATGTTATAGTAGTTCCCCGCTATGATGAGAACCCGAAAGTGCTATAACACTATTCTTGAATATATATGTTCTATAGATGAATGATATCATTTGAGGGACAAAAAATGATATAGGATATAAAGGGTAGAGACTAATTGTACTTTGAGATACCGTCTCATGGTGTACGCTCTTGATAATATCCAGTAGGATATAAGGAAAATGAGACATGCCAATAGGAAATCCACATTTCTATTTGTCATTTGATGTTCCTATCTATAGATGTGTGTATTGGTCCTTATAATTTAAGAATATTATTAATGAGTATTATGAGTTTTACACTTAGATGTACTGTTGAAAACCATGATGACAAATTTTAATAGTGAGGTTGGATATGTTGGGTGCGTCATGGGTAATATTGCGTTAATGAATAACGCGAGAAAGGATTTATCCCTTTTGTTACTTAACAGAAATTAATATATGAGGCCGTTTTATAGAAATGATATTGCCTAAATAAAACCATTTCCATGGTGATCAATAGGCAATTCCTATTTCTGGAAATTCAAAGAAAGAGATATCGAGCATATAGGTTGATGGAACTTGCATGCAACCTACTCGATTAGAGATATTGTGATAAAGGGATTATATTACACGATAAGAGTTCGTATGAGGTGACATGTCATCATGGAATTAAATTCGTTTTCTATGGGTGTTTTTCCATGTTACTAGATTCTAACCTTGGACTTTAGGCTGCTTTTCCAAATTCCAATGTGAAAGAGACCTAGAGGGTCACACACTAAGTGTATCCAGAATCTCAGTTAAATAATAATATATTATTTATCATTTAATAGGTTGAATAAATATTATTCTCACATGTGGTTTAATAATCATTCATGTATTAATGATCACATATAAATATTTATTTATTTATTGTTGAATAATGTAGTGATATTTATTTAAAAAATAAATAGACATTATTCAAGGCCTAATAAATATTGTGGAGGAATACAGAAATGAGTTTAATGGTCCAATGAGAAATGATAATATTGAATATTATTTAATTATATAATATTTAATTATAATTTTCATGTTAGGAAAATGTTGATAAATAATAATATTACTATTATTATTCTACATGGGGTATTGTTAGGATTAAATAATAATAAGGGCACTTGGGAAATTAATTTATTTTAACCCTAGCAATATAAATACCCAATTATATTATTTTCTCATGGGCCTATTCAGTTGTGAAAAATGATTCAAGGAGAATATTCTTAAGAATAGGGAACTCCCTTCTCAAAAAACACTCCAAAAAATAGAGATTAATCCTCCTCTACAAGATCAAGGAGAACACTTTGGAAGTGATTCTCGAGGTGATCAAGGTGGACAGTGCAAGCACAATGATCTTTTGTTCTAGCACCTAGAGACTCCTTTGGCGATGTCTGGAGATTCATTGAACACGTGAGGATCACTACTAGAGGAAATATACATTTTGTTTCTACAATGAAACAATGTTGCACCGTAGATCTATCTCTAGACTCATCAACGAAGAAAGAATTACTTTGAGGTAATTATTTATCCAATTAAATTAATTATAAACAATATTTGTTGATCTCCTATCCCTCAGTTCCAACACAACTCTTCATTGTCTATTTCTTTGAATCAGTTCTACGGATCATGATGTTCATCGTCATGATATCTCAGATTGATCATTTATTATGAAAAAAATTAAAAGTTGGGAACCTCTCATCACATGCTTTTGATGCCCCCAGAACCTAAAAGTGGTATCAGGGTGAGCACATTATTGTTTATAATTATTTAAAATTCATTGGTGATTTAAAAATTTGTAATTTATTTTTTCAATTCAAGTTTAATTTCACTTTTGATCTGAATTTAGAGGTATATTTCTTACTCATTCCTTTCTTACAGATCTTATAGAGATTTTTTTTGTTAAAATAAAATCAAGGAACTCATCCAGAGGAGCCAATGATTCTCCTCGGATAACATAGTAGCAGACTTCGTGTAACCAGAGTTACTTGGTGTGTAGTTGTGTTCAATGTACTAGGAGTTAATTCAAAAATTACTCAACCCATGTGCATTAATGGCACGTGGTGTAGTTAATTCTTACACCACATGTTGATTGGGAAAACTGGGGCATGGTCAGCTGTAATATTTGTCGTGTGGCCCATTGGACATGACATGTGGTCCCTTTACATCAAATATGGTTTGTATATTCAATAAAAGGCCTACCTAACTAGTGACCATGTAACACAGAGTCAAAACAACATGTGAATAATGGAATACACAATGTACTCCAAATTTTCTAAGGCACAAACTACACTCCGAGTCCCTAGGCGTGTGTCTCAGATAGACAAAGATTGGTGTACACTCTGTGTAGATCATATCTACATGCCATGTACTTATACCAAGTTACGTAGATTTAAAATTTATTTATTTTACTATGAAAACCTTGAGACATGTACTTGCGTGTGGTCATAAAGATAAGAAACACCATGTAATAGGTTTTAATATACATAAATATTTAAATGTTTAATTAATATTTGTTTAATGTTCAAGATCTACATATCATGTATGAGTCATATTACAAGTTGTTACTCTACATGCATTGAAGCATAACACGTGGCCAAAAAATCATGTGATTAATGTAATCATCAATGAAGTACACATCATGAAAGTTCATAATAAGTTGTGTATTCTATATGCCACAATAGTAAAACAGTATACGATTATAATACATTTTGGTTAGATTTGGATAGGTATTCATTGTGTTGCCTCCAAGGTACATTTATGTACAAGGTGAATTTTAATTGAATTTATTTAATTTGTTTAAAATTATAATGTATGAGAATCTCAAGGAAATTCAGATAATAATTAAGATAAAAGGATTGATTATTAAAGATAATAATGAATTTATTCAAGCACAATTTATCTTAAATAAGAACGATTAAAGAATTGAATGATAGTTTTATTAAATGTGTAATATATTGCATGCATGTGGATGATCATGAGATAGAACATACCTTTTGTATGTGATTAATTTCACTTAATTTATTATTAAATTAAATTGTTGGTCTGCATGCCTTCTCTCATCATTATTATGTAGGGTCTATGTGACCATGGTTTCTTTTATGTAAACCCCTTTCGCCCTCACCTGAATGTGAGTAAAAGGAATATGTAATGGATGGAGATCTCAAGATAGTGGAGATAGTTCAAGTTAGGAGTTGAGAAAAAACTAATCCAAGGAGATACAAAGGTGGATAGGTGGAAAGATGTAAACACGAACCTCAATTGGTTCAAGGTGTTTCTCCCATAGGTCAACAATTAGTTTATAAAATTCTAGATAAACTAACCATTAGTATAATCTCATGATCATAACCTTTATTTTATTTTTTTAGTTTCATGGTTATTTCATTATGGATTTATTATCACGATCACATAATTAATTAATTAACAAGAATTAAATATAGAACTAAAATAAACCATATTATGCGTAAATATTTTCTAAGGCATGGTTAATAACTTAAGTAATCCCACTCAATATTAAAAAGAATTTAATAATGTTAATAATTGGAAATTCAAACATAAAGGATAAAATACATCAATTAAATATTAATTCATTATAAACTTCCATTACTTCGGTTAGAATCAAACCATTGTTCAAAGTGCTTGAGCAGCCAAAGTTTGGGTGCTTTCAATTATCAGGGAATTATAACATGAGGTTTTGGGTTGACTTAACTTGGTTCACATCATGGGTTTACTTCCAAAGTAGGACATGGTCTAAATGAGAGGAAAAGGTTTAGGAAATCTAAATTAATGATTTTAATATTGGGGAGTCCAGTCAACAAATCAAAAAAATATGAGTTAATGCAGTTGGAATTTTGAATGCCTGCCTAAAACCATTCAAGTTGCTTGACCAACCAAAGTTGGGGTAATGAGAAGGGTAATATGGATCTTTTCTACTTAAATGTCTAAGAAATAGAATATTCTGAAGCCAATGTTGAGAGAATTTGGTTTCAATAAAATAGTGGTAGACTAATAAATACAATTTATTTGTCTAAATTTTATCAAATAAAGTACTAAAATTAAATTTATCTTATTTTGTAGAAACAGAAAAATGAAATAAAAAATATCATTACAATCCATACTTGAGAAGAAAAAACTTCTCATAGGAACTAATTTCCAGGAGTGGAAAAGGCTCCTATGAGTCATCCTTCTTCATGAAAGGAGATTATATGTGATAAAAGAACCTTTACCAGTTTCACCTAGAAATGATGCAAGAGATGAAGAACTATATCTCTATGAGAAAAATCTGGATGATGCTATAAGTGTTTAGTGATTCATGTTATCATCTATGTCCAATGATATTTTAATGCAACATGAGGATATGGATGCCTATAGCATGATGTATCACCTCTGGGATCTCTATCAAGAGAAGGTGAGACAAGAAAGGTATCAGATCTCCAATGGTTTTTCCACAACTAAGCTTGGAGAGTCTGTGCTAGCTGGGCCTCATGTAGTCAAGATTATTGGCAATATTTAATACCTGAATATCATAGGTATTAAAATATCATATGATTTGTGTACAAATCTTTTACTTTCATCACTACCCAAGACCTTCTCCAAGTTTATTGTTAATTAGAATATGATAAATAATGAGAAGTGTTTTTTTGGAACTTATGAACTTGATTCTCCAAGTGGATAAGCACATGGGGCATGAAAAAATCACTGTCCTTTTGATGAAAAAAGAAAATAAAGAACAAGATAAAGGGGACCAAGACCTATAAATAGTCTAAAACTCCCCAGCACCATCCTTTTAAGAAGGGGAAGATCTAGAGACAGGGAAAGGAAAAAGAGGTAGTATGTTTTTCATGTGGTAATTCAGGCCACTAGAAGAAGAACTACACTCAAAATCATGGGGAATATAAAGGTGAATTCATTATTGAGTGAAATATTTCCATATATACACATTGGGTATTAGATACATCTTGTGGTGCTCAAATCTATATCCAAATGCAAGAACCAAGTAGATTCCAAAAGATTTCTAGAGGAGAGGTGGATCTGTGAGCTACCAATGGTGTGAGGATAAATGTTATTCCCATTAGTGACTACCACCTTTCATTGCCGAAAAGAATGATTTCAGTTTTGAAAGATTGTTATTATGTACATACAATTACCAAAAACATAATTTCTATATCATGCCTAGATACAGATCGATTTATTTTCAAATTTGGAAATAAAATATTTTTCTTTTACAAGGAAAACATATGTTATAGTATGGTGCATTTAAATAATTCTCTTTATGTATTAAATTATAAAAACCAAGTGTTGAAAATCGATAATGAATCATGTCAACATGAATCAAATAACATCGAGTTGTGGCATCACCGTCTTGGTCATGTAAACAAGAAGTGTCCGAAAAAGATTTGTTAGGATGGTTATTTAGAATATTTTGAGCTAAAACCACTTGATAGATGTCATGCTTGTTTGTAAGGAAAATGACCAAACCACTATTCGGTGGATAGGGTGAAAGGGCCACAGAACTTTGTGGATTGGTACACACTGATGTGTGTGGACCATTTCTAGTAGAAGATAGATGTGGGCATTCTTACTTCATTACTTTTACTGATTACTTGAGTAGATATGGATATATTTACTTGACAAATTATAAGTCTAAGTCCTTTTAGAAATTCTAGGTGTTTAAGAATAAAGTATAGAATCATCTTGGTAAGAAGATAGAGAATCTTCAATCGGATTGAGGTGGTGAATATCTTAAACAAGAGTTCATCAATTTTATACAAGATTTTTGGATTCTATCTCAACTCACTCCACTTTATACACCATAGTGGAATGATTTTAGTGAAAGGAGGAACCATACCTTGTTAGACATGGTAAGGTTGATGATGAGTCATGTAGATATTACATTATCCTTTTGGGGATATTCATTACAAACTATAACATACACATTAAATCGAGTACCAAATAAATAGGAAAATTGAATTCTCTTATAGATATGATGTGGAAAGAAACTCATTTTATCACACACATATGTATAAGGTTGCAAGGCATTTGTTAAGTGTTAGGTTTACTAGTCTAACAATTTGGTAATAATAAATAGAAGAAGAAGAATAATAGACCATACTTTTTATTAAAAATAATATTTTATTTCTATAATTCTAGAACATGAAGAGATTAAAATTATATAAGTTTTAGACATATTTGTATAGAAGTTAGGGAAATGATCTCCTTAGCCAATCCAAACCAGAATACGTCTTCTAGTGTGTGCCTGCCTAATTCCAACTACCACTCCAGTAGGTGAAAATCCCAGTTGATTCTCTAGAATGTTGACCGAACATATATCTCTAATATTTATTGGTTGGAAAGTGAATTAACTAACTTCACTTTCCATGTCACCCTTGTATATGTCACATCAAAAATAAGCCTCCACCCTCATTTTATAATTGTGAAGGATAGGAGGCTTGGTAGATCCAAAAATATAACAAGAACGATTACTAACAATTATACACTCCTCAAAATTCACCTTTTCGTCAAGGTAAAAACTAGGGAAGTGTTCAAGGAGAAAGTCAACATCCACCCAAGTAGGGCCCTCGAAAGAAATTCCATGCCAACTTATTAAATAAACCCCTTTGGATGTACCTGGTTGGGATTTAAAATCTAGAACTTCATCTAGAACAACATGATAGAATACATCTTCATCAACTACGTCAGGTAATTAGTACCGAATGGGATGGTTCCTAATGGACCTTTTAATTTGTGACACATGAAAAAATTGATGTATTCATGTGCCTTCTGGTAAAACAAGTTGGTAGTCAGGGTAATCAAGATGAGATTGTACAGGATATAGACTATAATACCGAGCATAAATATTGGGAAAAACCTTTTTAACTACTGGATTTTGAACATTGGTAAGAAACTTTACATAAATAATATCACCCTCAGTGTTTATTAGAGTAGTAAACCATCAAATATTGATCCTGAAGAATATTTTAGTGAATATGTACTAGAATCATATCCCTATCTATGAGAACTTATGCCACAGACTCAACTAGAGTCTCATCAGGAACAAAACAAGGTGTAGTTAGTGGTTTGTGAACATAAACAACCTAAAAGGGTGTCATTTTGTTTGCTAAATGAGAGGAAGTATTATAGAGAAATTCAGCCCATGGTATCCACTAGGCCCAATAGAGTGGATTCTCTAAAGCAAAACATCCCAAATACGTTTCAAGGCACCGATTGACAACCTCCATTTTCCCATCCATTTGTGTATGGTTTTAAGAACTCATTTTCAAAATTGTACCTTACAAGGATAAAATTTATTTCTAGAAATTACTAACAAATAAAGTATCTCGATCACTAACGATCGATCTTGGAAAGCCATGTAATCTTATCATTTCCTTCACAAATTGTGTTTATACCACTTTAGAAGTGTAAGGATAGAGGAGTAAAATAAAATTAGAATACTTGGATGGTCTTTCCACTAACACCATGATGACATCAAATCCTTGGGAATGGGATAAACCAAAAATAAAATCTATAGAAATATCTTCCCACACTTGTTCAGGAATTGGTAATGGCTGTAATAATATGGTTGAAAGTTGGGCTAAATATTTTTCCATTGGAATGTCTCACATTCATGTACAAACATTAAAACACTTTATGTCATACCTATCTATAAAATAACTATAACCATTTTTTTATAGGTTTTGCAGTATCTTTCAGTCCACTAACAACAGATGAGTGATAATAATGTAAATTTTTTGTAATGAGGTTGGAATATTTAGAGAGAACCAAGCACCCCTTATAATATATTATTCCTACACAAAGGGAATATCTTGTTTTGTCCTTTGTCTAAACTTAAAGAACCAAAATAACCTACTGTAATGATGGATATTATTGGTATTAAAATTTAACCTGATGCAACTCTATCCAAAGAGGTGTAGAAACTATTGAGTAAAAAATGTAAATCCATGGAATCTATTGCATATGGGACTTAATGATTACAAGATAATGAGTCTACAACATATTTTATCTGTACAAGTTTATATTTTATTTCAAAGTCCAACCAAAGTAGCTTAGATAACCAGCATTTTTGATTCATAGAACGAATTCACTGTGTAAGTAGATGATTGAGAACCTTATGGATTGAATATACTATAAAATTTTGGACCAATAAATACTGTCTCCAATGAGATACTTCTAGGACAAAGGAAAAGATTTCATTTTCATATACCTACTTATAAAAATTTACTTCTTCAAGATCATTTTTGAAAAAATCTATCAGTCTCCCCTCTTGCATCAATGCCGCACACAAACCTAAACTAGAAGTGTCACACTCTATGATAAAGGGTTATGAAAAATTAGGTAAAGCCAACAATGGTGCTGAAAATATATATTTTTTCAACTCTTCAAAGTCTCATTTTACTATTTAAGTCTACAAAAAACTATCCTTCTGAGTTAAATATGTTAAAGTTTAAGTAATTTTACCACATCCATAAATGACCTTCCTATAATCGCTTGTAAGGCCTAAGAACCCACAGATAGCCTTGACATTTTTTGGTCGAGACAAATCCATAATACAATCTATCTTCATAGGATCTACTACAATTCCCTCATAGGAAATTATATGTCCTAAATACTCCACTGTTGGTTGAGAAAAATAAAACTTTTTTCTTATTTTCTAAAAGTTGGTTGGTTATTAATAACTTAAACACAATCTCCGAATGTTGAAGATGATCTTTCCAAGATTTTATTTAGATTATAATATCATGAAAAAATAATAGTACAAACATCCTCAAAAGTGGCTTAAATATTTGATTCGTAGTAGATTAGAAGGTAGATAGTGCGTTAATCAAACAAAATGGCATGGCTATGTAACCATAATGTCCCTCATATGTTTTAAAATATATATTTTGAATTTCATACTCTCAAACTCTAACTTGATGAAAACCTGATGTATGGTCCAAATTGGATAAACAATTTTCTCTATGTAACTCATCCAAAAACTATTCAATAATAGGTATTTGATAACTATTGGGAATGATGATATTGTTTAAGCCTCTATAATTCACACAAAGTCTCCATTGACCATTATTATTTTTACTAAAATAATAGGGCTTGCAAATAGTCTAGTGATGCACCTTATTATGCCCCTATTCAGCATAATAGATTTTTTTTCTACCTAATATTTTATGTAATGAGATAATTTATACAGTTGTATATTAACTGATGTAGCCCCCTCGACCAGGGTTATAGGATGGTCAGTTTTATGGCTTGTCGACAACCCATTTGGTTCTTGAAAGAGTGTCCAAAACTGTCTCAAAACTCTTCCAAATGTTGTTGTTCTACTCCCATCTCTTTAATTGTCTCAGAGAAAAAAATCTTCCTTCCAAAGAAAAACTTCTATATAATTTTTTTCTCTTGTAACCCTAATTTCAAAATTTCATGTTTTTCATCTATTCCAGTTATTCCCTACAACTTGATCTATTTACCTTCCCACATAAATTCCATTGTTTTTTTACTCCAATTTTTTAAAAGATATCCTAATGTTCTCAATCATTTTATTCCTATAACTAAGTTTAGACCATGAATATCTAAGATGTATTCTTCAATTTTGAAGGTATATTCTCCCAAACTTATTTCAATCTCTTTACACATGCCTTGTGACAATGTTCCCCACCCATCTCCAAGCATCACTCTATATGGTTTAGTTGAATAAAATACTATATCTACTACATTAATGAGATAATTTTAAATGAAATTATGTCTTTCTCTACTATCAATAAGAACATTAACAAGAATTTCAAAAACATTACCAGAAATGAGCAGTGATTCAACTTTGTTTTCCCCTATGTTCTTGAATTCCACAGCTTCCTGCTCTGCCACAATATCTAAAGCCTATTTTCCTTTTTCTAGGTTCGACTCTTCTACTATTTTCTACCCTACTTCTAGCTCCTCAAATTCCAAAAATAATAGTCTCAAACTCTTTTTTTGGAGATCTATGTAAAGGTGTGTATGGTTTTCCACATCTAAAACATAACCTAGTGATTATATGTTCCTTCCTTTCTTATCAGCTAGGCAGTTTGACACTATTCCACCTATCACTTGTACCACCATGCCTCAACTCCTCCTCCTTGTTTCTATCCATAAAAAATTTGGGTACATGTGCTACATGCACTGGTGGTGGCAACCTACATATCATTGGTGGAAATGAAATTTTCCCACGTAGGAAACCTTCACCAAGAAATTCTCATTTGATCTTCCTAACAATATATATCATCCTATTATTATTTTTTAAGTTATGATTTCAAACTAGATTTTCAATTTATGATCCTAGTCCTCCCATAAACAAGATCATAAACGACACTTAAGGAAAATTTGGAATTCTTAGTGCTACTTGCTTGAATTATTCAATGTATTCAACAACTGTACCAGTTTTCCACAATGCATTTTGGAATCTAATTGGACCACCTTCAGTATCCTTCCCATACCATTCCATTAGATTTATTGTAAACTATTTCCAATTTAGATTAGGGCTAGAAAACTTCCAATATAAGTACTAGTACAGTTAAATATCCTCCATACAAAGTTGTGTTAATAGTGATTTCATGTCTTATGGTGTAAAATTTATCCTATAGTATGTCTCCACCTTAGTTATCCATCCAAATGGATCATTTACATACAATTATGGAATTTCTACTTGCTTTGTGTTATTTCTTAAATCTTCACATAGTGGTACTTGTCTATAAGTAGAACTATTTCCCTACTTCAGATCACACTCAACACTCTCTCCTCCCTAAATAAAATAAGTCATTGGCCTAATATTCTGTTCACCTGATAGAGAACTCTGATTCACTCGTGTTGAATAACCTTAATTCACTCCATAGTCTACTCTTCTAAATCATGGATGTGATGAGTAGTATTTTCCTCAGTCTTCCACAACTGATACTGTAACATTATCTAATTTTATAATTATTTGATAAAAAAATTTTCTATACTCTCTTGTATTGCTATAATAAACTTTTATAAATCTAAACTTTTCCTCTGCTGTGACTCTAGAGTTTTTTCATGTGTGGCTACCATGCTGTCCATCCTGGTCTGCATACAATCATGTTCGGCTTACACCATTCGTTCCACAGAATGTTAATTCCAAACCATCTCCAATAACAAATTTAAGTTCCAAGAGTTTGTGTTTCTTTCATCTCTAAATGAAATCACTAAATTGTTAGGTTTACTAGTTTAAGAATTTGTTAATAGTAAATAAAAGAAGAAGAATAATATATTGTACTTATTAACAAAATGTATTATGTTGCTACAATTCTAGAACATGAAGATATTACAATTCTAGAAGGTTTATATGTATATGTATAGAATCTCATGTAGTGACATATTTAGCCAATCCAAACCAGAATACCTCTTCTGGTGTACGCCCACCTAATTCTAGCTCCCACTCTAGTAGGTAAAACTTCCAATTGATTCTCCAGAATGCCTCCCGAACTATTGTCTCCACTCTTTACGGGTAGGTAAGGGAATTAACTAACTTCTCTTTCCATGTCACCCCTTTCTACGCCACATCATTAATAGTCCTTCCCCATCATTTTATAAGTATGAAGGATAATAGGATTGGTAGTTCCAACAACATATCCGGACCAATTACTAACATTAAGGATTTCTCAAGCAACAAACTAGAACCCTAGGGAAAAAGTGAATGTTTATAGGGTATCCCAAGGAAATAAAGGGATACTACATATAAAACCCCTCAGACAAGAAGGTGACTATCACCAGACAAACCTTCTTTCTTGAGAGGGATCATATCCTCAAAAAGGATAGTGGGAGAAAGATTGAATTTGATGAAGTTGATGCTCAAGATACAAAAGTGTTTGTATAGGAACAGATTCCACAGGTCCCCATGAAAGAATTAGTTCCTAAAACACAAGTAATACGTAGGAGAATTTGAGAGGTAAGAGAACCAGAGAGATTTGGTTTTCTATTCACTAAGTATGGTGACTCATTATTGGTTGAGAATAACGAATCTCTCTCCTA
This sequence comes from Viscum album, assembly GCA_963277665.1. NCBI lineage: Eukaryota > Viridiplantae > Streptophyta > Magnoliopsida > Santalales > Viscaceae > Viscum > Viscum album. Next base: position 792,518,762 of record OY728165.1, on the reverse strand, counting down.
TAAGGAGACAATAGTGATCTCATAAGGTGCAAGATGTATAGAAACTATGAATTTTGAAATGGATTCCATGAATCAGATCCAATTATGGGTTTTGATCGATGCACTAGTTGATGTAAATCCTGTTGAATGAAAATGCGTATTCAAGAGGAAACTGGACATAAAAGGTAATGTGAGAACCTATAAAGCAATTCTAGTGGGTAAAGGGTTTAAATAGCATCATGGAATTGACTATAATAAAACCTTTTCACCAATTACCATGTTTAAATCCATCCGAATTATACCTACTATAACAGCTTACCATGACTATGAGATTTGGAAAATAGATGTCAAAAATTCATTGCTAAATGAGAACCTTCAGGAAGATATATATATGACCTCTAGGTGATGTCAAAAGGATTTTCATGTTGCAGAGATCCATTTATGGATTGAAGAAAGCATCCAGGTCATGGAACATTTGATTCAATGAATCCATAAAAGAATTTGGTTTCATTAAGAATGAATGTGATCCATGTGTTTAAAAGTGGTTTAATGGGAATACAGTCATTATCTTGGTAGTATATGTTAATGACATATTACTTATTGGAAAAGACATACTAGTCTTACAATCTGTTAATAACTGGTTAAACAATTGCTTCTCTATGAAGGATTTAGGTAAAGAATCCTATATTCTAGGGATCATGATCATTCATGATATATTCAAGAGGCTACTTAGATCAATTCAAAGTACATATATTGACCTGATACTATATAGATTTATTATGAAAAAATCCAATAGGGGATTGGTTCCAGTGTCACATAGTTTACATCTTTCTTAAAAAATATGTCCTCAGATACAACATGAGAAAGATTGAATGAGTAAGATCTCATACACTTCAGCGATATGATCAATCATGCATGTCATATTATGTACTAAACATGATATTTCCTATACATTGATCACGGTAGGAATATATCAAGAATATCCAGGAGAACGACATTGGACTGCCATTAAGGATATACTTAAGTATCTAAGTAGAAATAAGGATATGTTCCTAGTGTATTGAGGAGATGAGGAGCTGGTCATATAGGGTTATACTGATTTTGGTTTTAAAACCAATTAAAATGATATAAAGTCACCTTCATGATATGTTTTCTATCTCAACGGAGGAGTTGTGATCTGGAAGAGTTCAAAGTAGCCAATTATCACTGATTCTACAGTGGAGTCTGAGTATATTATAGATTCTGATGCAGCCACAAATCCATTTGGATTCGAAACTTTGTCCAGGAGCTTGATCTGGTACCTATAAGTAAAGAATCTATCACATTGTATTGTGATAATACTATAGAGTTGACTTTTCTAATGAACCAAGGTCACACCAACAGACAAATCGTATACTCCTAAAGTATCGACTCTTGAGATATTTATATCAGAGGGTTGAAGTTGAAATGATCAGAGAACCCATAGAAGAGAACATGGTAGACCCCTTTACAAAAGGACTATCTCAGTAGAAGTATGGATATCATGTGAGAGCTAGTGGACTATGTTTTTCAGTAGTTGACTCTAGTGCAAGTGGGAGTCTGTTGGAGTCGTTTCCCTAGAATCAACTTCTTTGTAATTTATGATAAACATGTATTCATTGTTTGAATATTAATAAACCAATTATCACATCATGATTGTTCTTTTTCATAATATTCTATTTGATAATGTTATAAGAGTGGATATCACACTAAAATGTCATATTATTTCCTCACTATGATGAGAACCTAAAAGTGCTATGACACTATTATTGAATATATATATTTTATAGCCGAATGATATCATTTTAGGAACAAAAATGATACATGCTATTATGGGTGGAGACTTATAGGACTTTGAGGAACCTTTTCATGGTGTATTCCCTTGGTAATATCCAGTAGGATATTATGAGAATGAGACCCGCCAGTAGGAATTCCACATTTCTATGTGTCATTGGATGTTCCTATATGCGGGTGTGTGTATTGGTCTATATACTTTAAGATTATTTTCAATGAGTATTATGAGTCATGCACTTATATGTATTGATGAAAAATATGATGACAAATGTTCACTGTGAGGTAGGGTATATTGGGTGTGTCACGAGTAATATTGCATTACTGAATAATGAAAGAAAGGATTTAGCCCTTCTATACTTTAACAGAAGTTAATATCTCAGGCCCTTTGATGGAAATTATATAGCCTAAATAAATCCATTTCCATGGTGAAAATTTTGCGTGTTCTACTTCTAGAAAGTCAAAGAGACAGATATCAAGCATATAGGTTAACAACACAAGCATGAAACCCGACCGATTAGAGATATTGTGATAAAGGGATTATATTACACATTAAGAATTCATATGAGGTGAAATTTCATTGCAGCATTATATTATTTCTATATGGGTTCCTTGGCATGTTGATAGATTCTAACCCTGAACTTTAGGATATTTCACTTAATTACACTGAGAAAGAGGCCTAGAGGGTCACACACTAAGTGTATCCAGAATCTCAGTTAAATAATATATTATTATTTATTATTTAATAGGTTGAATAAATATTATTATCATATGTTGTTTCAAAATTATTCATGTATTCTTGATCGCATATAAATATTTTTTTTAATAAATATAATATCTATTTATTTATTGGAGAATAATGCAGTGATATTTATTTAATAAATAAATAAACATTATTTAAGGCCCGATAAATTTTGTGGAGGAATGGAGGACTGAGTTTAATTGTCTGTTGAGAAATGAAAATATTGAATATTATTTAATTAAATAATATTTAATATAATTTGAAAGTTATGTGCATTTCAAGAAATAATAATATTACTATTATTATTTGACATGGGGTTTTTCTAGGATTAAATAATAATAAGGGAACTTATGCAATTATTTTATTTTAACCTTATAAATATAAATACCCAATTATATTATTTTCTCATGGTTCTATTTGGTTTTTCACAACAATTAAAGGAGAATTCTCTCAAGTCTAGAGAAACCCCTTCGCCAAGAATGTTCCCAAGAATGGTGAGCAATCCTCCCCCATAGTATCAAGGAGAACACTTTGGAAGTGATTATTTAAGAGATCAAGGTAGATGGTGAAAGCAAAATGATCTTCCATGATAGCACCCTGAGACTACTTTGATGACATTTGGAGATTCCTGGAACACATTTGGATCACAGCTAGAGGAAATATACACTTGGTTCCTACAATGCAATGACGATGCACTGCAGATCTGTTTCCAGAATCATCAATGAATAAAGAATTCCATTGAGATAATTCCTTATCCAAATAAATTAATTAAAAAAATATGTGTTTATCTCCTCTTTATTGGTTCCAGTGCAATTCTTCTTTGTCTATTTCTTTGAATAAATTTTTAGATCATGGCGTTCATCATCATGAGATCTCAGATTGATCACTGATTATGGAAAAAAATTAAAAGTTGGACACCGCCCATCACACGCTTCTGCTGTGCCTGAAACCTACAAATTTTATAACCACGAACTACCTAGGTTATATACAAAAAACTCCCAAGTAATTAGATAAAAAATAGCAATTAATGAATAATAAAACATATAGCACTCGAATGAGCATGCATAGTTAACTACATAATTCTATCATTTAATTTAAAAATTCGATTGAAGATAAAAATTCATATCATCATTGTAGAATAAAAAAGGTTTGTCCTAAGAAAATTGATAAGAAAAATTATTAAATATGAAGTATGACATCTCTTTGGGAATTTCATTGAGCCTCAACAGTTCAAGTTAATAAACCACTATTCAAGATAGTATTTTATCAATAATACCACTCCCCAGAACCAATAAGAGGGAAAAAAATCAAGAATAACCCATAAGGTAAATTAAATATAATATCTCAACAATCTATACTGGTAAATTCATCAATTAACAAAATTAAATCTTCACTCAAGATCCCTCGTAAATCATTTAATGAAATAAAATACAAAATTTTTCTTATGAGCAGTACCCACAACCATTAGTTTCACAAAATCAAAAGAAAAAATAGATGCCACCAACCTCAGTGTAGAACAAGGACCGAAATTCAAATCCATAGATAAAGTATATGTTTTCTCATTAATCAATGAAGAAACAACCCAAAATATAGAATAGGAATCGAAACCCATTCTCAAACATAGAGATATAAAAAATACGAAGATCTTGACTTATGTTGTCCATTCAAACCTCCAATTGAGAGAGAGATAGAGAGACAAAGAGAGATGAATCACATGTTTTGGGGAGAGAAACCATCAATCAAATCTCACCCTCTATCTTTAGATACTACCCAACATCAGCATGGTGAAGCACAATGATTTAATTCAAATCCAACTTTCAGTAGTCCTGCATCAACTTGGAAACAATCCCAAACCATAGGGAAATGTTCAACATGGAAACCACCACCACTCTTTCCCCCACCACCACATTTCCAATGATTTGGACCACCTCACTCTCCAACACATGGTTCATATATAGGAACAAAATATCCACCATGGTCTTGAGCCACACATTGTGATTGGAATGGGCCACCACCAGGTCTAGTGACTGGACTATGAGGTGGAAGGCCCCACCCTTGGTGAACTTATTGAGGCAGGTTTCCAACACCACTAGGATTGATCGGATTATATTGGTGGTGTGCTTCACCATTGACCCACTCATGTAGTATACCTCATTCCTCTAGAGGCAGACTTAGTAAAACCCTGGGCCGTCGTGGGATCCCTCATGTAAAGGCCTTTGCATGATGTTCTTAAAGTTGTTTTCTATGAATTTGATAAGCTTCTCGAATACCCATTTCATCTCTAATTCATCAAGTAGACTCATTTTCTAATCCTATTCTGTTCTCCCACTTAGAACTCATCTGGCAGCGTAGATATGGGAAGAGAACAAAAGGTTTCAGATGATTGCAACTCATATAACCTATTTCGCATCACTCAATTGGAGTGAGAGAAATGATTTAGGTACAAATGAAGAGAAATGTTTCTCTACAATGACATGTTTCGAATCACCCAAAATCTAGGTGATTTCGAAGGAAACAAAGCTCCTATATCCCACTTTTTTTGAAATTTTATATATTATCCTTGTGTACTAATTTTATTTTATTCAATATTTTTTTGAATTAATATTTAAATAAATGATCATCTTTGTGATTATTAATAATAAAATTTTTTTCATGTGTGTATAAATATTTTTCTAAATGTGATTTATAAATAACTATTTTTATAACTTCAACATAATTTATAAGTAGTAATAAAAAAATTATAAAAAATTATATTTATGAATAATTTTGATTATTTTGAATTAATAATTGATTTATATAATTTATATACATAATTTAAAATTAATTTTGAATTAATATTTATTTTTAATTAATATTTTTTAATGAATATTAATTATTAATTAATAAATTTTAATCAATAATTATTTTGAATAAATAAATTTTAACTGATTATTATTTTAAATTAATATTTTTATATCTCGAATTAATAATTTTGGATTAATAAATTATATAAATAATTTATAAATAATTTTTATTACCATAAATTAATAATTTTGATTGTGTGCATACTAATAATTTTGAATATGTGTAATAATTATGTGTATAAATAATTTTGATTATGTGTATATAAATTTTCTATTCAACATAATTTATAAATAATAATATAAAATAATTATAAATTATTTTAAAATAAATAAATATATGGATTTTGAATATGATTTAAGTGAATATATCAAATCCATTTTGTTAAATCATTTAAAAAAATTAAAATTTCTATTGATATATATTTTAATAGTTTAATGTTTACCTGATTTTAGTGACATGAAATACAATAATGGATTAAAATTGAAATTATTATTTATATAATTTACATGATATAAAAATAAAATAATAAAATCAATACTAATATATTTTTTACAATTAAATGTCTATATAACTCGAATGGTATAAAAAAAGATACAATTTTAAATTATAATATTTTTTATTTGAAATAATTGAGTATTTGAAAACTATATTTTTAAAAAATATTACCCGAACCCACCGAGATTAATAATCATATAATGATTTCAAATTTAATTTTTTTATACATATACTTATAAATATATTTTTATCTTTATCTATATAAAGATATTTGTAAATATATATTTATAATTATATAATTTTTTTTTTAAAAACATATGTGTATTTATAATTAAATATTCACATATAAATATACTTTTAAATATATATTTAATATATATATATATAATAAATTTATTTCATAAATATATATATTTATGAAATCATATTTATATAATTATATATAAATAAATAAATAAATAAATATAAATATAAATATAAATATATAATTTTATAAAGATATTTATAAATATACTTATTTATAATAAATATATTTATTTATTTTACAAACAAAGATTCAATTTAAGATTATAATATTTTTTTATTTGGAATAATTGAATATTAGAACACTATATTTTTTAATAAGGGTTATTTTTGTCATATTATCCAAAAAATTATTTTCTTTTCTTTTAAAAATTATCAAGAAACAAGATGGAGAGAAATTATAATAATTTCATTTCTTTTACTAAATTTCTCATAAAAAAAGAAGAGAAATCAAAATTATTTCATTTCTTTTCTTTTCTTTTATGAATCAGGAAATCATTTCTTTTTTCCTTTACTAGAACATGACCAGACATACTGTTATACTTTGAGTAATAAAAAATGAAAAATTATACCTCTCTCTCTCTACCCTCCCTCTTATAGTTGTGTGTGAACCGCAACACCAGTAGGGAGTCAAAGGCTTATAAAAGGAGTGATTCAGGGTATCAAGGTGTTCAAGTAGAGTATGGAGAATCATAACTGAGGGTTTCGAGCGATGAATAGTGACTGAAAAGGGGAGGTGAGTGAGCGAGTGAGATTGTGGGTGGGGCATCATCGCCAACCGATCAGTGAGAGGCTATAGAAGCTGACATAGTTGTGTGCAGAGGGGGGAAGGGGATGGTGCTTGTTTTTTCGGGAGAGTCGATGAGGGAAAAGATTTTCATTTGGGGTTTTTATTTTTTATTCTATGAAATTGCGCTTTGGCCCACACCCCCTAATGCCGCCACCTCCTACCCCCTTACATCCCACCCTTAATATATATATATATATATAATTATATATATATATATATATATTTTATAAATAAATAATTTCAATTATTTAAATATATTTATAAATATATATTTAAAAATATGATATTATTTATAAATATATTTTTAAATATATTTATAATTATATAATTATAAATCTATAAAAGTGATTATGCAGGTAGTGTGAGAACCTCTCGCTCTGGAATTCCATGGAGAATTCTAGGGTTCTTTGCTCCTGGTGATGTGATCGAGTTATTCAGCAGCTAAAATACCCCTAGATCAGAGGCACTTTGACTTGCATATTTGTTGTGCATCTCACATGGTTACCTATAGAGAACCCAAACTGGTTATTTTTCATTCCTCTATAGTGATTATCAGTTCCAACAAGCCTATACCTAAGTGGTAAGGGCTCCAGCTTGGCACCCAAGAGACCCAGGTTTAAAACTGGGTGGAGGCGAATTTTCGGTACTGTAGCAATACTGTAGCATGCACTATAACATGCACTGTAGCAGGCACTGTTTGGTACTGTAGCAGCCATACTATTCACCTGATTTGGGCTTTCGGGCCACCGGTTTGGGCCTACGGGTCTCACGGACTTCGGGCCATCAAAGGCCTTCAGGCCACAGGGCCTTCAGGCCATTGAAGACCATGAAGTAGCCCAGTCCACACAGAGCAGGCCCCAGATGAGGATCAGAGGACCCGTAGCAGTCACCAGAAGCATAGCTAACCAGATTTGAAGAATGAGAGGGTATCGAAACCGCCATCAGGACCAGGCACCGTGCAGCTTTGTATGGGGCAATGCTAGCCGATTAGCAATGCAGGTGGGGAGCTAAAGGCAATCAATGATGCAGAAGCTAGGGAGGGTCAGTTCTAGTGGGCTAGGCCTATGGGTCATGTATTGGGCATGGTATGCCTCTGGGCCTTCAGGTCATGTATTATGTGTCTTGTCGGGCCTTGTACCTTGGGCCTACGGGTCATGTACGGGTTCCCCTTCAACCCTTAAAAGGGGGATTATCTATAATAAAATAAAAAAGAAGGCCTTCGGGCCATTATAGCTATAGTGATTATTAGTGCTTTCTCTCCCTTCAAATATTCCATTATTGGGGTGATTCGTAGATAGGGATGTATAATGCACGTCAAAGATAAATGGTGATGCAGTCTCAAACTGCTTGAAACTAGGTAATAACTCAATTATTGCAATATTATTATTTCCCTAGGGGTCCAAACCATGGAATGTAGATGACCTAGTTATGATTCTATCAATGATTTGGGGCTTTAAAAACTGGAGGTGTGTATCATTGGGAATAGGATTATTTTATATCCTCTTTCCCATTAAAGATATGAAGACACGTGTGTGGGGGAATGGTTCGATTTCAATCAAGCTCAGTGTCATGCACATCCTTGAATGGGATATGAATTTCAACCCATTAGAGGTACGTAACACATCCACTCAACTATGGGTTTAAATCATTGGATTAAGATGGATACTATGGAATCTAAAGATCCTGTATGATCTTTCTCTATCTATCCTAGTACCTATTAAATTGGACAAAGAGACCGATCTTTCTCTCTTGGGACACTATGATCAATTTTTGGTTGAGGTTAACTTAGGTTCCACCATTATTGATAATTTTTTTCTCTCCATTGATTTTGAGGAGCTTGAGTTGATAGATGAAAATGAGATGCTACCAAAAATCTATTTGAATTGAAAGTTAATTGTACATGACTTACTGAATTGAAAAAAAATACTTTCTTAATCTCATTATTTAGATCATGGGCATGTTGAAAGTAATAATAATAAGAAGGATCAACCTATGAATGAATATTCTCAGGATATGAGTACTAGTTTGATACAACTGATAGGTGAAGATATTACAACAGGGAAATGTACATGGAAATTATCCTCATTCAATTTCACAACATGAAGGCTTCTCGCATCAAGAGGATTCATCGTTGTAAGGGTCTGTAGGGTTGGATAGGGGTAAGTCTTCTGATTTGAATAGACTATCAATTCTTAAATCTACTAAGGTAAATAAATATTGTTGTGAATCACATGGATGAGGATTGGTGCTTTCTTCCTTGACCCATACACATTTGGTTAATGTTTTGAAGGTCTCACCTCCCACCTTAAGAAAGAAATCATGGGTTGATATTGCTTTAGAGGAGTAGGAAATTACAACAATGCAGCATAGTGTCCATGAACCTACAAATAAAGGGGGATACTATGTTGTCCCTCTTTCAAAGGATGACACATGAGAGAAGGATAGTGAGCTTAATTATGTTGTTACTAGTTCTGATGATTTTGAGTAGCTTGAAAATGATATTCAAAATGAAGTGGACAATGAATTGATCCAACCAAAACCTTTGAATTACTCTATACGGAAGGGTGAAGATAATTTGGTATTAGATTCCCCTCATATTTCTAAGAAGAATGTGAGAAAGGGTATGGTTTAGGTTACTACCTCAACTATAGTTTTTTTTCTTGATCTGATTAATGGATTTAAATCTCAAAGTGATAATATGATGGTCATATTCTAGTAGTAAAGGAATGAAGGGTTGTCTCTTAAAGGGCATCCCTATTCTCCTACTTTGGAATCTAGTGTGTAAGAAACACCAATAAATTTTGGTAATGTGTCGACTCTTTCTCACATATCGGAAAAGGTCTCTTCTAGAGATGTGCAGGATGAAGTATCAATTAAAACAATACCTAATCCCGCAGATAGTTTCAATAAAGTTGATGTGTCTTATGTGGACACTTAGAATCTTAATGATTTGGATCAGACTCTCATTGAGAAAATCATTTTTGAATCAGAGAGGGGAGATCTATGAGGGGCTTGGCATCAAGATAATTCTTGGAAGAAGGGTTGACATCCAAAAAATCATGGCTGAGGACGTGGCCAAGATGATTGGGTTGTTGCTCGAACCCATGTCCAAAATGTGTCTACCAGGTCTTCTTCTAAGGAGCTGACTCTGGAGTAGGAATAGATCAAGGAGAAGTACTCTGTGATCTTCAATGAAAGGAACTCAGAGTTAGAGTTGGAAATTACTGATGACTATGATGACTCTAATCATGACTATGGGAATGATCTTATTCTTGATTTATAGTTTTCCCTTATAAATGAAGGCATGTATTTTTGTTTGACCCTGTCCATCCTCTTTTCATCTCTTTGTCATCTTTATTTTTATAATAATTTTTTTTATGGACGGGCTTTCATGTCTCCTGAACCTTTTTATTATAATTATAAATTTATATTTATATAATTATAAATATTTATTTATAAATAAATTTAAAATAATTTTAAACATATAATAAATTGTTAATAACAAAATTATTATTAATAATTATATTTTTTATATTACTAATTTAGGTAATATTTATTTTTTATTATATTATTAACTACTTTATTAGTATTATTGATCTGGGTAGGTTTAAGTAATATTTTTGAAACCCAAACCCTTTGAGAACCCAATTAAGGGGTATCCAAACCTGAAACATATTTATAAAAATTTATTTATTAACATATTTATAAAAATATATTTATAACTAAATATTTATAAATAAATTTTTTATACTTATAGATAAATATATTAATAAATATATATTTACTATATTTATAAAATATATTTGAATACATATTTTTATATCTATATATAATTATATTTAAATTTATTTATATAAATATATATAAATAATAAATATATTTGACATGTATGGTAGTATATAAATATATTGATTTATAATTCTATTTATAAATATATATTTATAATTACATATATACAATTATTTAGATATATTTATAATCATATAAATAAATAAATATATTTATATATAAATATTAAATATATTTAATAATTATATATATATATATATTTCATATAATTATAAATATGTTTATTATATTTATATATATATTTATATATATTTAAATTTAAATTTATTATTATATTTATAAATACATATTTATAATTCTTTAAATATATTTAAAAATATATAAATACATTTAATTTTTTGGATATATATTTTAATATTTATATTTATAAAGTTATAACATTTTATTTGAAAATAAATTTAACATAAAGTTTAAAATATAAAAAAAATTAATAATAATTTTTTTTTAAATTATATTTTCTCTATTACTAATTTAAATAAGGTTTATTTTTAATTATATTATTAACTAACTAGTACCCAATCAAGGATTTTTCACGACATAATCATTTAATTATAAATTAACACACACACACTCATAATTTAGAGTAATTAAAAACATTAGATAGATGAAATATAAGAATGGAAATGTTAGATTAAACAATAGTTGATACATAAAAAAACCAAATAAAAAAAATGGATGAACGTAGTAATTGAATTTTTATTAGATTATTCAATTTTTATTTTCATACTGCATTGATGTTTATTAAACTGTTTTGGATCCTTTTAAGTTGAACCGTCTCTCCTTAATTCAGTGCCCTGTTGTATCAAATCTTTATTGATCAAATTCATGTTCTAAGCTAGTGATATAAATCTTTGAGGGAAAAAGTATAAACTCATATTCAATTAATACATATCTAAAATGTATATATAATTGGTTTTAATGTAACAAAAAGAAAAAGGGGTTGAAGAAAAACTTTTAATATGTTAAAAAATGATTATTCCTCATATGTTTCTTATATTACTTCTAACATCTATGAGGAAACCTCCATCATCTTTAAATTCCAATGATGTAACTTCCTTCACATCTAGTAAGTATTTGTATAATCATTCGAGTAACCTTGCATCCTCTCATGACTAAAAAAAGAAGGATAACACATAAGCTAATAGAAAGTAAACTCATCCACCAGGAATCACACTAGAAGATGCATAAAAGAAAACTCAATCAAATTAGTATAAATTTCTATCTTTATATTAAAAAAATTCTATAAAAGAGTAAATATATACTTATAAATTATAAAAATTTCATTCCCTGATAAAACATTGATTTCATGTAGTTGACCATTATAGCAAGAGTATAAATCCACCACAATTTATTGCCCTTGGACTTCACTGAGGCTTATACTAAAATATATATTTATAGATGAATTTCATGAAGACAATATTAATATAAAACATGATTAAAAATTACCTGGTATACCTAGGTGAAGAAAATTAATTTTTCCATTCATCCATGTCCCATGTTGAGAAATAGTGCCCAAATCATGGAATAACTATGAAACATACATTAAAAGTATACAACATTACCTTTGTATTCAATTTCTAATGAGGATAGTATACTGATGATGAGGTGATATATCAAAGGATATGTGATTAGTCCATGAGAGTCAATGGATAATTATGGTTTATGAATATGTTCTGGTTTAAAACTATTGTAATGGTGGAATAACCTAAAATTAACACTGATATAAATTAGAAAATAATTAGGCATTTATCCCCAGTGGAAAAACTAATTCATAACCAGTAATATTGTCTATTGAAAAAAACTACAATCAAATCAAGTCTAAATTAGGAAACATAATACTTGATTTTATATTAATAAAGGTTAAATGACTATCCATATATAAAACTACTTAATTGTCCAAAATAACTATTCATTCCCATAATTAGGAATCTATTCATGAATAACATGAAAGGAAATAATAAAAAAATATAATAAAACATTAAAAAGAGGCTCTGATTTTCTTGGTTCCACCACATAAAATTTACCATATATATATAAAACTACTTAATTGTATCAAGTAACTAAACATTCCAAGAATCAAGAATCTATTCATGAACAACATGAATGGAAACAATACAAAAATAATTACCTGAAAAAATATGCATGTATACAAAAATAACATGGAAATTCCTACAGGTTATGCATACTATAAAGTATGTACATATATAATATAGAATGTGCCTATAAAATATGAATTTACCATATGCATATGACATTGAATACCCATTAATTTATAAATTAAGTATATATAGAATATCCATACTATAAATCCCTAAAAAACTGAAAATAAATTCATAAAATAAGAGATGTGAAACTTATAAATGTTTTCATCAAAAAAGATAAAAAAAATATATTTTTAAAGATATGATTCTATTTATAGTGATTCAAATATACTGAACAACTTTTTTTACAATAAGAGAGCATATAAGATATGTGCCCTATTCTCTCTATTCTGAAATATTTTAGGTTATCCAGAATGAAGATCCTAGGACACATGTCTTATATGTATCTCTTATATAAATGATAAAGAAAAAGGAGATTCTTTATACAACGTGTTTATATATGAGAGAAGATGGTTAAAGTTCATAAAAAGATATAAATCATTCAAAGAGGTGGAATGATAAAATGGAATTTGAGCTATTAATGGCCTTCCATGTGTACAATAACCAGTTTCATGTCTTGCTTCTCTTCAGTTATGCAATCAAAACCAAATATATTGCAGTCAAAACTCATAGTTTTCTATGTGAAACTCAGTAAACAGACATGAATGAAGGATTCAAGATCATGATGTAGTACAGATCCCTCACTCTTGAGTTTTTTCCTTCCTTGTTCAATCTTTAAAACAGAGTTGATAATTTTCTTATGAAATCCAATGCATTAAGTGATTCGAGTGATTGAAAAAACACTATGACACTATACCATAGTTAATAAAATAATAAATGAATAAAATTGGTGGTTTTGAATAAAATATGTATCAATAGAAATAAGTAATATCAATTATTTAAAATTGAATGAAAAAATATGTTCATATATAGAAATAAAATGGGAATACATACAGGTCATGCATACCATAAAATAAGTACATATAGAATAGATTGTGTATATAAAATATATATTTCCAGTATGAATATAAAAATTTTATCCCCCATTAATTTAAAAAACAAGTGTATATATAACATGCATACTAGAAATTCATACAAAACTAAAAATAAATTCATAAAATAAGAGATGCATAACTTGAAAATGTTTAGGAAAAGATAAAATTTTCATCTGTTTAAAGATACTATTTTATTTGAAGTGATGAAAATATATCAAACTGCTATTTTTGTAATAATAGAGAATATGACACATGTATTATAAGACATGTGTCCTATTCTCTTCATTATGAAATCTGTTGGGTTATCCAGAATGGAGAGCATATGACACATGTCTTATATGCATCTCTTGTAGAAATGAAAAAGAAAAAGGAGATTCTTTATAAAACCTGTTTATACATGAGAGGATATGGTTCAAGTGCATACAAATTTCAATAATTCATAGAGATATGATGAGAAAATGGAATTTGAGTTTTTAATATGATATTCACCATTAGGGAAGGATGTATTCACTGGACATATTAGTATGTTTGACTAAATAAGTGGTTGTGAAAATCAAAGGAAATTAATTTTATATTGAATAGAATTTAATGATAAATAAAGAAAAATAAAAATAAATTCATAAATAGAATCAATAATGAATACTTAGAGAATAATAAATTTAAGAATATGTAATTCTTATACTTTTAGTGAACTGAAATTGATAAAAAATAAAACAAGTAAATTTTTTTGTAAAAGGTTAAGGTTGTGGGAAAACATTTAAATTTGGGTTATATGTAAAACACATATAATTTGAATTATTACCCATATATTCTCTATATGCCAAAAAATTTGAATTTTTTCAATTATCAAATGATTTTGGAAGCATAAATTAGTATTAAGTTTAAACAAGTATAAATTAGTTTTAGGTTGAAAAATTATTGATTTTACTCTTATACATTTAATTCAAAAAATATTCAAACATGCATATTGAAAAAATTTTATATTTAAAAAACTAAAATTAAAAAAATGAATTTTTTTATTAATAAATATGAACTTGTATATTTCAATTAAAAAATAAAAATAGATATGAATAAAGAATTATAATTCGAAATTGTATATGAAAAAATATGAACAAATATAAACCAACATGTTTAAGCGGATCAACTATTTTTTTAACAAATATAAAATTGTCTGAAAATATATGAACCTTTTTATAAATTAATTTTAATAATTTTTTTTATACAGTAAGGAACAAATATAACCCTATATATTTAAATGGAATCAATTAATTTGTTAAAAAAATGAACCTGTATAAACAAATATGAACAAATAATACGAATCAATATAAAAAAATTAACCTATAAAATTATGTAGAATTAATAAATTTGTTAACAAATAAAAAATTGTTCATATAATAATGAAAAAATATAAACTAGTATAAAAATTGTTTTTAACATTAAATATAAATGAAAACCTATTGGATAAAACAATCAAGATGAAAAAAACAACAACAACAAAACTAAATCATCAGACTTGTATCGACCAATGCCATCTAAAAATGGATATGCAATGTTTTCCTTTTCCAACCATATTTTATTGATAACCTAAAAACATATAAAACTAAAAAGAGTCCAAAACATTAATATAAAATATAGAAAATTCAATCAAAATGTTAGAAAATAAATAAAAATATGAAATTTAAGAATCACTACTGGAAATTCATGTTTTTCCAACGCTTCTTTACCAACAATTTAAACAAACCGTTGGTAAAGAAGTGCTTTCCCAAAGGTTTACTAAAATCGTTCGGAAAAGGGTGACCAAGGCACCCTTTCCCAACAGTTATAGAGAACCGTTGGGAAAGGGGGTTTCCAAGACACCATTTCCCAATGGTTCTTGTAGAACCGTTGGGAAATGGTCACCCTTTACCAACGGTTTGTTTAAACCTTTGGTAAAGGGTCTCTTGGACACCCCTTTCCCAACGGTTTTTAAAAACCATTGGGAAATATTTCCCCCAAATACTCAATCGGCCGCTCTCTCCCCCATTCGCGACAGAACCATAATCCTGTCCAAGGCTCCACTACTCTCGCGACTTCCCCCATCCGAACCTATCAAACTACATCCAAATAATCTCAAATCAGGTATTCTATTCTTCACACACTTAAAATATTTAAGTGATACCTTGTTTTTATTTTTATTCATCTCATATTTTAGTTTTAAGTTTTGATTTTGATGTGTATATCATTTTTTTCTGTTTAGATTTAATCAAGACTTTATCCATTCCAATCCATTTAATTAATTAAATCCTTAACCCTCCATCGAAGAAGAAGCATCTCAAATTCATTGCCGTTGTATTCTAGATTTTCTAAGAATATTTTTTTATGATTTTTTCCATCTTTTAATTAATTGTTACTTGGAAATTTATTTATATGTGTTTAATAATTTTTATCAAAGTTTTTATGAATGTTTTCTTTAAAATTATTTGAGGAAATTGATTTATTAAAATGAATTTTGTTTAATAAGGATTGTGTATTGTAATTTGTTATAGTACACTATGTTACTATGTTTGGTATTTAGTAACACATGAGATAACTGGTGTGCGATAATGTGTTGTGAGAGAGATTCCATGGTTGGTTCAAGATTATATTTACATTTTGAGCCTATTAATGAGTTGTTTTAAAGATATTTACCGTCTGTTTATTGGTGAAAACTGGGAACTGTATAGGTGGTTCATGATTAATACATATAATTACTGCTAAACATGTGGATAAACCTTGCATAATAGTGAATTCTTGAAATGTTTGATGTTTTTAGTCCTTTTTTATTTAGAATTTCTTTTGATGGTGATGTTTCTTATTGTTACGTATGATGGGAATTTATTTTAGTTTCTAAATTGGATGAGACTCCCCCACCATGCAAAGTGTATGCAACCTCTACCCTTATTTAGTCATTCTGTTTACAGAACATTTGCAACCTCTACCCTCATTTAATCAGTGAACTCAAGTCATTAATTCAAGCCTTCATTTTCACTAGGATGTAATAAATTGAATGATGTAAACCCATCCTCACATGATTTCTTACCTTAGATAGTGTCCAACATATGAAATATGAGCTTTTGAATTCATCAGTTAACCAGGATCATATATTCCATTCCCCCCAATATTACTGTACTAATATAACTTTAGGGTCAATTAAATATGGTTCTCATTATACGATGTATATTATGTGTCCTTCTTGGCCAATACTCACTTTTATGAGGGTGGGGTGCTTTTCACTACCCATTCTGGCATGTGTAGACATCCATAAAAATGTTAGATAAGTCAGAAGTTTAATTCAGTAACGTTGTTATCATGGACATACTTTATTATTAATCTCAAATTTAAAAATAAATGTTTTTGTCTATACATAATGAAATTAAATATTTTTACAAGCCATGAACAACCTATTAGTGTAGAAGCATAAAATTTATTCACCCATGGGGTGCGCTTGACTTGGGGAAGTAGTTGGGTAATGAAAGGTATGGACATAGAGGTGCCAATAATGAGTTATTAAACATGGGTGAATGATTTGGGATGCCTATAACACATGATGGGACCTGAGGCATGTGCCTCTTATAGACCTAATGAAAATGAATATAAATAAATTTTAATTTAATTTATGAGTACATGTTCTTTACATTATTTTAATAGTTCACTACATTGACTAGAAACATCTTCCTTTATCGTTTACTTAAATGTATTTTCTATTAAAGATCAATCCTATTGAATTGTTTATAACAAAATGACTTATATAAATTATTTTTACAGAATTGACATAAGTTGGATGTATGAAACCGATCAGATCTCTAGCGATTTTCAAAACAATTTGGAGAGCTTTATAGATTTTTCATTTCACAATGCTTCAGATAGTGGTCGCATACACTTCCCATGTTCCAATTGTGTTGGTAGACCTTGGTTGAGCCGTGAAGAAGTCAGCTACCACATAACCAAAAATGGTTTTCAAGCAATCTACTTTGTGTGGTATCACAATGGGGAGAAAATGAAATCTCAAATTGGTGATGATCAAAATGAAAAGACTGGAATGGAGAATTTGTTAGATGATCAGTTTCCGTTTATTCGTCATCATGAACAAGAAATGATTTCGACTCAAGAAGACATCGATATGAGGATAGCTGATGCATCTAGTGAAAATGATGATATTTATAGGGTGAAAAAATTGAATGATTTTTCCACGACTCCAGTATATCAACAATGCGATAAAATGAAAAAGATGTAATTTTTAGTCTGATTGTTTCATGGGAAAACTATGTACGGTATTTCTAATACATCAATCGATTACATTCTTACCCTCTTGAAGGATTTACTTCCAGATGATGCAGATATTCCCTCAAAACACTATATGGAATGGATGTTAGTTGAGGAACATGGATTTTCAAGAAGCAAAATTCTTGCTTGCCCAAAAGATTGCAGTTTATTCTGGGAGGAAACCGCTAAATAAAATGATTGTATAAAATGTTGCACATCCCCCTGGAATTCAAAATCTGATGGAACACCATCCCGCGTTCCACAGAAAGTAATGTGGCACTTTCCATTGATCCCCAGACTCCAGAATCTTTTTATGTCTGATGATATATCAATAAAAATGAGATGGCATGATACCAAGAGAATGAAGACTAATGATGAGTGGGTTCATCCTGCAGATGGATTTGCATGGTAGAGATTTGATGCTCGACATCCTGATTTTTCAGCTGACGTGTGTAATGTGAGGCAGAGTCTTTCATGTGATGGTTTTTATCCGTTTGGGCAGATGCTTACTTCACACATCACATGGCCAGTTTTTATACACATTTATAATCTTCCCCCATGGTTGTGTATGAAAAAACCTTTCACTTTCACGAGTATACTCATATCTGGTCTTTCTAATCCCGACATTGATATTGATGTCTACATGCAACCTTTAATAAAAGAGTTGAAACTTCTTTGGGATGTGGGTGTGCGCACATACGATGCATGTTCAAAAGACATATTTCAGATGTGTGTTGTGATTATGTGGAAGATCAATGATTTTCTGGCTTATGCAATGATGAATGGATGGAGCATGAAGGGAAAATTTTCATGTCTAGTTTGTATGAAGAAAACACGATCTAGAAGACTGAAACATCGTTGTAGTTTTAGTTTTATGGGACATCGATGATTCTTTACAAAGGATCATCCATATAGAATGAATCATCAAAGATTTGATAATACCATAGAGACCGATGGTCCACCTCAGCGTATGTCAGGAACTGACATGCTTAATGAATTGAAAGATTTCAGTTTTTCGTTTAGGAAGGGTCAAATGAAATCTAGAAACAGAAAGAATGTTTCCACTGAAACCTATTACAATTGGAGGAAGAGGAGTATCTTTTTTGATTTTCCTTGTTGGTCAACCAATTTGTTATGTCATTGCTTAGACGTAATGAATATTGAAAATAATATATGCGAAATGTTTCTTTCGGTTCTTTTAAATGTCAAGGGAAGACAAAAGATGATTTACAATCTCGGCATGACTTGGTGGATTGGGGCATCAGACCCGAATTACATCCTGTGCGTATCAGTGAAAATAAATGGAAACATCCATGTGCTTGTTATGTGATGAATCCTACGAAAAAAAACAATTTATGGAAGTATTAGAGACTATTAAAGTTCTTGATGGCTATTCAAGCAACATATCTAAACGGGTCAACAGAAGAGAGTTGAAGCTAAAATCCTTGAAGACTCATAATTATCACATTCTACTGCATGAGTTGCTTCCAATATCAATCCATCATCTTTTTCCAATAATGTAAGGGTGGTTGTTATTCGTTTGTGCCATTTGTTTATAGATATTTGTGTTATGAAGTTGTCCAAGTCTCTCTTGCAAAAAATGTTGACAGATGCCCCATTAATTTTGTGTGAGTTGGAGAAAATATTTCCTCCATCATTTTTCACATGCATGCTGCATATGACTGTCCATATTCCCACTGAAATACTTCTCGGAGGACCTGTTGTTTTCGTTTGACGTATCCAACTGAAAGAAATAAGTTCACATGAAAGTCTTATGTCTGAAACGAAAATCATCCTGAAGGTTCTATCATGAACAGTCACTTGGCTCAAGAATGTATGGATATCTGCTCGATGTATTTGTTTGATCTTACTATAATATTGAACAGACCAATGAGAAATGAAGAAGAACAGTATGAGAAAATTGAACCCAATTTTCTATCACTTCCTCAAATAGGAAAAATTCCTGGATCATATACATTGAAGACATTAAACCATGAAGAGCGGGAGATGGCACATCGCACAGTTTTGTTCAACTGTGATTTGTTCGATGACTATATCAAGTAACTAAATTGATTATGTATATCTTACATATATATCTGTTAAACTATTCATATTTTTTATCTATAGGGAACATAAAACAATGATAAATAGGAAGCATCATTCTTTATCTTTGAGAAGGAGAGAGACTTTGCATAGCAAAGAGTTTTCTGCTTGGTTAAAATTGAAGGTAAAAAAATTAATGTTTAAAATATTTATATTAATATTTAATTAAGTTTAATAGTCATTTATATTGCAGGTATTGAGTTTGTCTTCTGACTCTGTCTCTGAGGAAATAAGAGCTTTGGTTTTTTGACCTAATACCGTGGTTCATGACTATAAATCAATTGTTATCAATGGGTACAAATTTATTGTCACTGAATGAGAAAAGAACATGATGGTGTTATGGTTACTGCGACAACAGATTCTTATGCCATTTCATCAGATAATAGACCGCGATTTGAAAATGTGGGTTATTATGGAGTTGTTGAGAAAATAATAATATTAGATTATTACTCTCATGGACGAGTCACAATGATGAAATGCCATTGGTTTGATTCGATGATGAGACATGGGCCATTTATTGATGATTGTGGATTTCGAGTAATTAATATGACTCGCACTCTTACTACCGAAGAACCATATGTGTTGGCATTAATGGCTAAACAAGTTTTTTTATGTCAAAGACCAACTTCGACCTGGATTTGGTGCCATAGTTGAAGTAATTCCAAGACATATTTTTTATGATGGTGATGAAGGAATTGACACTGTCCCTAGTGCCATTAGAACCAGTCCATTTATTTATTTTGATGATTCCAATAGCTCAATTGTTAGCGTTGATTTTGAACCTGAAGTTGTAGTTGAAAATATATATATTCATTCATCCATGTTCTCAATTATTTTGGTTTACCTTGAGTTGGGTTGTTAAGGTTGGTAATATTCAAATTGATTTAGTATTGATCACAAATATGTTTTAGCTGAATTGACCATTATGTGAATTTTCAATGTTTATTGGTTGTAGTTTTATTTGAATTGCATTTTCTAATTTGGAATTGAACTGTATTGAAACATAGTCAAACAATATTTCTAACTTGGTGAACATTACTACTTCTATGATTTATTAAATACATTCAAGATCTTCTAAAACAATTCATAGATGACTTGAACATTATGTGAATTTTCAATGTTTATTGGTTGTAGTTTTATTTGAATTGCATTTTCTAATTTGGAATTGAACTGTATTCAAACATAGTCAAACAATATTTCTAACTTGGTGAACATTACAACTTGTATGATTTATTAAATTCATTCAAGATCTTCTAAAACAATTGATAGCTAACATGACCATTATGTGAATTTTCAATGTTTATTGGTTGAATTTTTATTTGAATTGCATTTTATAATTTGGAATTGAACAGTATTAAAACATAGTCAAACAATATTTGTAACTTGGTGAACATTACAACTTTTATGATTTATTAAATCCATTCAAGATCTTCTAAAACAATTGATATCTAAATTACCAATGAATCCCCCTATTCCCTCATATATTTAGTCTTTTGGTTTACACATTAGTTTAATTTTTCAAATTAATTACATATTTGTTTTAAAATGTAGGAAATGAAGCCAATTGAAGAGAGACGAAGGAAAAAAATTATGGAGAACAATCATCGAATGAAGGAGTTGGGAATTCCATCATTAGTGCCTGTAGTGAGTACTTTATTCCAAATTGATATATTTAAAGAATATATAATGTCATGTGATTAATTTTTTTGTAAATATTTTTGTAGGATCCACCTATACGTCGACGGTTATTCGACGAGGAGCCTAGTACTGGTCCTAGTACTCAGGCCGGTGGTACGAGGAGAGATCTTACCAGAGGTGGACGAGTAGCTGCGTGTACCCGACTAGACCCTGCCCCTCCCACTGACATGTCATCCTTCCCACATTCTAATCTCGGTGTGTCGTTAGGGACACATTGGATATTTAGGCCTCCCATGTTTTTGCTACCTTCTGCATCTTCTGGCCCATCATTTTCACATCACATGATGATTCCCACTCCCCAGTCAGCATCTGGTCAGACAGTTGTCCCATCTTTTTTTCCTTCTACTTTTGTCTCTCTGAGCTTCTATATTCCATCATATTCGACTCCTGTTCCACCACAGGGTGTTCCATCAGTTTCTGTGGATCCAGCGGCGCTCAGCGATCAGACTGACACATGTATATTTATAAAACCCTAACAAATTTTTATAGCAATATTTATTTTCATTATAACATATTTTGATAAAATATTTGTTTTTATTTCATGATTGATACATATAATGAAAGGAGGCGTGGGCGGGTGCATACACGCATGCATTCGGTGTGGAACCGCCGCACACAGGTTATGGTGGATTACAATGAAGACAACCAAATGGTTGAGAAAACAGGGCAGCAATGTCAGAGTTTTTTGGCGACGCTTTCCAAATACTCCGACATCATTCCCATCAGCCCGCTATCATGGAGACATTTGCCACATGAGGTAAAGGATAAAGCTTGTGCAGAGATATGGGTAAAAAAATATGTTCTATTTAATTCCATGAATTATTTTTGTATTTATATGAATTAATATTTTGATGTCAGCTTCGATTTAATTTTCCCGATGGTGAGGGTGCACGACCGGAATGTCTAAAGGATTTAGGCGAGATTTGGAGAGCCTAAAAGCATGAGTTGTATATTGAATGGGTTTCTAATGTTGGCACTAAGTTAGAGGTGGTACCATTAGTGGATGATTTTCCTATAGATCAGTATCGTCAGATGATTACTCATTGGATGAGTACCCAGTTTAAAGTATTAATAACATTTTAGGTATTTAAATAATATCTTTCATGTTTTTAATTAATAATATCTATTGCATTTTTGAATTTTATTTAGGAATCATCTAGAAAAAATAAAAAGAACATTGATGCAAAAAATACCTCCACACATTGGGACGCACTATGATGCCCGATCATGAGAGGAAGTAGGTATGACAATTGTTTATAAGTTTTCTTTACGACCTACACTTTCTTTTGTTTCCTCAATTATTTAATAGTTTGCTAAAGTTTTCATATATCTTTAGTTTTCAATGTCATTTTAGAGGCAAATAAAAAATATTTAAGGACATGTGCCTCGAGCAAAACTGTTTTTCTCAAGTAGATGGGAAAAGGATGGAAGTGTCGTCAACGAAGCGACTTAGCAGCAGATTGTAAGTTTTAATCTATTGAATTTATATTTTAATGTCTATTTTGTATCTTAATGATATATTTATATTTTTAATAGGCTACTTTAGAGGCCCTCGATGCCCAAGAACTAGACAATTTTGGGCCAATAGATCACTTACATCAGGTGTTGGGAGAGGAGCATTCTGGCAGAGTATGATGCCGACCTAGGATAGTCCCGACGAGGTATTGGCCCTCCGCAGGTATGATTTGTAGTGCCACCGAGCTATAGAAAGTTAGGGCACATGTAGAACATGCTGAGAAAAGGTCCACAGAGAAGACAAAACAGTATTCTAGGGAAAACAGTGCGTTTATGAAATTTATTGAAGTTATACATCCAAAACTTCCAGCAGAGGACAGTCCAGCTTTTGTTGAATATATGTTGTCGATAAATTCTATATATGGTGCACCAGGTGGCAGTTCTAGTGGTGGTAAGGACGATGTCTAGCTTGACGATGATGATGGCGAGGAGTCTGATGCGGAAGAGGAGGGAGAAGAGGAGGGTGAGGCGGGTGGCGAGGGTGAGGAGGAGGGCGAGGGCGAGGAGGAGGGCATTGAGGAGGGCGAGGACGATGATGGGGACGAGGATGAGGGTGATGATGATGGTGATGATGGTGATGGTGATGTGGGAAAAGTTGATCCATTACATTTTTGACTATTATTACTAAGATTTTATATTTAATATATTCTAGTTGTTGATTTTATCTAGAATTGTAGTATAGTATTAGAGTTGAGTTATTTTTATATATTATCTATTTTTATGGATGTTGTTGTCTTTTAGTGGTTGTGTGTTTGGGAACCCCCCTCCTTCCTAGACCCTGGACAACCCCCCACCATCCTCCTTGGACCCCAGACACCCCCCCCCGAACAGCCCCCAGACAACCCCCCAGACAGCCCCACAGACAGACCCCCGGACAGCCCCCCACCCTCTTCCTTGGACCCCAGACAACCCCCCGAACACCCCCCAGATAGCACCTGGACAACCCCCCAAATAGCCCCCCAGACAGCCCCCAACCCTCCTCCCTGGACCCTAGATTGCCCCCGGACTGCCCCCTAGATAGCCCCCCAGACAGCCCCCCCCCCCCCCCCCCCCCGTCTTCCTTGGACCCCGGACAACCCCTGAACACCCCCCTGGACTGCCCCCGGATAGCCCCCGAACAGCCCCCACCCTCCTCCCTGGACCACAGACAGCCCCCCGGACAGCCCCCCAGACACCCCCCCTCTTCCTTGGACCCCGTACAACCCCCCGAACACCCCCGGATAGCCCCCGGACAACCCCCCGAACAGCCCCCAGACAGCCCCCACCCTCCTCCCTGGACCACAGACAGCCCCCCAGACCGCCCCCACCCTCCTCCCTGGACCCCAGACAACCCCCCAAACACCCCCCGGACATCCTCCCGCACAGCCCCCACCCTCCTCCTTGGTCCCCGGACAGCCCCCCAGACACCCACCGGACAGCCCCGTCGGACAGCCCCCCACCCTCCTTGATTTCATTTAATACTAGAAAATATATAATATATATAGTATTTATTTTCATCATGATAATCAATGTAAATCACATTTACACATCTAATCAATATCATAGATTCTTGGTATGTTATAAAAGAGATGTATTCATTGGGCATGACATTGTTAGCTCCGAAATGTTTCATAGCATGATAAACTAAAATCTAATCCATACTAATAATGATATAAAAATATTTTATATGAATTTCCACAAGATTTTAAGTAAATACCATTCCACTAATAGACACATGAGGATTCTTATAAAATAGAAAACATTTTAAGTACATACGGAAAACTGACCAAACGCATTCGGTTTCCATTGAAACATTAGGAGAACGATCCATGGGTCATATGTGATGTGTAAAAATCAACTTCGCCTCAATCTGAGATGCAGTGTGGCCATCACCACTCAAAGTGTCTGTCTTCTGTTTCAAAAGGACATCATTTTAATTGAAAAATATCAACTGGCATATGGAAAACCGACCAAACGCATTTGGTTTCCATTGATACATTCGGAGAATGATTCATGGGTCATATGTGACGTGTACGAGTAAACCCTGCCTCAATCTGAAACGTGGTGTGGCCGGCACCACTCAAAGTGTTTGTCTGTTGTTTCAAAAGGACGTCATTTTAAGTGAAAAACATCAACTGGCATACGGATTACTGACCAAACGCGTTCGTATTATGTTGATACATTAGCACAATGATCCATGGGTCATATGTGACATGTCCAAGTCAACACCGCCATAATATGAGGTGCAGTGTGGCCGCCACCACTCAAAGTGTATGTCTTTTGTTTAAAATGGACAACATTTTAAGTACATACGGAAAACCAACCAAACGTATTCGGTTTTCATTGAAACATTATGAGGACGATTCATGGGTCATATGTGACATGTAAGAATCACCCCTGCGTCAATCTAAGATTTAGTGTGGCTGACACCACTCAAAGTGTCTGTCTTCTGTTTCAAAAGGACGCCATTTTAATTGAAAAACATCTACTGGCATACGGAAAACCGACCAAACGCAATCAGATTGTGTCTATACTTTAGAAAAATGGTCCATGGATCATATGTGATGTGTATGAGTCAACCCTGCCTCAATATGAGGCATGGTGTGGCCGCCACCACTCAAAGTGTCTGCCTTTTGTTTCAAAAGGACTTCATTTTAATTGAAAAACATCAACTGGCATACAGAAAACTGACCAAATGCATTCAGATTGTGTCGATACTTTAGAACAATGATCCATGGGTCATATGTGATGTGTATGAGTCAACCCCGCCTCAATCCGAGTCACGGTGTGGCCACCACCACTCAAAGTGTCTGTCTTTTATTTCAAAAGGACGTCATTTTAAGTGAAAAACATCAACTGGCATATGGAAAACCGACCAAACGCATTCAGATTGTGTCGATACTTTAGAAAAATGATCCATGGGTCATATGTAACATGTAAAAGTCAACCCCACCTTAATCTGAGTCACGGTGTAGCTGGAATCACTCTTAGTGGCTCTCTTTTGTTTAAAATGGACA
The DNA here is from genome assembly GCA_963277665.1 of Viscum album. Taxonomy (NCBI): domain Eukaryota; kingdom Viridiplantae; phylum Streptophyta; class Magnoliopsida; order Santalales; family Viscaceae; genus Viscum; species Viscum album. The sequence goes on along the minus strand of OY728165.1, from coordinate 792,492,222 downwards.
ACATTTTAAGTACATACGGAAAACCAACCAAACGCATTCAGTTTCCATTGAAACATTAGGAGAACAGTTCATGGGTCATATTTGACGTGTACAAATCAACCCTGCCTCAATCTGAGATGCGGTGTGGCCGGAACCACTCAAAGTGTTTGCCATTTTTTCAAAAGGACGTCATTTTAATTGAAAAACATCAAATGGCATACGGAAAACTAACCAAACGCATTCGTATTGTGTCAATACTTTATCACAATGATCCATGGGTCATATGTGACGTGTACGAATCAACCCCGCCTCAATCTGAGGTGCGTTGTGGCCGCTACCACTCAAAGTGTCTGTCTTTTGTTTCAAAAGGACATCATTTTAAGTGAAAAACATCAACTGGCATACGGAAAACCAACCAAACGCATTTTTATTGTATCGATACTTTAGAAAAACGATCCATGGGTCATATGTGACATGTATGAGTTAACCCTGACTTAATCTGAGGCACGGTGTGGCCAGAATCACTCTATGTGGCTCTCTTTTGTTTTAAATGGACAACATTTTAAGTACATATGGAAAACCGACCAAACGCATTCGGTTTCCATTGAAACATTAGAATAACAATCCATGGGTTATATGTGACCTGTACGAGCCAAACTAGGCTCAATCTGAGACATGGTGCAGCCAGAACCACTCAAAGTTTCTGTCTTTTGTTTCAAAAGGACGTCATTTTAATTGAAAAACATCAACTGGCATATGGAAAACTAACAAAACGCATTTGGATTGTGTCGATACTTTAGCACAATGATCCATGGGTCATATGTGACGTGTATGAGTCAATCCCGCCTCAACCTGAGGCACGGTGTGGCCGCCACCACTCAAAGTTTTTGTCTTTTGTTTCAAAAGGACGTCATTTTATGTGAAAAACATCAAATGACATACGGAAAACCGACCAAACGCATTTGGAATTTGTCAATACTTTAGCACAATGATCCATGGGTTATATGTGATGTGTACGAGTCAACCCCTTCTTAATCTGAGGCTCGGTGTGGCAGCGACCACTAAAAGTGTCGGTCTTTTGTTCAAAATGGACAACATTTTAAGTACATACAGAAAACCGACCAAACACATTTGGTTTCCATTGAAAATTTAGTATAATGATTCATGGGTCATATGTGACGTGTACGAATCAACCCCGCCTAAATCTGAGATGTGGTGTGGCCGACACAACTCAAAGTGTCTGTCTTTTGTTTCAAAAGGACGTCATTTTAATTGAAAAACATCAACTGGCATACGGAAAGCCAAACAAATGCATTAGGATTGTGTCAATACTTTAGAACAACGATCCATGGGTCATATGTGATGTGTACAAGTTAACCCCACCTCAATCCGAGGCGCAGTGTGGCCGACACCATCACAGTGTCTCTCTTTTGTTTAAAATGGACAGGATTATAAGTGAAAAGAACAACTGACATACGCAAAACCAACCAAACGTATTTGAAATGTGTTGATACTTTAGGAAAATGATCCATGGGTCATATGTGACGTGTATGAGTCAACCCTTCCTTAATTTGAGGCAGGGTGTGGTCGGAATCACTCTAAGTGGCTCTTTTTTGTTTAAAATGGACAACATTTTATGTAAATAATGAAAACCAATCAAACGCATTCGGTATCCGTTGAAACTTTAAGAGAATGATCCATGGGTCATATGTGACCTGTACGAGGCAAGATGGGCTCAATCCGAGTCGCGGTGTGGCAAGGATCAGTCTAAGTGTCTCTCTTTTGTTTAAAATGGACACCATTTTAAGTACATATGGAAAACTGACCAAACACAATCGGTTTCTGTTGAAACATTTGTAGAACGATCCATGGGTCAAATGTGACTTGTACGAATCAACCCTACCTCAATCTGAGACGCGATGTGGCCAACACCACTCAAAGTGTATGTCTTTTGTTTCAAAAGGACATCATTTTAATTGAAAAACATCAACTGGCATACAGAAAACTGATAAAATGCTTTAGGAATATGTTGATACTTTAAGACAATGATTGATGGGTCATTTGTGACAGGTATGAGTTACAATCACCTCAATCCAAGGCATGGTGTGGCGGGATCACTCCTTCTATATGTATTTTGTTTAAAATGAACAGGATTATAAGTGAAAAGAACAACTCACATACAAAAAACCGACCAAACGCATTCTAAATGTCTTGATTATTTAGGAAAAATATCCATGGGTCATATGGGACGTGTACGAGTCAACCCCGCTTTAATCTGAGGGACGGTGTTGCCGGAATCACTCTAAGTGGCTCTCTTTTGTTTAAAATGGACAACATTTTAAGTACATACGGAAAACTGACCAAACGGATTCGAATTGTGTTGACACTTTATCACAACGATCCATGGGTCATATGTGCTGTGTACGAGTCAACCTTGCCTCAATCCGAGGTGCGGTGTGGCCAACATCATTCATAGTGTCTCTCTTTTGTTTAAAATGGACAGGATTATAAGTGAAAAGATCAACTGGCATACGAAAAACCGAGCCAACGCATTCGAAATGTGTTGATGCTTTAGGAAAAAGATCCATGGTTCATTTGTGACGTGTACGAGTAAACCCCACCTCAATCCGAGGTGCGGTGTGGCCAACACCATTCCCAGTGTCTCTCTTTTGGTTAAAATGGACAGGATTATAAGTGAAAAGAACAACTGACATACGAAAAATTGACCAAATGCATTCGGATTGTGTTGATGCTTTAGGTCAACGATACATGGGTCATATGTGACGTATATGAGTCAACCTGGGCTCAATTAGAGGCATGGTGTGGCCGGGATCACTCTAAGTGGCTCCCTTTTGTTTAAAATGGACAACATTTTAAGTACATATGGAAAACCAACCAAACGCATTTGAATTGTGTCGATACTTTAGTACAATGATCCATGGTTCATATGTGACGTGTAAAAGTTAACCCCACCTTAATCCGAGGTGCGGTGTGGCCGCCACCACTCAAAGTGTCTGTCTTTTGTTTAAAAAGGATGTCATTTTAAGTGAAAAACATCAATTGGCATACGGAAAACTGACCAAACGCATTTGGATTGTGTTGACACTTTAGCACAACGATCCATGGGTCATATGTGAAGTGTATGAGTCAACCCTGCCTCAATATGAGGCGCGGTGTTTCCGACACCACTCTAATTGTGTCTCTTTTGTTTAAAATGGATAGGATTATAAGTGAAAAGAACAACTAACATACCCAAAACCAACCAAACGTATTTGAAATGTATTGATGCTTTAGGAAAACAATCCATGGGTCATATGTGACGTTTACGAGTCAATCCCGCCTTATTACGAGTCACGGTGTGGCTGGAATCAGTCTAAGTGTCTCTATTTTGATTAAAATGGACAACATTTTAATTACATACAGAAAACTGACCAAACACATTCGGTTTTTGTTGAAACTTTAGGAGAATGATCCATGGGTCATATGTGACATGAACAAATCAACCCCCCCTGAATATGAGACGTAGTGTGGCCAGAACCACTCAAAGTGTCTATCTTTTGTTTCAAAAGGACGCCATTTTAATTGAAAAAATCAATTGGCATACAGAAAACCAACCAAACACATTCATATTGTGTCAATACTTTAGCACAACAATCCATGGGTGATATGTGATGTGTACGAGTCAACCCCACATCAATCTGAGGTGCAGTGTGGCTGGTATCACTCCAGGTGTATGTATTTTGTTTAAAATGGACATTATTTCAGGTAAAAATATATGGTATACAAAAAACTGATCAAATTACGAATTGACTTCCGGATTCCACATATAATTGTCATCTAAATTTTAAATTGAATTCTAAATGAATTATGTATGTTTATAATTACGTTATGAATTCTAATTTAATTATGGATGTGTATAGTTCCATGATGTATTATATGTTAAATGTGTATGAATTTGTTCTCTATATGTATGTGTTAGTTGGTTATTGCAGGTACAATAATTGTATATGTATGTGTACGTTTATTGTAGGTACAATAATTAGAATGAAAATGGGAGGGAATGCACAAAATGAGGCCTGCTGTCCAAATTGCAGACCTACTGTGCAAATTGCAGGTTGCTGTGCAATTTGCACAGCATAGGCTATGCCAACGGTTTCAAACCATTGGCATAGAATCTATGATGCTTTTTTTACCAACGGTTCATTGAACCGTTGGTAAAAAACCTTTCCCAATGGTTTAGAAACCATTGGGAAAGAGGATAATCCTTGGGATTTCCCCACAGTTCATGCTAAACCGTTGGGATAAACTATCCCAATGGTTTGGCAGAACCGTTGGGATATGTTAGCTTTCCCCCACTCTATAACAACAGTTCATAGTAAACCTTTGGGAAAAGCTTTCACAATGGCTTACTTCCCTACGGTTTGCAGAACCGTTGGTATAACATATACCAACGGTTCTGCAGCCTTTCCCAATGGTTCAGAACCGTTCGGAAAGACTGTATTTCCAGTAGTTAATGTTGGTTTTAAACCATGACCTTCTTTTCTAAGAGGTGTGTTAAGATTACATATATGTCCTATTTTTAAAAATAGTAGGAATTCTACGGTGATAAGTTTCTGTTTGAATAAATATGTCAAGAATTAATACATATTATTTAATGCAAAATGTTTTATTTGGTATTCTAAAGCAGGAAGCATGTGTATTTGTGTAGAAATATAAATAACAATTTTTTAAAAAAAATTAGCATAAATTAAAGAAACACTTGAGAAGAATAAAACAAAAGCATGTGTAATAATATATTTATAAAATTAAAGCTAGATGATGGATGTGTAAAAGAATGTTCATAAAAAAATATATGGGATGTATGGTTAAACATGTTTTAATATTAAGAATGAAGAAACCATTTCATAAACTTATATATAACTCACATTTCAAAATTAAAATTGATTAAATAGATAAATTTTTAAAGGTAGTATGGTTAAAAATTTATATGTAGTAAAATTAAATTTTAATAGTATTCTAGAGTTTGAAAATGAAAAACTACAATTCAAATTTGATACATTAAAATAAGCTATAAATTAAGAAAAGCATTAAAGTAAATAAGTAAAATTCATACCTTTAGTATCCAAATAGAATTATTCATTTATGGAGAAGTAATAAAATTCTTGCTCCTTTCATGAAATACTAACTACTTTTAATTTCAAAAATCCTATAATAGAAAATAATTATAAATTTCCTTGATTAATTAATTCCCAATTTGGGATTTTGTTATCATTGAAGAAGAATGAAAATATCTTCAATTGAGAATAAAACTATTCATTAACAGAGAATTTTTTAGGATAGGGGGAAGAACCTAGATATTCCATAAAACAAAGAATGACAAAAAAAATAAATATTATTATTGTAAATGGAAAAAATGTAGATAATGAATATATGATTATAAAACATGCATAAACTAAAAGAATATTACACATATATTGAAACTTAGTATACTAAATGAAGTATATACAATATTCTCATATAGATTTTGCATACATAATATCCATACACTAAGAGGGTAATAATATAAAAATATTAAAAGGGACATTGAATGTAGTAAGTACAATTTAAGAAAGTTATTCCTTCCAATTAACATATAAACAAATTATAATAAATAATAATGGAATTTACAAAATTGAAAAGATTTTTTCAATGATATCACATTAGATATACATTGGAATGGTACACTATTTATTGAATTTTAATTCTATGAAGTTTTTCTATATTTCATTTAGTTTATTGAAAGTATAAAAATCTCATTTATATGTATTAAAAATTGACCAAATTTCTTCAACTTTTTGATCATTATTTCTGAAGCCCTAGTTTATATATTTCATTGTTTTTTATGATGTATGTTTATATACATGTTATATTGAAGTGTTTTTTGATCTAATGGAAGGATGTTGAAATTTTATACATTTAAGTCTGCATGACTAATATCTAATTCTTTCATTTAGATAGGCTAGGAATTAACTAAATCTTGTGTGTCAAGCTTTACATGAAATGATAAAACATTTTTCTTCATCATCTTCCAACTTAGCAGTAGTTTGGTTCTCCTCCTCAGCATTGCATTAACATCTGTGCATCTTTCAACAACATCAAATTCCATTTCAATGAACATCCTTTAATTTTTCTATTGGTGTAGATTCAATTTTCAATAGTGAAATAATGTCAAAAATATTTATACTTACAAATGTTATGTTTTGAAACAACGATGTTTTATGCCTTTAAAATTATTTTTAATTAACTATTTTTACAAAATTATTTTTGTTTTCAATTATATTTTATATGTTTAGTCAATGTTTCAAATTTCATTTAGATCATATTTATAATTTATAATTTATAGACTTTTAATTTCATATACTTATAACACTATTATATTTCATTTAGGTGAGTTGTAAATCATATACATTATAATGTACATATACTATCTAAATGAAATTTTTCACAGTGAATAAACATATAATAAATTATTGAAAAATAAATAGAAATAAAAAAACATAGTAAACAAAAACTAATTTTTAGAAAATGATTTTTATTGTTTAAAACCATTACATTTACACTTTAAAAAATTTAATGTCATATTTCATATTAAGTGTTATTTTATGGATTACATTATTTTGAAGTATTATTAATTATGTTATTATAATTTAATTTTATTAATTACATTATTAAAAAATATTCACTATATTCTCAAATATTTAAAATAATTACATTAATAAATATGAATAATAACATAAATAATACTAATAAACTAGTTAATAATGTAATTTAAAATGAATCTTAATTAAATTACTATTATATATAATATAATTGTTAAACCCACCCCCCCCCCCCCCCCAATTTAAAAAAAACATCTAGTTAACTAAGTTGGAATAAGATGATGGACATTGTTTTATCATTTTAAATAAATCTTGAAACACAAGCTTCAGATAATTTTCAGCATCTCTAAATGATAGAATTAGATATTGGTCTTATAGACTTAAATGTATAAAATTTAAATATATTTCTAGTGGATTAACAATCACTTAAATCATAAATTTATATAAACAGATATTATAAAATATATTGAAACATTTGAACTAGAGATTCAGAGAGAGTAATTAAAATGTTACAGAAATTCAGTCAATTTTTAAGGCATCTAAATGATATTTTGATGTAATTTTTGTTTGTAATGACTTTTGTGTACTATGTAGATCTTTTATGTACCCTCATATTATTTTTTTCATTAATGAAGTGGCCTATGATCCTCAAGTCATAGGCTATTTTCCTTGAATCAGTGTTCTGTAAATGGTAGATTTGTTAAAAAAGGTAACGTTGTGAAGGTATTCACAATAAAAGAGGTGATTGGGGATTGTTTTGGGTCATGTAGTCATTCAATAATTTCTATACTCATTATTTCAATGGATTATCACTTCTAGGAACACTAGATCTGATTCTAAGGCTTTCATTAATATGGGTTTTTTCGTATTGGAAATGTATTCCATTGGGAAAGAGATAATACCACCTCTACATTCCAAATGAATAATTGAAATGGTGAACTTGGGGTTTCGACATGGTCTCCCTAAAACCTGGATCTTTGAGCATCTATTAATGGAGCTTTAACTTCAACTCGTTTGAAGTAAAAAACTTTTTTCATGAGTGTGCTTTTAGATCTTTGGATTGAATTGGATTCTGTGGAATCCAAACATATTATTTGAGGGATGATTTCATCAAATGATCCACTGTCATCCATATATCATCATAACCTCCTTGAGATCGCGGTAAACCAGTAATGAAATCCATCAAGATGAAATCCCACTTCCACTGGGAAATATCTAATGACTAGATCAATCCACTAGGAAAATAGTGCTCAGCCTTCACCTTTTGAAAGACAAAAAATTGAGAAAAAAAACTCTCAAATAGAATGCTTTAACCTAGACCACCATAATTTAACTCTCAATGTTTGGTATATCTTTTTCATGTCTGGATGTACCACCAAATACAAACTATGGATCCCATGTAGAACCATTTCAAGCATTTTTTAAGAAATGTAAATCCTTCCCTAGAATAACACCAAAATATGTCTATCCTCAAGTCAACCATCAGGGGCATCGCCAAAAACTACTCAGTCTCTACAGACCTCCACCACAAAATCCTCCAACTGGTACTCCTCTATCTACTACACCAATGATGAAGGAATTGTCATATAGATAAGATGAAATATTCCTCTAACCTCTACCATATTTATATGCATCACTAATTGTTATTCCATTACTATCCAAGTATCTTTAGATTCACACATGACATCACTATGTGACTTCCTGCTCAGCACATCATCCGTAACATTTTCCTTTACTGATGTATATGAAATATAAAATTCATAATACTGCAAGAATTCTATTCAACGATGCTGACACAAGTTCAAGTCACACTTGGAGAAGAAATATCTCAGGCTCTAATGGTCAGTAAAACCACAAAAATCTCATTGATGAGGTAATTTCACCATAATTTCAAAGAAAACACAACTTATTAAAAATCAATATCATGGCTGGAATATTTATTCTCATGGGGGTGTAATTTTTGAGACCCATAAGAAACAATTGATCTATTCCACATCAGAACACAATCCAACCCAAGACTTTAAACATCATAGAAAACGTCAAACTGAACTCTTTATGCTAGAAAACAAAGGACTAGAGCACTGACCAACTTCTCCTTCAAGTAATCAAAATTTTCCTGATACAGGTCAGTCCACAAGAACACCTAATCCTTTTTGGTCAAGTCTATTAGAGGAGTCAAAACCTGATATAAATTGGATTTGAACCTCCTATAATAGCTTGAAATATCAATTAAAATTCACACCTTTTCCACTATCTTAGGAGATTCCCAAGAAAAAACTACCCATATCTTCGAAGGATCAATAAATACTCTCTATTAGGACACAAGAGGCCCTAAGAAACAGACTTCACAAGCCCAAAAATCATACTTTGAAAGCTGCTAAACAACTGATCGATATGAAGAACTCCCAAAATGGAATTTAGATACTCTAAATACTCCTCCTCAGATGTGGATTACCTAAGGATATCATCAATAAAAAGCACCAAAAACTTATCTAGAAACTCTATGAGCATAGAGTTCATTAACCCCATGAACACATTTGGAGCATTCATCACACTATACAACATTAAAATGAACTTGTAATTCCCATGAAAACAATAGAAAGCAGTATTTTGAGTATCCTCATTCTTCACCAACATTTGATGATATCCTGACCACAGTTAAATCTTCAATAACCAACTAGTTCCTTTCAACAGACTGAATAAATCATCAATCCATGAAAGAGGATAACAGTTCTTCACTATCACTTGGTTAAAGAGATAATAATCGATATCAATATGTAAACTGTCATTATCCTTCTTTACCAACCAAATAGTTTCACATCAAGGTGACACAATCAGAAAAACAAAACCTCACTACAACAGATCATCGATATGTACTCGTAACTCTCACAACTCATATGGAGAAATCCTATATAGAGACATCAAGATAGGAGCCACTTTTACCCATAGCTTGATCCCAAACTCAATCTCCTATCGAGGGGGTAACATTGAAACCTCCTCTATAAAGATATCAGGGTACTCTTCTACATCCTTGTAAAAAAATTTACCACTAAACTTATAATGAAATCATCATCAAAATCACCCATAAAATATGAAAAGTATGAAACATTCCTCCAACCCATCCAAGGGTCCCTCTCACCAACGAACACTGCTGTATCTCCATTAGTATCATCGAACACTACCTTACTCTCAAATAAATCCATGATATCCTACACTGAATACATCTAATCCATTATTAGGATGATTCCATATGGATGTATATGTAAACAAAGGAAGTCTCCCCAAGAGAGGTTCTACCGCAAAACTAGATTATAGTATCTACACACTTTATATATGTTAGATCAACCTATAACTAGCGTAGTCATTGCCAAGGGAACTGGAATCCTCTTTACCTTAATTCCCAAAGCATGGATGTGGGTAGGTGATAGAAAGGAGGGCATCACACCAGAATCAAAGAAAGCACACACTCATATAGAAAATAAGAAAATGGTACCTTGAACAATGTCTAGCTTGATTGGTACTAGAAATGATGAAGCATGAAGATAACCATGAAATACTCCCTGAAATCTCTAAACCTGATGAAGACCACATCTAAGACTGAAATATACTCTCTAAGTATGATGATAATTTCAGGGATGTAATTTATCTTCCCCATATCCTCTCTGCTAATCCCAAACAAGAACACCTTGTTGTTTCTTCCTGAACAGAATTTCCTCAATGAGGGAACGTGAAGTGGAACACCTAACACATGTTGACTTCTCAGAATGTCTAGTCACTATCAGCACTAATAACATTAGTCTCTATAATAAAAACACATGTCTGATCAATTATAATAGGCCCGAGAGGCTCTTCACCCATAGAAATGAGATGATGAGGGTTGTGAACTACCCTCGGTAGATCAAAAAATCTTTTATCCAAGAATTTGAGAACCTTGAACTACAACTCTACTTGTTGAGGAATATTTATGACTCCAATCTCTTTATGATCCAATTTTGGCCAATGTACTCCTAATAATATCTACTCTCTCTATCACCTCAAGATATGTCTTCAGTATAAATGGGGTGACCTAACCCTAAATATCTAGATGCAAAGCCTACTCAAAATTCCTTACTCTAGCCTCCTCATATAAAAATAGGTTTTAATCATATTGTATAAGGGTCATGAAATGGATCTCAAACTCCCGTATGCTAGAACTACCCTATTGAAGGGTAAGAAGCTCTTTGTGGCTGGATTCATTCATGGTCAAATAAAGGAACTCTACTCATAACTAGCCTCGAAACTTCTCCCAAGAGACTATCTACTCCTTGTGATCCTTGAGAAATAAGAACCACCACTGCCTCACTACTTTATCTAGCATAATTACAGTGGAAAAACCCAGTGCTCCTTCTAAGCATTGATCAAAATTAAAGATATCTCAACTTCCTCAACCAATATTCTATGATTTAATCTAAAATCGATCCCTAATACTTATATAGACTCCATCACTAAGACTCTTTGAGTGTCCTCCTCTAAGTGTCATCATCGTCAAACTCTACTTTGTGATGATATACTGGCACATCCCACTGAACATATTTGGCAAGAACCTAGTGAGGACATTTACCTGGAGACATACCTACAAAAATAACAAACTACTATATCTCCTAAATATAGAATATGGAATATTTAACATTAATTAATATTTTATTTTTTATCTTGTAATATTTTAACTTATCTCTACCTATACCCATTTCAAACACAAGTGAAAAGAATAACAATGCATGATCCATTCCTAGGTCTCTACCCTACAAAAAATATTTCTTAATTTATTAGGCTTAGTAGGATTAAAGGTCCGTGCATCATATCACAGGGGGGCCTAAATACTTGTGTCTCAACTAGTCTCCTTTGTTTATATCACTTACTAAACTTAGCTGACACTATTTATTTACCAACCCATGAAACTTCACCTATAACTAACTCCAAACTTCATCTTATCCCTCAAACTAAACCTCCAATACCACTCTATAATGACCCCTCACCCAAATTTTACACCTCCTAGGATATTAATGAGAGAATGGAGATGGTTAATTCCATATTTCAGCCTCCAGTAGGCCCTGAGTTGGATACTAGCACCGAGAGTATAATAAACTTGTATATGGGAGGAATTACCTTATAAGAGAACATATAAAAGAGAGAGATAAGATAGATACACCAATAAACACCTAATAAAACATGTATATAAATAAATCCCAAGTGTATACATGCAATTACATATAGTACTATAATAGTTTAAAGGAAAACTACAAGTACCAAAAGCTAAATATGTCAGTGACCAAGAATCCGAAACAACTCCTACAAAACAAAGATCTAGTTATATCCAGAATGATATCCATAGTACTACATATGACCTGAAAAATGATTTATATATATGTAGGGTGATCATAATAGTATACTCAATAGGGTCCTCCTTGAGGCCTCTCATGTAAAAGATAAAGAAATCATGCTAAAGCAAAGTGAACAACAATGAAACTAACTTGTCCCCTAAAGAAGTATACTATGTTCCCAGCCTCACCATGGATAACTCTCACTAATTATTGAAAATAAGAGATCATATAATATAATAATGAAACACCAAGGGTACCCTAATCCCACTTTTACACTATTTTACCACTCTGTCCCAACATCGCACGTCCGGAGCCATCTCTCTCCAAAATAATCCAATTTGAAGACACCTAGTAAAGGCATCAAAACATGCACCTCATGCATCAAATCATCACATAATCCCATATAACATCACCATATATAGTAACCAAGTAGTTTTTGGGAACAATCACAACCCGTATGATGTGTATGATACATCAGGTATTATACCTCAATCCATCATAACACATACACTGAGTAAGTATCTCAAGACATTATAGCCTATACACACCATACCTGTAATAATAATTTGGATAGTATATCCGTGGATACATGTGTGTGAATAAACACAATCCATAATATCCCTCTACACACATATATAGGAAACTAACCATTGTGGATACTAGTATAAGTAACTACTAAGAGAATAGAGCTGGGCTAGAAGGGGTAGTCAGCCATCCATCCTCCCACTAGGATGTTGGGGAAACCACCCTCCTAGAGTTCACTGGGTGTCAGTATCCCTAACTAATATGGGTGGGGAAGAAAAATAAATCACATAATATACATGTTGTAATATATCTCACAACCACACTATAGGAATAATGTAGTCTTAAAATCAACTATAGCTAACATTTCTTGGACTCATGACTGCCACTGCTAACACCAAATATCTTATAAGAACACCATCTTTTAAAAGATCAACATTAATTAATTGTATCCTTTTTATCATTTTCCTTAAGTTAATTAATTAATTAGACATTAAATTAATTATTAAAATTATTCTACACTACATTACATTAATCATCAGAGTAAATTCCATGCCCTCCCTATATAATCCAAATTAAGTCCACAGTTTCTCAATTTTAACATCTTTTCAGAATTTGAATTCCATAAACACAAACCCAATGGGTTAAGACTTATTTATTCATTATTAACATCATTCCATAATCCAGGTATTATAGGAAAATAATGCCAATCTACCACCAAATGTAATCATGCAACCAAGCACATCCAAAAGCCTCAATCAGTGAAGAAAGGAATATAGATAACACAAGAAGGAAAACCATCAATTGTTTAATAGAATCATTTTAAGTAAGCATAAAACTTTATCAAATCAATGGGTAATCCCAAATTCAACCCATTCCATCATATATAATTCTATCCTTGACACACACATGAATATCATGATATATCTCCCCTTCACATGTGTCAACTCCTACCACATCATCCGGGCCTCCCAACCCATATCACATCAGCCATCCCAAGCTCAGCCATCCTAGGATCATATCACTTATAAGCCTCCCTTACCCATATCACATCACATATTGAATCTCACATCTATGTAACATCACAAAATCACAAGGAAACAAAAAACCATAACCAATATGGAAATCTAGGACCTAAAATACAGAATCTATCCTTTAAACATTAATGAGAACTCACTGATGCAAAATCAAGGAACTCAGCCTTCTCAAATAAAAATGAAACTCATTACCAAGATACTATCATTAAAAAAACTAGTTTTTATTCTATATTTAATTAACCAATTTATTATTCACATATTTTAACCATAGGAAACCTAAGGCCTCAAGCTACAGTAAGCCATCAAAAGTTATCCATGCTCTTAGCATTAAAACTAATTTCAAAAAACTATGAGAAGAACCATTCTCAACTAACATTATTTTTTATTTAAACAATATCAATAAGAATTATCATGATTTACATTCTTTAGTAATTCTATTATCAAGGAAGAACACATTTAATTATGCATGCACATTTCATCAATTTGACTACCATAAAATTATAAGAAACACCATATTTAGACATTCCTCTTGTTTAATTTTTAATCCAATTAATCAATTAATTTCAGGTTTACAATATTTATCAATTTCCATAAATAAAAAATTTATAAACCATAGAATAAAAAAATTATAACAAGTATAATGTAGATAACACACAATCTACAAAATCAAGAGGCAAACCATTATCATGGTAGAAAGCAACAACATGCGATCACTACATCCAATTATTTATTAATACGGATCAACAATTATTAGGTTAATTCCATCACCATAAAAATGGATAAACCATGATAAATTTAGACTTGAGAATAAATAAATAGGAGAAGTAATGAATCCCTTACTTGGAAGAAGAAGCTTTATGTAACCTGTTTCACAAAAAATATCGGGCACACATGAAATATGGGATCATCGTTGGAGAACTAGATCCACAAAAAATAGGATTTAAAAACTCCAAGGGAATGATTCAGAACCTATAATCTTGATAGAATGAAACTAGGAAGTAATAAAGGGAAGGAACTTCGTTTTTGAGTAGACAGATATGGGACTATCGTATTTTTTCTGATTGTAAAACATTTAATTCCAACTGTTTTGGATCTCATTAAATTCCATGTGCAGGGATGTGTTTACTACCTAGACCATCTCATATAATCAATGATATAATTATCCTTGACTAATAAACCTTTAGATACCCTTGATTCACACCATTTAAAGGTCCACATGGCTATTTTTACAAAACTGGCAGAAATCTCCACATAGGTGATATCACATATCCGAATTCCCCATGTAGCCAAAATACCCACATAGTAAAATTCCAAATTCATCCAAAAGTGAAATATAGATGAATTACCACAAATTAAATTTATGTAGCTGATATCTCTATGTATTCAATCCATGTATCTGATCAATCTTATAAATGATTGTTCATGTAGTCGATCCTTCCATGTAGCTGATCTAACCATGTAGCTAATTCACATAGTTGATCATTCCTGTAGCTGAATTTTTCCATGTAGCCAAGTATCCACATAACTGATCCAACCATGTATTCAATCTAGCCACATAATTTATTTCACATATTCAATGGCTCCTCAAAGACAATGGATCCACATAGTTGATTCGACTAGCCATGAACTACTTATTCTCGATATAAAACCCTCATACATTGTGGATCCTCCATTATTATAGCTTTTGGTAGACAAACATATCCATACCCACTCCAATCCTCCTCTGAGCACCATGAAATTTAGAAACACACAAAGGGTTGGACTAGACGAATCCATTCCCTTACAATTTTTTTTTATATTTCGTGCAACATTTTATATGTTTATTATTACTTGCATAGAAATACTGTTGGTGTATGATACCTTTTGAAATAGATATTATATTACCTCACTACATAATTTTAAGGATATTTGTTAAAAAGTAGATTGAGGTGAAGGATACATACACACCTACACACTCACTAGGTTATTTATATGTTTGATTAGTAAAATGTTGTTTTAAAAAAAATCATTAAAGTTGTTTTAAAAAATGAATTTAATTTCAATTTTTTCATTTCATATAATAAAAGTGAATCATTTTTATGTTTGATTATTATTTTAGATCCTTTGAATAAATTAGTTCTATTTCCATACATATTATTAACACTTATATTATGTTATCATTAACTATCACAACATTTTTAATTTATCATTTCAATCAATTGTTCTTATTTTTCATTACATCTATCAAAAGGTTATGAATTTTTAAGGTGTTAGAATATGATGTTCAAGGGAGTTATGAGAATCTCTCATTTCATCACATGATTTTTTGATGAGATTTATGCCAATCATGAATATGTTCTTTATATTCACAACATGAAGTTATCTTGTTTTTTTTAATTTTATATAATTGTGGTTGAGGATGTTTTATTGTTGTGTTGTGAATTCCAATTAATATAAAAAGGTTGTTTTTTTATTAGTATGTTTGGTAATGTAATTATCTTATTTGTTATGTGTTTTTAATTTTTTTAAAGTTTTTCAAATGTGGTACTTTGTTATTGAACAATGTATTTTAACTATACTTATATATTTAATAATTGAGCTCAATTTAGAGTTAGAGCTATTGTATAATCAAGTTTGATCTTGAGAGCATGCTTGAGTAATAGTTGAGATAATTTCATTAATCAATCTTAATCAACTATGTTAGAGTACTCATTTCAAAAATCTAGTTGAGATAAAGATTTAATACCCATACTTGTATTGAGTCAAGTCAAGTATTAATTAAAATTTTTTTTATTGATCTTAAGCTTGAGTTGTAGAATGTATTGGCTTGACCTGACCTGATTACACCTCTATCCCTGTGCGTGGTTTCCTACTCCCATTTAATTTTACTCATTACCCCTTAATAAAATCCTTATTCCACCCCTTAAAAATTCTAAAAAATTCCTTTTATTTTAACAAGACACTAATTCATAATTAGATTTATTAAAAATTCAAAAAAATTAATTATTAATCTAACAATTAAGGAATTTCAATTTACTCAATTCTGGTGGGGTTTTATAGTGAGAGGCATCCATTTAACTCTCACTAAATAAATTTCATAACTAATTATGATTCAAATATGATAACTCACAACTTATAGTTACACAAATCCACACTAATGTTATGATTTTTTATTAAGAAAATCCAAAAGATTTAGCTACTAAGAACATACATTCAGGAGATGAATTAGAGGTAGAGTACTTATTCATAGAAAATAAATGTATAAAATAAATAAAAACATCAGAAATATACACCTATATTAAATTCCATCGTTTAGAATACTACAAATCATTATGAATTATAATTCAAAACAATAAATTTTAATAATGAAAATAAAAAAAATAATATGATAATAGTCATAAACACATGTGAATATTAAAAATGAAAATAAAATTGTATCTTGATCCAATTTGAATCCTAAAATAAATTGTGTGAAACCTTATAAAGTAACTTTGGAATTTTTATAGATGATATTTATTTTTTAAACTTGTTGTCAGCATGATTAAATAAATCAACAGAAGTGTTTTATGTTGTTGAGATATTTTTGAGAAGTTCAGAATGTTTTTAAGAATCATTGGAGGCAGTTTGATTAAATTATAAAGATTTTCTATAAATAAAAATATTTTTTAAGCCTGAAAAATTGAAAGAGTGTCAAGAATAAGGCTTTAACAATTGAACATAAAACTTCATGTTTGAGCATATGACTTTGAGAACTGGGTGTAAGTCTTAATGGTCCAAGTCCAAGACTTTTCCTTTGAACAAAATAATTCATGTTTGAGTGTATGTATTTGAATCTAACTATAAGTATTAATCATAATACTTCAGTCCATGATATGACATGTGTATACATCTTTGAAATAATGTACCTTTTCCAAGAGATAAATCCTTCTTATATTGAAAGTAAGCCTTTATTGAGTATATGACTTTGATCACCCCAACATAAGAATTCCATAATTTGGGAAATTATATGTTTCTGCAGAGTGAGATTATGAGATTCCATAATTCAAATAATTTGAATAAATCAAACCTAATAATGGAAGAACCGATATTCAATGTGAAAACAATAAAATTTAAAATTTTATTCAAGTTTATTCATGTGATATTTAGAAAATTATGATTATTGTTGATATCTGACTGAAGATCCAAGCTAGAATATCTGAAAAGTTATTTTACTACTAAAAGTTGAGGTTGTAAATGGATAAGCTCTAGATATAACATCTTGAATGTTATTATGGTTATTTTATACTATTATTATGATCCTAAATCATCTTATTATTAAACAGTGATATAATCTATGTTGTTGAGTTTAGTTTTTAAAAGAAAAACTACGAGATCTTGTCTATATCACTATCTATTTAAGTGAAAATGGAATTATGAGATTGATCAAATTTAGTTATGAAATTTCAATGGAAGAAGATGAGTTTTTTAGTAATTGTTTTTGAATCATGAGTAGGAATAAGAAGCTACTCTATTGGATATCATCATGCAAGGGAATTTTTTTCATCTGATTTAATGCAATGTAAAAAGATGCTTCACATGATTTACTTTATTGGGTAGTGAAAACAATGTATTAAAAAACAAAAAAGGGGAATTCCAAAATGATTCTTTTTTTAAACCTTAATGACTTCATAGTTTTCTCTTTTATGGTTTCTGAGTTTGATAGGATCCATTTAATGCTCTTTAATGGAAGATTTTTTGAGAAAATCAATGTAGAGAAGATTATGGTATAGTGAATTAAAAAAATATATCAGGTAAAAAGTAAAAAAAGTGAATCAAGAGGGATTAGAAGAGTATTGAGAAGAGAATAAATGGAGAGTACCTAGAAATGTGGCAATATTTATTCGAAGATTTGTTTTTGGCCTAGTTCACAATGTTGAGTTTTTATGAGAAGAAAAAATGAAGTTCTACATTAGATCTATATGAAGTGATCATTTTGTTCTTGAATATTTATAAAGGCTAAATGAGGGAGATATAATTTTACTATTTTTGAATGAAATGTGATTTCAATAATATCTAACTCATCAGGGATACATATTTTGTATAAAGGTTGTGTGAAACTGCATTTTCTGGCATGAATCTAGACATGCATAGTGTGATTGTATTCTATTAAATTAAGCTTTTGATATGTTATTTCTTGTAATGTAGAATCTATGGTTGGGGAGATTTAATAACAATGATAAGGATTAGGTGACTTGGGAAGGGACAAGACCTTGTAAAAAATCCCCATGTTTATTCTATCTTTATCTTTTGTATACAAGAGTGAGGTTGAGACTCTTTACTTGAGTAAATCAAACCTTAATAGATTTCATGGGTTGATTTAAGAAATAATTTAAAAAATTAGTCTCTATTGATTTATCCCCCCTTCTCAGTGGATTGATTCATTTATAGGCACTTCAAGTGGTATTAGATCATGATCCCTCAATTTGATTCAATCAAGTTCTTAGAATGTATAATCTGATTTTTTTTGAAAAATAGGGGTGTTCCTACTTTTAGTGGAAAAAATCATCATGCTTGGAAGAAAATGTTTTAATATTTTCTATATCTTAGCCTATAAGTTGATGATTCTACTTTATTTAGTTTTCCACCCATTAAAAGGAATTCTTCTATAACACCCAACCATATTTTTCAGGTTTGATCTAAAGTGTCACATGACCTCATGCATGCCTCCCCGTATGGAATAGGATGCCGACTAGTGGTGAGATTCTAAATATGACATGATGAGAATATAACCTCAATAATTATATTTATAAACAAGGATATATCATCATATATAGAAGCTAACTAAACATCATAGTGGAAAATAACACAAATATGATGCTATAAGAAATTTCATGTCAAGTCATACAATAATAATCAAATAGACCCCCAATATAGAAGGTTAATAGATATCATAGTACAAATATAAATATAAAAATAAAATATTAAATGAAATTTTTATGGAGTCTATCCCAGTACTAAATTCATCTTCTAACTCTAAGTTCCCCAACAACCTATTACAGGGCCCTTTCCCTTCTCTGGATCCCTGACTAGGGAGTTTTCACAGTCACCAATATTCTCATGAAGGGTGTGAGTATAAAATCTATAGGACACAACCAATGAATCCTTGATATAAGTGTACATGTATATAGAGGTGTATATCATGATGTAAAGGTAAATGCACACATAAGAATACAACTAATCGTGTATCAATTTATTTTTCATTAACTAAGCTTCAATGAACCTTGACCACACCTTCTTCAACATCATGTGAGAATAATATAATATATAGTTATTGCAAGACTTAGATCATGATATATATATCTATCCACTTTTAAGGACATTGAACATCCCACCTTTAATGGAAAAATTTACACCAACCTTTAAGGGTAAGTTCCTCCCAGGACCCATGACCATCCTTTGATGGTACACGTGCTTGGCATGCCCATAATAATAGAAATTTATACATACCCAAGGAAATTTGGGGAACGACGATTTATTATGGGTTTTGAGTATGGTTTCATGATAATTCACACAAAATTTACCATTTTTGTTTCACACTCACTTATGGAGGGTTGGTTTCCAATGAGGTTTGTTTGTGGAATTAGAATCACCCAATGACTCTCACATCCATGATGGACCATTGATCAACATTACAAAGGTAGGAGGTCATAAAAGAACTTAATAAACAACACTTAAAAACTCACATTGGTCAATAAGATGGGAGGTTGATCTCATCACACCCTTTTTGAGGGGGTATTGTTTCCTACTTTGGGAATCTATTATAGATTTAATATATACTAATGAATCTATTTTAAATTCTAAATATGAAACTGATCAACCCTAAGTATTAATAGTCAATTATATTCATTCATTGATTGGAAACCATATATATATATATAAGGTTCTCCATCTATGGAACCATCCATATGTATCAGAGGTTCTCCACTGACAGAACTTTCTTGGTTACTTTTATTGTTTCATGTTACTGGTTTTTAGCCACATAGTTAGCCGCACTGGAATTTACAGTCATCCAAGGAGATGAGAGTTGTTTTGATGTTGGGATAATTACTATAATAGGGGCTTCTTATGTATCCTCATGAGGGAACCAAAATCCACATAGTTTAGTGCCACTTAACGAGACAAATCATACCTTTTAAGGTCACATGACAAGTAAAAAACCATGGAGTTTAACATCATGCAACAAAGACATCTAGGAAAAAGATGACTAGAAAATTATGATGTGGGACTTAAGCTGAAATGATCTAAGAGACCTGGAAGGAATATCACCCTCTAGGTTGAATATGAACCTATTGGGAATATGGAATAAATAATATTAAGGTGAGTTTGGGGTGTTTGGTTTAAACCTCAGGGAGGATTCCTACATATCCTATTTGGACATGAATCAAAGACCATGTAGTTCATATTGGTTGGGGATTACACCTATAGAGGAGGCCCAATTGGTTGATTCACTGAGAATATAACCCTTTTAATGTTTGTCTTGTAGAGAATATGAACCTTTGAGGTGGTGATAACATGGTTGGGGATTATACTAAATAACATTCCTATGTGGTTAATATTTTTTCATGATGATGACATGATAACTACTATCCTCTAACACCACACGAGTAATTCTTGGTGTGAGAAACAAGAGAAAGTGGAAGATTTGAAAATCCACACAATCTACTTCATTCGCAGGTGAACTAGGGAGATGGTATAAAAGGTGGGGGAATATCCCATAAGAAATACTAGGGGATTAATATAGGAGGGATGGCTTCTTGAAGATTCTCCACCCCTCCCATTTTAGCCAGTGGGAGAGCAGAAAAGGGTGGGGATATGGGTAAAAAAATATCATATCCTAACCCAAGTGGAAATATACCACCATCCCTAAGGTGAGGATCAACATTACCATAATAATTTATGATTGAGAACATTATCAGGACCTTACCTAATGGGTAGGTTGATAGTGGAACCTCATTTACCATGGGAATGTACGATTGAGAGGGAACACTGGTGTTCCCTATGCTCTGATCATACATATGTGGATGATTTTAAAGAGGTCTTAGCTTATCCTACCTCAGATGAGGGACCTAAGGAAAGAGGTGTCCTACCATTGTGTATATGAAATAGGGCTAAAATGGAGTCTTTGACCAAGTAGTTTTTTGGGAGATATGGATCCAACTTCACACAAATGATAAATGGGTGAGTTGGAAGCTACCTATTATAGGTGATAACTGGGTGTGTTGGGGGAAGAATAATTTGGGTGACCAAACTTGGTCGGGCCCTTGATCAAACCTCTAATGGTCTCATTAGGTTCCTCTAGAGGGATCTTGTGTAGGTTTGATCTTGGGAGGGGGAATTCTCCCTAGTACTTTTGAACTAAGTGGAATTGGATCCTCACCCAAGTATTTGACATTTTAGGTCATGGAGGAACTCTAATCTTTAGACTCCCATTAATTACCTCCTCTTTTGGGGACTGGATAACTACCTAGGGGGTTTTGATAACCTGTGTGAAGGACTAGGGTGAGTAGAGATTCATTATGTTTTCTCCGAATTTTAGTTGTTTCAAATGATGAGACCATGAGTCTTATTTAAAGGAAAACATGAGACCTTGGGTGAAGAAGGTGGTACCCATAGGTAACACACATAGGTCTCTCTCTTAGGTCTCTCACACAGGTGTGAGATATGTGTGGTTTTGGATGCGCATGTCTGGACCTGCGTGATGGAATTGGGTGTGCATTGTCTGGGCCAACATTACAATGCTGGGCATGCAAGTTACACTTGTGTAATGATGTAGGTTGGGCCTTATGCAATTTAACTTGGGAGAACAAACGTAATATTTGTTTCCTTCACTTCTCAATTACTTGAGGTATTTTCATTTGAAACCTCTCATCCCCATTTAAAAAAAGAGTATAAAAAATCCCCCCTCTAGATTCGATCTGATCTGAAGAGGATGATCTGATCCTAAGGTAGAGAGGAATACAGATTTTTATGGATCCCTTATTCACTGTTCTTCATGTTCTTGTGTGAAACACCCTGAGATTTTGAGAATTTTGTTTCCAAATTAATTTAATGTTTTGATACTTTTTACTACAGAAAACATTGAAATTAAATTTTCACTAAGTCAAACACTCCTTTGGCACACAATACCAATTTGGATTTCACTTCATGAAATCCCAACTTGGCTTGTGCTATACACAACACCGACTTGGCGTAAGATGCACACAACACAGAGTTTCTATGAAACATATTTATATATATATAATTAATTAAATGAGATAATTATAACATAACAATTAAAAATAATTTTATTAGTAGTAATAAATAATTTTCAAATATTTTTTATAATTTTTTATATAAATAACTCATATTGATAATGAAAAATAAGATTTTTGGTAAAGCCCTTTTTATATTAAAAATACAGTTATCTTGAATGGTCCGATTTTAAAAATAAAATAAATTTTAGACACATTTATAAATTGAATTTGATAAAATAAAATTCATTTTTTTAATCCAGAATGTTGATATTATCTTAGGGTGAATTTTTGGTGTTTTTCTAATAAACTTTATTTTTTGATGAATAGTGAAAATACTACTTTTTGGTTAATAACTGCTTTTTTTTCTATTTAAATATTAATGATAAATGATGTTATAAATATTTTTTAATGACACGTTAGATAAATATAATATATATTAATATAATGTAATTAATTATAATCAATTTCACTTTGAAACTAAATATAATACCATAACAAACTTGTAAACTTTTTTCCACTTTAAACCCCCGTTATTTCATCCTATTTGCGGGATTAACACTAATATTAATTTTTATGCTTATATGAAGTGAATTTCAACCTACCGAATTACACCATTATATTCAGTCTAATATTTATATTTTAATAAGACTATGTTAATTTTTTAACAAAATGATTAGTAAGAGTGATTAAAATTAATCACAGCAGTTAAAGCCAAATTAAGCTTAATTAGTGACTAAACCTTGAAATTAAAGACCCAAAATGAGCTATAAAAATGTAAAAAAACCATTTTCTGTCCATTGTTAGGCCATAAGACTTCCATTATTGAAATTGGTTTGTTTGTTAATACTTTTTTAAGAAATAAATTGTGCACACCTAACTTGTTTCTAGAAATTCCGAGTCCTTTTCCTTCCCTATAAAAGGTAACCAAATCTACCCATTACTCCCACGTCTAAAAACATTTAATTTCATCAAATTTATGCCCAAGTATACTCCTGGAGATCCGAACATTGACATTGAATCCTCCATTTGGCTAGAAATCTTCTTAAGGAAGCCTTTTGTCACAAACCCAAAGGAGTTACCCTGCGAAGAGGTAACATCTTCTCTTAATCACCTTTCGTTATTTTCATTCCCCACCCTCCACTATATTTATTCCATTATTATGTAAAAAAAGTATCCTACATAAACTAGGATGTTTTTATGAAAATGGTCTAACCTAAACTTACACACACCACCATCTAATGCATATTGAACATAATGTTTCTGTGTTTGACGAATTACTACCTCACAAAATGAGGATAGTTCATTTTTCATTTACCACCTATTATTGTAGCTATTATGATGGAAAATATATTTATTATCTTTTTAATCTTATATATTCATTTTAAAAAACACATCTTTTTTACCTTCTATTTTGTGTTAATACGATAATCTCGTTTGAGGAAGTGTGGACCATCACCCCATCAAAGCGATGTGATTCATTCACACATCACATGGAATGTATTAAGGATGATTTTAGTGAAATTATATGATATATATTATATATTAACTCTACTGGAATAATTATATATATATATATATATATACATACATATATATACATATGTCATTTACATACTTTCTTTCAATATGAAAATTAAAATGGAAACAACGTTCATGCGTATGTATGACTTACCGTCTCCATGAATGATGTATTCTATTTCATTCTTATTTATGATATAAATTATTATAATATGAATATACTGGATATAAATTATTTTTATATAATTTTCTATATTATTTAATTATGATATATGTATAAGGACCAATGATATAACAAATTAAGACACCTGCAAAGAACAAAGTGAATTTCACCTAAAGTGAAACTTTAACACATGATCGTTAACAAGAGGGTAATATAAGTAAATAATAAAACCATATATGGTATTAAATATAATAAATTTATTCTATAAAAGATTTATTATAAACTTATAATTATTATACAGTAACCATGTATGAGTATGGAGAGAGACAAGAAACAAGGTAAGGGGATTTCATCTCACTTTTAATTTTTGTGAGATAAATGTTATATTCTCCACTCTTTCGATTTTTTGTGGGGTATATACTTCCCATGATTGTATTATATGTATATTTTACTTAAATTTATGGGTATTCACATGCCCATTTTATTATACTTGTTTCATGGGGTTTAAGTTTCAAAAGTTACCAAATGAGTAAAAATGTTTTGTCTCAATTTGCCTTCTTTTAGACTTCTGTTTTATTATGCACCTAAACTATTTTTTGATGTGTATATACATCTAGTTTACATTAAATATCATGAATATAAATATTTTCATGATATTATATGATTCATTTAATTTCATTTCCTTACATGTAGAGCATGATCCCAAGATACCAAGTTATAAGAGTTTATTGAGACAATCTCATTGATTTTCGAGATTGTTTATGTTTATGATTCCTTTGATGAAATATTATGATCCATATCTCAAGAATATTCATGATTTTCACTATACTATATTATTTAAGGATATATTCAAGTATTGGTACAAATTTATATACTTTGGTACATAAGATATTTAAGAAAGTGTTTTTAGGAAAGCCCAACTTTACCTTCTCTTCAGTCAGATATCTATGTTTTCTAAACAGGGGTTCCAAGAATATTACACAATTATAATATAATATCTAAACTAATTTTTTACCATTTTTTATTTTACCAATATATTCAAAGGAAACTTCTTGTTTCTTTTAAAAGATGGATTCCTTATAACCTTTTTATCATTCAAAATTAATGATCTTTTTACCTTGTATGAAATGTATGGATTTACCTACCATCATTCCTTTGAAGCTTACTTCACATTTTTTAAAAGTTTAATCTTTAAAAAATGTTTTTAAAAGTAATTTTGAAGTAAAATTGTTTTCAAAATGGTTTAAAATATATGTTTTCATGGAAAAATGTTTTCAAAATGTTTTTATGTCTTATTTACATGTTTTCAAAGTGCTTACAAGAATGGTTTTCAAAACGTTTCAAGCTTATTTTATAATTTTTCAAGAAGAATGAGTTTCAAAATATTTTCAAGATTTATTTATAAGTTTTAAAATTATATTCAATGAAATGGGTTTCAAAATGTTTTCATGTTTCTTTTTATAATTTTTCAAAAAAAATGTTTTTCAAAATGTTTTCAAGCTTATTTTATATGTTTTCAAGTACTATAATCTTCAAAAACATTATCAAGATATTTTTATAAGTTTTAAAAGTGTTTTAAAATAATAATTTTTTAAAAATGTTTTGAATATTATTTTATATGTTTTGAAGGAAAACGTTTTTCAAAATTATTTCATAAGTTTCAAGTTATTTTCTAAGAAATTTATTTTCAAATGGTTTTATGTTATTAAAAATACTTTAAAAATGATATTTTCTTCAAGAAATGTTTTTAGAAGATATTTTAAAATTATTTTACACCTAAGATTACATATATTGATATTAATCATTTCTTTCTAGGAAATCATCTAAAGGTTCCATTCATATATTTTCTATGAATGAGTTATGATTAATGTCATGGTATTTATAAAACCCATTTCTCCTTCATGGGTTATAAATATATGAAATATATTTATATTTTAAGGGTTATGATTTTGATGAAATTATTAAGAAACATGTATTTTTCCACAGGTTATGATATGTTTACATGTTTATGATACCCATTTCATTTCATGGGTTATGATATGTTCATTTATGATATTGTGGAACATGTATGTATGATTTAATTATGTGATAGGTGAGACCTATATCTCCATATAATTCATTGGGTAAATATTTATATCTTAAGAGATAAAATAGGGTTGGAATGAGGGTTACTTTTTTAAGTAATACAGGGATGGAATTATGGTTACTCAGTTCAGTAATACAGGGTTAGAATGAGGGTCACTTGTTTTAGTAATACATGGCTAGAATGGGGGTTAATTGGTTCAGTAAAAGACTTTTTTCCACTAAGATGGTCTTGGTAGTGATGCCTTGGATACTATAGAAATCAGTATATGATTATGTGTTTCCATAATTCCATATCTTATTTCTATGTTATGATTTCATGGCCTATGCTCTTTATTTCAATATGATTCATGTCTAATTGACGAATAATATTTATTCAATTATCTTTGATATGCAGGGTATGATATTTATTTTCATGATCACATTATCATACCCTTATGATCATGTTTATGATTACATGTCTCTCTTGTTTACCCTTACTGAGTATTTGATATCACCCCTTTTTAGGTTTCCTTCCACTGGTTGTGAAGATATGTATTATTTTTTATGTATCTTAGAAGGGTGCTAGTCAAGAAGAAACTAGTGGGAGATAATATTGCTCTCATATGTATCAGTTTTTATGTATTTCATATTTTCAATGACACTAGACTAGTATGGTATTCTTATATCTGTTTGTATAATGTTTAATTATTCTGAAAAAGTTATGTAATGTTAATGTTTGTAAAGTGATGGTTTCCATATTTGGTATCAGAGGAAAAGTTTAGTTAACCATTTGAAACTGGGATGATAAAACCTTGATGAGAACCCTAGGGACATGTATAAGGATAATTATGGGGTTGAGTTAATGTATAGTAAAATGTCTTGGAATTTTGGTAAAGGATAGAGTGCATGGTTTCCAATAAATATATCCATGTCTATAAAATAAAAGTGGATGTGGATTTGGAATAGATGTACCTAGGGGTAATAAATCCAACAAGATGTTCTGGACTTAACTCAGGGTAATCTAGTACATAACAATAGGCCTTGCTTCACATCTGGTTTGACACTCAAGGGGGATATACTTTAGGAATTCAAAAAATATTCACAAACCATCATGAAGGATTTAGATATATGTTAGCTATTAATAACCTAGGATAAACCCAAGGTGTCATAGACTATTGAAGTTGTCATGATTTAGACATCCTAAGTAATTCTTTTCATGACTATGTGATTTTTTCTATCGTAAGTAAGGATCACACTATGATTTTGGTTTTAGTCAATTGCATGATCTAGAAGGAACTATATTAATTTTGAATGTGATGGAATATTTTTTGATGAGCATTCAGGTGGGATGATCATTTGAGTGAAATATGTTGTGATCATGCCAAATATGTATTCATGGAACATGATTAAAAATGTTTACCTTAACCAACGATTGGACTCACTAAGGAAGAGAAAGAATGAGTTCACTGAGAGTTCAGTTAATAGAGACCATGGAGAAAATACAATTTGGTTTTATTTGTGTCAATAATGTGGAAAGAATAACCTAAGTAAATGTCATGGAGGAAAAGGAAGATGTTTTAAGTATGGAATATAAGGACACAAAGCAAGTGACTACAAAAAAAAAATGAAGAGTTTAGTTAATTAAATGGATGGGAATTTTGTCCTCCCTTAGTCATCATGGAAGGTTAAGTGTTTTAAGTGTGGAGAAAATGGTCATTATAAAACCCAACGCCCCAATAGGAAAGTTCCTGAAGAGAATCAGAAAGGTAGTGAGAGTAATGATTACATTGTAATTGATGAAGAGACTATAGATGAAATGTTAAACAAAAGAGGTATTACTGTTAATCGGTTAAGGATGAAGTAATTGATGTATTTATGTACATGGATTCAAAAGTTATGAATGATGAAATATACAAGGATTGTTCTACATATGTTTTTTGGCGCATTATTTACACATTTATGTTGGGCTGGAAAAGTAATTTAATGACAAGGTGATTATTTTTCTAAGGGAAGGTAACCCTTACTAAATTATTTATGATAAGATAATGTTTTATGGATAAAGATACATGGGATATGAATATGTAAATTGGACAATATTGATTACCTTGTAACTAATTAAGGACTTGTTTATAGGTGGTTTATTCTACAAAAAATGGAGTTTATAACCATTTTGTATTTAAATAATATATCCAATACACTTTGGAATGAGCAAGCATGCATGTTCTCTAAAAGGATTTATGGTAATTCAAGTTGTTACCATGTTTCAGGAGAATATATGATGAGGGTATTCACATGATTGTAATTTGATAAACAAGATTTACTTTGTGTTATACAGGGGAATCAATGTTAATCTAATTTCAAGACTCACTTTCTAAGGTTTTGGATTTTCATCTTTTTAAAAGGTTATAAGGTTATCCATTCATGAAAAGTTTAATTTAAAATTTGGAGGAAGTATTTTTCCATTGACTTTTTGTTGAAAACCTCAGTTAAAAGTCTAATCAGTGATTAAACTTATTTCAAGGATGTCTATATTATATATTATATTAGTGTGGTTTTAAAAAAGTAAATCATGTATTTTGGGTTACAACCAATCAAATCTGTAAAGGCTATAGGTATTGAACCCATTACTGAATGATGATAAGGGTTTCATACCTACCACTAGCCTACACAATTTCTTGTTTAATTTATATTTATTTTTAATGAATATATATATTTATGATGAACTATTAGTGTTACTTTTTTTATATATTAACGCTTGTTTTTTTTTCTAAGAGTGAAATAGTTAGACTTTTTATTTTTTTTATGGGCACTAAGATCCATTAAATGTGTATTATAGTGCTTTTTTTTAATTTAATTTCCATAAATTCAATACATGTGGTAATGGATATATTATAAATTTCTCAAATAAAAACCCAAGAATGAAATTTTATTTATAGAAATTAATCAAGAATTACTGAATGTTCTAAAAGTGATAAAAATATTTGTTTTTAATACCTTAAATTATGCTGAACCAATGGCCTATGGAATCATCATAGATTTATGACTTTGAGGTCCCCAACTTTCCTTTGACCATTCACTTTTTTGTGATTTATTACATCAATCACTCCCTATAAATATTTATGATTTTCCTCCATGTCCAATCTTTACATCCAACCTATGTTCTCCTATGTAGAAACCCAGTTATATATTACGCTGGGTAACTGTTATGGTTCTAAATTTCACTTTTTAAAGGAAGTTTTAAAATCCATTTTTATTATTTGGGTTTCTATGAATGAAACCTTTAAGTATTCAACCTTTGATAACCCAGACGAATTTCGAGGGTGAAATTCATTTTAAGGGGGGTAGAATGTAACACCCTGAGATTTTGAGATTTTTTTCAAATTAATTTAATCTTTTGATATATTTCACTACATGAAACATTAAAAATAGTTTTTCTCTAAGTAAAACAATCCTTTTTCACACAATATTGACTTTTATTTCACTACACTGAATACAAACGTGGCCTGTGCTACACGTAACACTGATTTGGCGTACAATGCACACAACACTGAGTTTCTATATAACATTTATATATATATATATATATAATTAATTATATGAGATACTTATAACCTAACCATTAAGAATAGTTATAATAATAGTAATAAATACTTTTCAAATATTTTTTATAATTTTTTATATAAATAAAACTTATTGATAATGAAAAATAAGATTTTTGGTAAAGTCCTTTTTATTTTAAAAATATCGTTCTCTTGAAGGGATTGATTTTAATAATAAAATTAATTTTGGAAACATTTAGAAATTGAATTTGATAAAATTAAAATCATTATTTAATTCAAAATGTTAAAATTATCCTAGTGTAAATTTTTGAGATTTTTCTGAGAAACATTATTTTTTAATGAATAACGAAAATACTGTTTTTAGTTAAAAAATACCTTCTTGTATAATTAATTATTAATGAAAAATGATATTATAAATATATTTTAAGGCCAAATTAGACAAATATTACATCTATTAATATAATGTAATTCATTATTATCATTTTCACTTTGAAACTTAATATAAAACCTTAATAATATTTTGAACTTTTTCCTACTTTAAACCCCCATTATTTTATCCCATCTACGGGATTAGCACTAATGTAAATTTTGCGGCTTCTATGAAGCGAATTTAAAAAATCCAAAATACACCATTGTATTTAGTCTAATATTTAGAGTCTAATAATACCATGATAATTTTTTACCAAAATGATTAGTAAAAGTGATGAAAATTAATCACAGCAGTTAAGGCTAAATTAAGCTTCATTAGGGACTAAACCTTAGAATCAAAGGCCAAAATGACCTAAAAACATATCCAAAACCCATTTCATGTCAATATTTAGGACATAAAACTTACATTATTGAGTTTTTTGGGTTTTTAATACTTTTTTTAGGTAAGAAAATGTGCACACCTAACTTGTTTCTAGAAAGTCCAAGTGAGTCCTTCTCCTTATCAATAAAATTCCACCAACTCTACCAATTACTCATACCAATAAAACCTTTTATTTTCGTCCAATATATGCCCAATTATGCTCCTAACAATCCTATATCCTACCTTGAAGCCTCCCTTTGTGCAGAAATCTTCTCAAGGAAGCCTTTTGGCACAAACCAAATGAAGTTACCCTACGAACATGTAACATCTTCTCTCAGGATCCTTCCCTTTATTTTCATTATCCAACCCTTACACTATATTTATTCCATTATATTGTGACAACAAAAGTATCCTACATATACTAGTGTTTTATTATGAAATTTTTCTAACCTACACTTTCACACACCTCTATCTAATGGATATCGAACATAATGTTTCTCTATAGGGAGAATTACTACCTCATGAAATAATGATTGTTCATTTTTCATTTACCACCTATCATGGTGTCCATTATGATGGAAACTATATTTATATATGTAATATATTATATTTATTATGTTTTTATTCTTCATTATTACTTTTAAAAAACACATATTTTTTAACTTTAATTTGGTGTTAATACAATAATCTAATTTGAGGAGGTGTGGACTACTGCCCCTCCAAGTGACGTGATTCGTTCACACACCACATAGAATGTATTAATGATGGGTTTAGTGAAATTATATGATATATATATAATATTCATGAAAATTTAATTATGATATATATATATATACATATATATATATACATATGTCATTTTCATTATTTCTTTCAATACGAAAATAAAAATAGAAACAATGTTCATGTGTACGTACGACTTACTGTCTCCATGAATGGTGTATTCCATTTCATTATTATTTATGATACAAACTATTATAATATGAATATAATATATATAAATTATATTTATATCATATTTTACATTTTTTAATTATGATATAAGTATAAGGGCCAATGATATATCAAATTAAGACACATGCGAAGAACGGAGCAAATATTACCCGAAGTGAAACTTTAACATAGGATCATTAACAAGCAGGTAATATAAGGTCATAATAAAATCATATATGGTATTATGTATAATAGTATTATTTTTTAAAATATTTATAATAAACTTATATTTATTATATAGGAATCTTGTATGAGTACAAAGAGAGTCAAGGCACGAGGTAAGGGGATTTCATCTCACTTTTAATTTTTGCGAGTTAAATGTTATGTTAAAAACTATTTCCTTTTGTGTGGTGTATGTACTGAACATGATTATATTATATTTATATTTTAATTAAATTTATGTTTATTCACATTCCAATTTTATTATCCTTCTTTCATGGTGTTTAATTTTCAAAAGTTACCAAATCGGTAAAAGTGGTTTGTCTTAATTTCACTTCTTTGAGACCTATGTTTTGTTATGCACCTAACTTCTTTTTCAAGGTGTAAATAATTCCATTTTACATGAAATGTCATGAATCTAAATATTTTCATGATATTATATGCTTTATTTAATTTTTTTTCCTTACATGTAGAGCATGATCCAAAGATACAAAGTTATAAGAGTTTATTGAGACAATCTCATTGATTTTCAATATTTTTTATGTCTATGCTTCCTATGAAGAAATACTATGATACATATCTCAATAATATTAATCAGTTTACTTATCCTATTTTATTTAATGATATAATCATATATTTTTACCACTTTTTTAACTTTGGTACATAAGATACTTAAGAAAGTGTTTTTAGGAAAGCCCAACTTTACCCTCTCTTCAATCGGAAGTCTATATTTTCTAAATAGGAGTTTTCAAGAATATTATACCATTATCCTATAATATCTATAAGAAATTTTTACCCTATTTTTCTTTTAAAAATATCTTTGAAGGAAACTTATTTTTTCTTTATGAAAAAGGAATATTTCCAACATTTTTTCTGTGAAAAAGTAATGTTCTTTTTCCCTTGTATGACATGTACAAATTTAACAAATGTCATTCCTTTGAATCTTACTTTTCATTTTTAGATGTCTAATATTTATTAAAATGTTTTTAAAATTAATTTTCAAGGAAAATTGTTTTCAAAATGGCTTCAAACTTCCTTTATATTTTTTCATAGAATTGTTTTTTGAAAATGTTTTCAAGTATTATTTACAAGCATTCAAAGTGTTTTAAAAAATGGTTTTCAAAACGTGTTCAAGATTATTTTCTAATTTTTCAAGATAAATGGTTTTCAAAATTTTTTCAAGATTTAATTATAAGTTTTAAATTTATTTTCAATGAAATTATATTCAAAATGTTTTCAAGTTTCTTTTATAATTTTTTAAGAAAAAATGTTTTCAAGATTCTTTTATAAGTTTTCAAGTACCATGGTTTTAAAAATGTTTTCAAGATATTTTTATAAGTTTTCAAAGTGTTTTAAAAGAAAAAGAATTTTAAAATGCATTGAAGATTATTTTATAGTTTTTAATGGAAAAAGGTTTTCAAAATGATTTCATAAGTTTCAAGGTATTTCTATGAAATTGATTTTCAAATGGTTTTTTGTATTAAAAATAATTTTTCAAACATGAAAGGATATTTTACTCAAGAAAATTTTTTAGAGGATATTTAAAAATTACTTTCCATCTAATATGACATCTATTGATGTTACTCATACCTTTATAGGAAATGATCTAAAGGTTCCATTTATATCCTTTGTATGAATGAGTTATTCTTAATGTCATGGTCTTTATGAAACCCATTTCTCCTTCATGGGTTATATATATTTGAAATCCATTTCTCCTTTACATGTTATGCTTTTGATTAAATGATTATGAAACCTATATCTTTCCATAGGTTATGATATGATTACATTTTTATGATACCCAACTCATTTATTGGGTTATGATATGTTCATTTATGATCTTGTGGCACATGTATGTATGATTTCATTATGTGACGGGTGGGAACTATATCTCCGTCCAATGAATTGGGTAAATATTTATATATCATGAGATAAATCATGGTTGTAATGAGGGTTACTTGGTTTAGTATTATAGGGATGGAATGAGGGTTAATCAGTTCAGTAATACAGGGCTGGAACGAGGGTCACTTGGTTTAGTATTATAGGGACGGAATAGGGGTTATGTGGTTCAGTAAAGAACTTTTTCCACTAATATGGTCTTAGAAGTGATTCCTTGGATAATATGAAAATAAGTATATGCTTATGTGTTTCCACAATTCCGTGTCTTATTCATATGTTATGATTTCATGGCCTATTCTCTTTATTTCATTATGATTCATGTCTTATGAACTGTCAATCTTTATGGCATTATCTTTGATATATAGTGTATGATCTTCTATTTTCATGATCACATTCTCATACCCATATTCTCATGTTCATGCTTTCTTATCTCCTTTATTTACTCATACTGATCATTTGATCTCACCCCTTTTTATGTTTCCTTCCCCAAATTTTGAAGATATGTATTATGTTATATGTGTCTAAGAAGGTTGTTAATCAAGAATAACTTAGTGGGAGATAATGTAGCTCATGTATGTATCAGTGTTTAGGTATTTCATTCTCTAAAGGCACTAGAATTTTATGGTCTTCATGCATCTATTTGTATATTGTTTAAGTATTCCACAAAAGTTATGTAATGTTAATGTTTGTAAAGAAAGGGTTACTATATTGTGTATATTTATGCTCGGGTTTGGGGAACATTAATTCTTGTGTATCACACAAGGGATACATGAACTGATGGGCCATGAAAGGTGGTCATGCAGGGTGGTTTCACAGGTGGTCCATATAGATTACCATGTGTATGTAAATAGCTTTATCCACCCAACAATCGTTTCTCCCGATCCCATTATTTATGTCATCCTCCCACTCTCATCACACTAATCATCACACACATAATTCATGATTATACTTAGTAAACACTTTAAGATAATTTCTTTAGTGGAGTTACCTAGGTAGGGAGATTTCATGATGTAACACCCGAGACTTTTATGAGAAATATTTTGTTTTTATGTTATATAAATCATTAAAGGAATATTTCACTACACAAAACACTTTCTTGGCTTGCTTTACACACAATCACGACCTTCCTCAATAGCTTGCATCGTACGCAATACCGAGTTTCACTAAACAACGATATGCTATTAAAATATTATTAAAACTAGCCGTTATGAATAGTAATAACCACTTTTTGAAATTTTATGAATTTTATTTTTCAAAATGGACTTCATTTTTGGATTCGGAATATCGAAATTAGCCTAGGGTGAAATTTTGGTATTTTTCTGAAAACTTTCAATTTTTGATGAATAGTGAAAACATAGGGTTACTATTTAAAAACTGACTTTTTATTTAAATAATTATTTATTTTAATTAAATTTATTTTAGGGAAAAATTGATACATAATACCTATATAAGTTCAATGAAATTCATTGGAGTCATTTTATAAAAATTTTAGATATATAAAAATTTTATTGAACTTTTCACCATCTTTTACCCACCTCCTAGGAGAATTTGCAAATTTACATAAAACTTATTTTTACTGCTTCTGTGAGTGGAATTTCAAAAATCCGAGAGACACGGTTAATTTCAATAAGTAAAATGTGGTTCAATGAGATGAAAATAATTTTTGGTGAATAGTAACTTTTTACTTTTATTTACCACTGTTAAAAGTAAATAGGGTAATTAAGAGTAAAAATGATATTATTTTTAACATAACACATGTCCTAATTCTATTGTATAAGTGTAATTCGACCAAAAAAACCTTAGGAAAAAAAAATGACCATTTAGGCCCACTTGGATTAGATTAGGACATTTATTATTAATTTATTTAAAGAAGGGTTAAAATAGTTAAAATCAAAGTTTAATAATTAAATAATTTTTAATATAGGGTTAGACATAAGATAAATTCGACTATAAATATTCATTATAAATCTAAAAATATTTCCTACATAATGGTATTTTATTTGTAATATTTATACATTAAATAATTTAATTTATTTATGACACAAAGATGATGCAGTAATTATCTTATTAATGAAATATTGTCATAATTGATGTTATAAAAACCAAAATAAATGTAATGTGAAACTTTTTATGAATTACACTAATTTTATAGGTTAATATGACATGTTAGTGTTGATTTAATTAACTTTGTTAGAACTAATCATTCTGTTATAAGTTTCACAAAAATCAATTACTAAATAGTGTCAAAATTGACATAAAATAGTTTTTTAAAAAAATATTATATTATTTATTGTTACTTTATTCCTAAAAATCTAAGTTTCGGCCAAATGACTTAGATAAAGTTATATATATTAATAATAAACAACTTTGGGTTCGTTTGGCTTGTTATAGTAAGTTTATTAACCTTATAGTGTAAGAACACAAAAAGACACGGTAACAGTAAAATTATCTAACTTTAAGTTAAATATAAATGATAAGGTTAATATAGGAACCTAAACTTGTCTAAATTCTATTTGATGAGATTATTTCGACCCATCCCCACCTTAGCTTCGAAATAAATCAAATTGGAGCTATTTAAAACCGAATTTGGCTTTATAATAAAATAATATTTTTAGTTTTTCCAAAGGAGCCCCTCTCCCCCCTTATAAAAGGGAACCTCCTACCCCTCTTCCCCATGCCACTTTGAGCCTTCAATCTCGGACAAACCCTGACACTATCACCTCTCCACTTCCCTAGAGACATCCTAGAGGTCCTGGTCTTCTTCAAAGACCAATTTTAGTGCCCTAAAAGGAGGTCTCAATGAAGCGCTTCAAAGAATAGGTAATGTCCGTTACCGATTCTTTCAACTTTATTTCTTCTTCCACTTCTTCTTCTTTAGTTATTTCATTATGATGTAATAAAATAAGTATCACTCATATACTGATATGTTATTATAAGTATTAAACAACCCTATTTCACCATCTATCCATCCTACGGAAAACGAAATCACCGCACGTGTGTACGTACGGAATACCATCTCCATACCGTGGTGTAAACTATTTTCCACAACCACCTTACTCTGATGGTTATAATGGTGTAAATAATGAATATATATGATTATTTTAAAGTGATATTGATTCTGAAATAGTATACATACACTCCAATACAATTCCATGATCATGGGAACGATATCATCACTCGTGCGTACGTACGGAATACCGTCTCCACGATGTGATGCGACTTGTTCTACATGATCTTCATTGCATAATGATTATATAAATGAATTTAATTAATGAATATGATATATATTACACTAATACCATTCTGAAAATGATGTATCTATAACCTAAAAAGAACAAATAAGAATTTATTCGACAAAACACGCATAAGAACAAAAAGTAATAAACACCCGAATAACAAGTAGTAATGAAATATTACTAATAAGAAGCTAAGAATATGACTATATATGATATCATAAAAATACGTATGATTATGGAATAAGTCAATAACATTATTTAAATCATTATACAGGAGGTTCGGACACTTACGAAGCAAATCATACCTAAGGTAAGGGAAAATATCACAATCTCATTTTTATCTGAGATTGTTTATATTTTCGTATTTACTAGGGTGTATTTTATCATAAACATCCATGTTTCCTCAATATGTAATATTATTTCCATCCACCTACAATTTTTTAAATCCAATTTTACCCTTTGGTGAGTTTTTAGTAAAAGATATGAAAGGAATCTTTTGTCGTTTTTTGTACGAGGTACTTTTTGACTTTTCTGACAAAAGTACGAGAAGAATGTTTTTTTAACTTATACGTCATGAATGGATTTTTAAAACAATATTTACAAGAATCTTCCTTTACAAGTTTTCAAGTTTATTTTTAATCAACTTCTTTGAGTTTTAAATTGTATGACATGTTAAGAAAGGAAAAATGTTTTTGAAGTAGAAAGGATATTTTCCTCAAGAATGGAGTTCAAGAGTTTTATCAAAATTATTTTCCATCTAAGATAATATAAGGTTCTATTTCTATCCCTATTATTACATGGATTTGATTATGTTATGATGGAAATATTTTTATGAATTTCTTTGTCTTATATGAATTGTTTTATGATGTCATGATGTTTAAGATTCTCATTTTTATTACATGGGTTATGCTATGATGTATGGTTTTGTGGAGCACATAAGAAGGGTATCATTATGAGATGGTTGGGACCTATATCTCCCTCCAATTCATTGGGTAAATATTTTATATCTCATGAGATAGACATGGCTGGAACGGTAGGTCAAACCGGTTCAGTGAAAAATGACTGAAACGAGGAGTGAACTCGGTTCAGAAATGGACTTTGTCCACTAAGATAGTCTTGGCGATGAGTCTTGACTAATAAGAAATGATTATCTATGATTATGTGTGTATGACACGAAGTTTCATGTTTCAAGTTATGATTATTGGGATTACATTTCACTACTATGATTTATCCCATGTTATGAAATTATGATCTATTTTTCAGGTTAAGATTTCCAAAATTTATGTTCTTATGTATATGATGTGATTGATATTTTTTTTTACCCTTACTGAGAATTTGAGATCACCCTTTTGTATGTTTCATTTCCCCAGGTTAGGAAGAAGGTTATTAAGTTGGATATGCCAAAAATGGACTGTAGATATGATGAAATAAATGGGAGGCAAAGTAGATTCTTTATGAACCAGTTGTTTATGTTTCCCAGTTTCTAAAGACTATATACTTATACGGTCCTTTCCTGGTTTTGTTATATGTTGTAATAAGTGTGCTTCAATTATGAAGTTATAACAATGTATGTAAATTATGGGTCGTTATAGTTGGTATCACCGGAAAGGTATATTCAACCTTTGGAAACTAGGATGTGAAAGCCTTAGTAAGAACCCTAAGGATAAGTCTAAGCATAGAACACGATCTTAGTGTTTTAAAAATGGCCATGAACAACCTATGATAAGAACTTAAGTGTGAAATTTTATTTTTAATTATGTGGTTTTCCTATTATAATTAGTGTTTCTCACACTATTCTTCTTTGTTTTAGTCAATGGATAGAACCCGAAGGAAATGTGTTAATGCGGAATGCGAGGGGCAATGCAATGATTGTCCCCCGAAGCAACCAAACATTTTGGGAAATGGAATGTAAAATCTTGTCGCCATGCTCACACAACTTTCTCAAACTATGAATCATGTAGGACTTCCAAACAAGCAAAGGAAGGAGAAACATTCTATTGAATCCTTCATGAGGCAGCGTCCACCCTCATTCAGCGGGTCTACAGATCCATGAGTTGCTGAAGAATGGATCAGTACTACTAAAAAGATATTTTTAGTTCTTCAATGTTCTGAACATGATAAATTCATCTTAGCAGTGTATCGTTTGTAAGGTGATTCTAATCAATAGTGTAATCTTATCAATAATACGAGGCCAAGAGATGAAATTGAGTCCATGGAATGGGACGAGTTCAAGAAATTATTTTTCAATAAGTACTTCCCTCGTATTCTCCAAACAAAGATAGAGAATGTGTTTCTTGAACTGAAGAAAAAGGATGATGAATCTGTTGGTACCTATGAAGAAAATTTTACAAGATTTTCAAGGTGCGCTTCCGGAATTATTATCCAACCTGAGAGTAAGATCGATTGATTCTTTAGTGGCTTAAATCCAAGTCTTAGAAGGGCGTTAGCCATAAGGGACTTCAATAGCTATGAGGAAATTGTTCGATGTTCTGTCAAGGTTGAGATGGAGATTGGTGTAACCCATCAGTCACATGGTTTTGATAAGAAGAGGAAAATAGAATTCAAAGGAAAATATAAAGACCAACCTGAAAAGAAGATGAGTTTTCCCTTATGCTCAAAGTGTTGAAAGAAACATGGAGTAAATTGTCTTAAGGGGACAAGAAAATGTTATAAGTGTGGAAAAGAAGGTCATCAAGAAATTGAATGTCGAAATAATGGGAAGAAGATGTCTAGTGATGCAAACAAAGGAAGGGATACATAGAATGAACCTACTACACTTCAATGTTTCAAGTTCAAGGAGATGGGGCATTATGCCAATCAATGCCCAAATCCAAGGGTTGATGATGATGATCGACGTCAACAAAATCTTAGGGCCAAAGACAAAGGAAAGTCACATGCAATTACTATCAGCGATGTGGAGTACGAAAACGAAGTGGTGAGAGGTACACTTACCATCCAATCTAAAGTAGAAAATGTTTTATTTGATTCTAGATCCACCCACTCTTTTATTTCTGAATAATTTTCTAAGGGTATCACCGTATTACCTCAATAGTTAGATGTAGAGTTAGCTGTGACAACCCCTAATGGCACAACAGTCGCATAAAAATCTTATAATTCTTCTCCAATTGATGTTTGTGGGAAAGTGTTTCCTGCAAATCTTGTGATCCTTCCTATAGTGGAATTTTATGTGATTCTTGGCATGGATTGGCTTTCTTTATATGGAGCTCATATCAATTGCCAAAGAAGGGAAGTTACATTTCATATTCCAGATCAATCTATGATCGTCTATCGATGCAAGGATGAACATAACCTTCCAATGAAAATTTCTTCCATCTTAGGGGTTTTTATTCCACTAAATGAAGGTTATTTATCTCAAATGGTTGGTGATAAACTCACGATTAAGAATATGCCCATTGTACGGGAGTTTGATGATGTCTTTCCAGAGGAATTTCCGGGACTTCCACCAAATCTTGAAGTTGAGTTTTCAATAGAACTCATACCAAGTGATTTGCCTATTTCAAAGACACCTTATATAATGTCCCCAATTGAGTTTCAGGAATTGAAGAAGCAACTCTAAGAGAATCTTGATAAAGGATTCATACACCCTAGTGCGTCACCTTGGGGAGCACTTGTTCTATTTATTACAAAGAAAGATGGATCAATGAGACTCTGCATTGATTATCGAGAACTTAACAACATCACTATCCAGAACAAATATCCTCTCCCATGCATTGAAGACCTATTTGACCAACTACGCGGAGCTCAATACTTTTCCAAGATTGATCTTCGTTCAGGGTATCATCAATTAAAGTTCAAAAGGGAGGATATACCAAAGACGGCTTTCCATACAAGGTATGAACACTATGAATTTATAGTGATTCCATTTGGTCTTACTAATTCCCCTGCTATTTTCATGGATCTGATGAATAGAGTCTTTATAGACTATCTTGATCAGTTTGTGGTAGTCTTTATAGATGATATTCTTGTATATTCAAAGGGCAAGGAAGAACATGAAGATCACTTGAGAATTATATTGAAGACCTTAAGAAAGGAGAAGCTTTATGAAAAATTTACCAAGTGTGAATTTTGGCTTCAAAGAGTTTCATTTTTGGGTCACATAATCTCAAAAGAGGGGATATCTGTGGATCCAGCAAAAACAGAGGTTATCGAAAGATGGTCGAGACCAACAACAGTAACCGAGATCCGAAGTTTTCTTGGTTTGGGTGGATATTATCGACGTTTTGTGAAAGATTTTTCACGATTATCTAATCCACTCACCAGGTTAACTCGGAAAGGAGTTAAGTTTGTCTGGATGGAGGAATGTGAAGAGAATTTCAAGGAGTTGAAAACAAGGTTATCCAGTGCACCTGTGCTCACACTATCTTGTAGTGGAGAAAGGTTTGTGATCTACAGTGATGCATCCAATAATGGATTGGGGTGTGTTCTTATGCAAAATGATATGGTGATAGCTTATGCCTCATGGCAGTTGAAAATCCATGAGAAAAATTACCCAACTCATGATTTGGATTTAGCTG
This sequence comes from Viscum album, assembly GCA_963277665.1. Classification (NCBI taxonomy): domain Eukaryota; kingdom Viridiplantae; phylum Streptophyta; class Magnoliopsida; order Santalales; family Viscaceae; genus Viscum; species Viscum album. The sequence continues at coordinate 792,450,521 of OY728165.1, read as the reverse complement.
CAGTAATATTTGCATTAAAGATTTGAGGCATTATCTTTATGGAGAAAGGTGTGACATTTATACTGATCATAAAAGTTTAAAGTATATTTTCAGACAAAAGGATCGGAATATGTTCCAAAGAAGATGGTTGGAGCTGATTAAGGATTACAACTGCTCAATCCATTACCACCCTAGGAAAGCAAACAAGGTGACCGATGCATTAAGTCGACAAGACCATGCTAGTTTATCCATGATGAGGATCACAAAAGATCCAATATTTATGGATTTACAAAGGATGGATCTGAGAATTATAATAGAAGGGGAAAAATCATACCTTTCTCAAATGAATGTTCAACCATCTATACATGTGAAGATTAAAGAGGCCTAGAAAGAAGATGTTGAGTTACAAAAGAAGGTGAGAAATGTTCCTGAATTCAACCTTGATTATGATGGGATAATAAAGTTCAGGAATCGGGTTTGTGTTCCTCCCATCCCCGAATTAAAGAAGGAGATGCTGGATGAGGCTCATAGTTCTTCATTCTCTATTCATCCTGGTAGCACGAAGATGTATAGGGACCTGAAAGAGTACTTCTGGTGGGATGGCATGAAAAGAGATGATGCTGAATATGTCTCTCAATGCTTGGTTTGTCAGCAAGTTAAAGCTGAGAGACATAAGTCTAAGAGGATGTTACAACTATTATCCATACCAGAATGGAAATGGGAAAACATCACTATGGACTTTGTCACAGGAATTCCTAAAACATCCAAAGGCAATAATGCTATCTGGGTCATAGTTGATCATCTTACAAAGTCTGCACATTTCATTTCTATTAGAGAGGATTTTTCTCTGGATCAGCTTGCCAGGATATATGTAAAGGAAGTGGTAAGATTGCATGGAGTACCACTTTCTATTATATCTGATCGGGATCTGAGGTTTACCTCAAAGTTCTGGCGAAGTCTTCAGCATACTCTGGATACATAGTTCAGTTTCATCACTGCTTATCATCCTCAGACAGACGGTCAGTCTGAGAGAACAATTCAAACTCTAGAAGATATGTTGAGAGCTTTCTCTATGGATTTCAAAGGTGGTTGGGATCAACACCTACCTTTGGTGGAATTATCTTATAATAATAGCTTTCACTCCAGTATTCAGATGGCTCCTTATGAAGCTCTCTATGGAAAGAAATGTAGGACTCCAACTTGCTGGGATAAAGGTGGGGAAAGAATGCTATTAGGACCTGATATTGTTGATGAGATGGCAAAAAAGGTCTGATCTATTCAACAACACATAAGAGAAGCTCAGAGTCGACAGAAAAGTTATGCCGACAACTGAAGAAAAGACCTAGAGTTTGAAGTGGGTGATAAAGTATTCTTACGAATATCTCCCTGGAAGAGGGTCATGAGATTTGGAAAGAAGGGGAAATTGAGCCCTAGATATATCGGTCCTTTCGAAATACTGGATCATGTTGGGAAGGTAGCTTACCGATTGGTGCTTCCACCGAATCTGTCTCAAGTTAATGATGTGTTCCATGTATCTATCCTAAGAAAGTACATACCTGATCCTTCACATGTACTCAAATCAGAAGTTGTACCACTGGAGCAAGATCTTTCTTATGAAGAACAACCGATAGAGATTCTGGATCGTAGTGAAAAAGTCCTATGAAAAAAACCACTCGCTTGGTGAAAGTTTTATGGAGGAACCACCAATTAGAAGAAGCTACATAGGAGCTTGAGGATATGATGAAGAAGAGGTATCCTCATCTGTTTGTTACAAAGTGATGAATTTTGAGGGAGAAATTCATTTTAAGGGGGGTAGAATGTAACACCCGAGACTTTTATGAGAAATATTTTGTTTTTATGTTATATAAATCATCACAGGAATCTTTCACTACACACAACAGTTGCTTGGCTTTCTTTACACGCAATCGCAACCTTCCTCAATAGCTTGCGTCGTACGCAATACCGAGTTTCACTAAACAACGATATGCTATTAAAATATTATTAAAACTTGCCGTTATGAATAGTAATAACCACTTTTTGAAATTTTATGAATTTTATTTTTCAAAATGGACTTCAGTTTTGGATTCAGAATATCGAAATTAGTCTAGGGTGAAATTTTGGTATTTTTCTGAAAACTTTCAATTTTTGATGAATAGTGAAAACACTGGGTTACTATTTAAAAACCAACTTTTGTTTAAATAATTATTTATTTTAATTAAATTTATTTTAGAGAAAATTTGATACATAATACCTATATAATATCAATGCAATTCATTAGAGTCATTTTATAATAATTTTAGATATATAAAAATTTTATTGAACTTTTCCCCATCTTTTACCCACCTCCTAGGAGAATTTGCAAATTTATATAAAACATAATATTACCGCTTCTGTGAGTGGAATTTCAAAAATCCTAGAGACACAATTAATTTTAGTAAGTAAAATGTGGTTCATTGAGATGAAAATAATTTTTGGTGAATAGTTACTTTTTACTTTTATTTACCGCGGTTAAAAGTAAATAGTGTAATTAAGGGTAAAAATGATATTATTATTACCCTAAAACATGTCCTAATTCTATTTCATAAGTTTAATTCGACCAAATACAACCTTAGGAAAAAAATATGACCATTTAGGCCCACTTGGATTAGATTAGGACATTTATTATTAATTTATTTAAAGAAGGGTTAAAATAGTTAAAATCAAAGTTTAATAACTAAATCATTTTTAATATAGGTTTATACATAAGATAAATTCTACTATAAATATTCATTAGAAAGATACAAAGATTTACTACTTAATGGTATTTTATTTGTAATTTTTAGACCTTAAATAATTTAATTTATTTATGACAAAAAGATGATGCAGTAATTATCTTATTAATGAAATATTGACATAATTAATGTTATAAATACCCAAATAAATGTAATTTGAGACTATTTATGAATTACAATAATTTTATAGTTTAATATGACATGTTAGTGTTGATTTAATTAACTTTTTTATAACTATTAATTCTGTTATGATTTTCACAAAAATCAATTACTAAATAGTGTCAAAATTGACATAAAATAGTTTCTAAAACAAATATTATATTATTAATTGTTAATTTATTCCTAAAAATCTAAGCTTCGTCCAAATGACTTAGATAAGGTTATATATATTAATACTAAACAACTTTGGGTTCTTTTGGCTTGTTATAGTAAGTTTATTAATCTTATAGTGTAAGAACACAAAAAGACACGGTAACAGTAAAATTATCTAACTTAAAGTTAAATATAAATGATATGTTTTCAAATAGGAACCTAAACTTGTCTAAATTTTATTGGATGAGAGGGTTTAGACCCATCCCCACCTTATCTTAAAAATAAATCAATTTGGAGCTATTTGACACCGAATTTGGCTTTATAATAAAATAATATTTTTATTTTTTCCAAAGGAGCCCCTCTCCTCCCTTATAAAAGGGCACCTCCTCCCCCTCTTCCTCACACCACTTTAAGCATTAACGATCAGCCAAAACCTGACAATATCTCCTATATACTTCCATATAGACATCCTAGAGGTCCTAGTATTCTTTAAAGACCAATTTTAATTCCCTAAAAGGAGGTCTCAAAGAAGCGCTTCAAAGAAGAGGTAATGTCCGTTACCGATTCTTTCAACTTTATTTCTTCTTCCACTTCTTATTATTTAGTTGTTTCATGATGAAGTAATAACATAAGTATCACTCATATACTTATATGTTATTATAAGTATGAAACAACCATATTTCACCATCTATCCATCCTACGGAAAACGAAATCACCGCGCGTGCGTACGTACAGAATACCGTCTCCACGCCGTGGTGTAAACTATTTTCCACCACCACCTTACTTGGATGGGTATAATGGTGTAAATAATGACTATATATGATTATTGTAAATTGATATTGATTCTGAAATAGTATACATACACTCCAATACAATTCCACGATCATGGGAACGATATCATCGCTCGTGCGTACGTACAGAATACCATCTCCACAATGTGATGCGACTCATTCTACATGATCTTCATTGGATAATGATTATATAAATGAATTGAATGAATGAATATGATATATATTACACTAATACCATTCTGTAAATGAGGTACTTATAACCTAAAAAGAAAAAATAAGAATTTTTTCGACAAAACACGCATAAGAACAAAAAGTAATAAACACCCGAATAACAAGTAGTAATGAAATATTACTAATAATAAGCTAAGAATATGACCATATATGATATCATAAAAAACGTATGATTCTGGAATAATTCAATAACATTATTTAAATCATTATATAGGAGGTTCCGACACTTACGAAGCAAATCAGACCTAAGGTAAGGGAAAATATCACAATCTCATTTTTATCCGAGATTGTTTATACTTTGGTATTTAATGGGGTGTATTTTATCATCCACATACATTTTTCCTCAATATGTAATATTATTTCCATCCACCTACAATTTTTTTAAATCCAATTTTACCCTTTGGTGAGTTTTTAGTAAAAGATATGAAACAAATCTTTTGTCGTTTTTCGTACGAGGTACTTTTTGACTTTTCCGACAAAAGTACGAGAAAAATGTTTTTTTAACTTATACGACATGAATGGATTTTTAAAACAATATTTCCAAGAATCCTCCTTTAAAAGTTTTCAAGTTTATTTTTAGTCAAATTATTTTAGTTTAAAATTGTATGACATGTTAAGAAACGAAAAATGTTTTTGAAGTAGAAAGGATATTTTCCTCAAGAATGGAGTTCAAGAGTTTTATCAAAATTATTTTCCTTATAAGATAATATAGGGTTCTGTTTCTTTCCCTATTATTACATGGATTTGATTATGTTGTGATGGAAATATTTTTATGAATTCCTTTATCTTATATGAATTGTTTTATGATGTCACGATGTTTAAGATTCCCATTTTTATTACATGGGTTATGCTATGATGTATGGTTTTGTGGCACACATAAGAATGGTATAATTATGATATGGGTGGGACCTTTATCTACCTCCAATGAATTGGTTAAAGATTTTATATCTCATGAGATAGACATGGATGGAACGGCAGGTTAAACCGGTTCAGTGAAACAGGACTGAAATGAGGAGTGAACTCGGTTCAGAAATGGACTTTGTCCACTAAGATAGTCTTGGAAATGAGTCTTGACTAATAATAAATGATTCTCTATGATTATGTGTGTATGTTACAATGTTTCATGTTTCAAGTTATGATTATTGGTATTACATTTCACTACTATTATTTATCCCATGTTATGAAATTATGATCTCTTTTGCAGGTTAAGATTTCCAAAAGTTATGTTCTTATGTATATGATGTGATTGATATTTCTTTTGTTTACCCTTACTGAGCATTTGAGCTCACCCTTTTGTATGTTTTATTTCTCCAGGTCAGGAAGAGGGTTATTAAGTAGGATATTCCAAAAAGGGACTCTAGATATGATGAAATAAATGGGAGTCAATGTAGATGCTTTATGAACCAGTTGTTTATGTTTCCCAGTTTCTAAGGACTCTATACCTATACATTCCTTTCCTGGTTTTGTTATATGTTGTAATAAGTGTGCTTCAATTATGAATTAATAACAATGTATGTAAAGTATGGGTTGTTATACATGAGGTGACCTTAGCACAATACCTGCACGAGGTGTCCTTAGAGAGGTGGTCTCAACAAGGATCCTCTTTGAGGTGACCTCAGTGAGGCACCTACACAGGATGATCTACAAACTTTTATAAATTGCCTCATAGTCACACAATTATTAATCTTAAAATTGAACATATTAATATTTATAATATCCAATTAAAATAAAACATCACATCATTTTTTGTAGATTTCCAATGTCTTCTCAAATAGATTGAGTCCCAGATGAACAATACTAGGCATTCAACAAAGAGATGTTGGAGCTTGTCAGTCCAAATTATTATGATGTTTATGATTCAAATATTATTTATTTAGTGAATCATTTGAAGAAGTACCATGATGAATAACCCTGGAGTGATGAACTACCACTTTATGGCCATGAAATCCTGAGATATGTACTCATCAACAAGCCAAAGAACTATTCACCACTTTCCTGGTTCTAGGTCTACACAAATTTCACCATAGACAACATCACATCTAGGGGTGTATATATAAATGAGGTAATGTTACCCTCACTTGTATCATGAATCATAGTAACTATGCTCTATATTTGAATATTTACACTCTTGAGTCAAATAAACATTATTATTAATTTTTATTATTTACTTAAGGAAGACTAGTCAAATGGTTGGAAGGAAGAATAGAACCTCTACTCAGGAGGGGGCACCAAAACTAAGTGGATTGGGTGTACTAGATGCACCAAAATTATGTTGAATTGAAAGTTAAACTAAAAGTTGTAGGTGTATATGAGGCTTTTTGGGTGGACCAGACTTATGTGTACAAGAATCCTGGCCCTTCGGGTTGTGGTGCGATCTTTATGGCTCACGATGACTCTGTCAAAGGATGCTTCTACGGTTCTTGTGACATGACAAGCTCTCTTGAGGCTGAAATTCTTGGGATAATACATGTTGTTTCTTTTGTGAAAATGGAGGGCTGGCCTAATATCTGGCTTGAGAGTGACTCTTCTACCATTGTGCAGGCCATCAGGAATGGTGAAATGCTTATCTCTTGGAAGATTGCTGCAAAGTGGATGCAATTCATGGAGATCCTTTCGACTCCCAATTTCATCATCACACATGTCTTTTGGGAGGCTATCCGGGTTGCGGATGGTCTTGCAAATCTCGTAGTTGGGAAACTTATTACCTAGTCCGATTCCCGTCCTCAGGCTTTACTTCGTTTATATAGGGATGATTGTAATAAGATTACGCACTTTAGTCTCTTGTAAACTTTCTATTTTTATGAATTAATTCCTCAGCCATTTGGCGGAGGTCCCCTTCTGTCAACTAAGATGATAGATCCCACAAATGAATACATTCCTTATGGCACATGGAGAAGTCATCATTTGTTTATGATATTTCTATAAGATCTTGGGATCACACATTGTTGGTGAGATCTAGGTCTAGTTCGTACCACTAAAAGAGACATGGGATGATGCTGAATGAATACTTGTTTTGGATTGTGATCTATTACAGGTAGTCCGGGATATCAGAAAGGAAGACCCTCACCCATGGGGCGATGTCCATTTTGATTCATGGACGAATGGATATTTGGATCCAAAAGGGGAAGGTCCCATCTACCAGTACCCAATGGGATGTCCCTCATTTTAAAAGAGTGGCATCCCTGATAATTTATAGAACACACTGGATAAGGGCTAATATGATCTGTGGGGATATGCAGTGAAGTTTGAAATTCCAACCAAAAATCACCTCGCCTAGTTTCCAGAAATGTGGTTGAGTATCTACATGATTCTAGTCCATAAGTCTAACAAAGGTGTGATACCAATGACATTTATTTTTTTGGATATGTTAGTATAGTGGAAGCACATAGGGTTGGAAGCCCCTATCTTAGAAAATATCCACTGATGTTTGCTTCATGTGTACATCGAGAAGTCCCCATACCATATTTTAGGTCCATTTAAAGTGTGTGGGGGGGAGTGGATTGCAGTGAAATTCAATTATTATATCATATTGTGTGATGTTATAAATCCTAGATGCTGGTTTTAACCATTTGTTCAGGCAATTTTTGGAATCCAACACATATCTTTGAAGTATGGCGAATCCTTGAAGAATTTGAATCTACTATGAGAATTCAACTTCTTTCCATATGGGATCCACCCACCAGAACATTAAACTATAATGAGAAAGATGATGGTGATCTTAGGTAATACATGATAGTTCTCTAGGATAGTTTACTAATAACCGGGATTGATGGTGATGTTATTTCTGAAACCTATACACCATATAGATTTGTATGACAATTATGTGTTTTCAGCATCCAACTATATCCACCCATCCAAATCCGATTAGAAAAGAACCCAATGCTGGATCGAAATATATAGATTCATATTCCTGTAGAAGTATCATAATTAGTAATCAAGATGCCTCCATTAGGTGTATCCATTGGGTTGAATTTAGGGTATGCTGATTCCTGGATCTCATCATACCCTCAAGGGACATTAACAACAAGCATTCCCTGAGTCAAAGCTATGAAAACTTCTGGATGGGGTAAAATTGGTAATAAGGATCATCCTAAGTATGATAATGTTGGATATCTATAAAAAACCAAACATGTTCCAAACATCATTCTAGAGTTGAAGATACCACACCTATTGAGCCTAGGTGGTCTAGTCATCACAACCAAGAGGGAACACAGGATTCGGTTTCCCAACCTCCCTATGAATTTGAGAGGCCTAGAAAATACCTGAAATAAAGGAATGTTGGGTTTTCTTTGTATTCATAGAGTTTGGCCTTGTACTATGTGAATACCTTGTTATTTATGTTTTAGAAAGATAATCATTCTGATGATAAATATTTATGGCTATATCTTCAATCTGACATGCACATCCTGAAACTTGGAGATATCTGGGAACTATCGAACCTTTATTTTGATATCAATATTTTTAGGTGGGGAAGTATATATATTAGTTGGATATGCTCATATATGCCACTAATGACCTGATATCAACCATAAAGTGGGTGTATGATGTGATAGATCTGGGTGCCTCTGAGGGAGTGGCTGATCAATCTATCGACAAATGGGATAAATTCATCGATGTTGGTGATGTATTTTTCTCTCCTTCTATTACTTTTACTTTCTCCTCTCCCATTTTGAAGGTGATTATAATGAATAAGTAAATAACTATAATTTATTGAGGGAGGAAGTAGAGGCACCAAAATTGGAGTTACCACGATACGATTCGACTAGTACTCATATCGGGGTTGAGGGGGACACTCCCAAATTGGGGGAACTATCCTTAGAGAAAAGTCTCATATAGGTGGAAATGATGGGAGGAGGTTTAAAAATTCCATTCCCAATAACTGTATTCTAATTAATGAGTGTTAATATACCTCCTCTAAAATAAAAGGTTTGGAAAATAGTGAAAACATTAACCAAGTGTATCATTAGTTGTGTTGAGTTTTCATAACATCATTTTCTCTTAATTGGTCTAGAATATGCATCTGATTCTACTTGTGGATTAAAGAATCCAATTCCATCTATTCCCTCAAGTGGATTATAGATGAACCTTCTATAATTGAGGAGGCTCCTACTGATGAGGCACAAATCCTTGCTGATGAGTCAGTATCCCTAGTGGGAGAAGTGTCAAGGGATGGGACCACATCTTCTCCTACCACTGTAGAGGGAGAGAAGAATCCTGGTAAATACCCAGTGTTCATCATAATTAATCATGTTTAAATCACTAATTTTTTCCCTTAAAATATTCCATATCCAGTGTGCACATTGGAGGACCCTACAACAACCACCCCTACCCCTATCACAATCCTAGAAGCAGATGATACTGATGACATAACCAATTTGGGTCCTAATCTAAGCATCTCAGATACCCTTTTTTGGTGAGGATACTAAGATTATTGGATCCTTATATAAATATATAATGGATTAAAATTTTCAGGATATTTATATTCCCAGATCCTTATAGGATCTTGAGGGCTTTATTAAAAAATTGAACAGACACGATTTTCCCCTATAGTGTTTTCTCACAAGGATTATCTCTTTATGTCCAATGAATTAAATAAAAGGTCAGGAATTGTGTAGATTTTTCTATATAATTTTTTTTCAAGGTGATCAAAGACCATGTAAATGGGGTACCTCTTTCTCTTATCGTGGAAGGAACAATATGTTAAGGTATTGAAGTGGGTGATTCTCATGAGCCTTCCATGGAAGGTCTTGAGAAAACTCATGAAGATTATCCTCATCCATAGATCTCAGCTTGAACTATCATGATCCGGGATATTAAGGAGGTATCCAACGAATAAATTTATCTATCAATGGGTGGGTGTAATCAATCACTTTTATCGCCTTTGGTTTTTCTTTTCTACTAACTTCAAATGTAGGTGATTAATTTCATTCATCTTTCAGTTCCATCAACACCCATGGTTGAACCTAAAGGGGAAGTCTATAACCCAACTCAATTGATAGTGTAAGTTGAGTGTGACATCAATCCATGAAGGGAAACACAATTCAATTCCATAATATAATTTATTCTGATGTACACATCTCCTCTTGAGACTACCTCCATGAAAATCTAAAAGGCTTGTGATTCTCTTCAGGTATTTCACCGGTTCATATGACAGGAAATCTAGGAGTTAGTTTTGAGGAAACCTATTGAAGATATACTTTAAAAAATACATCATATATAGATCATGTTCATAATTTTAGGTTATGTTTCATTTGATTACCACATAGTTCACTTTACTATGAAGGAGATCATTTTTCATTAGGAGAAAGATCATATGAGTCACAATAGATCCTTATCAAAGTTAGAATGCACACAAAAATTGATGATATTTGAGACACATTATCCCAAGAAGAGATCAATCACAACAACAAGGTGGAGGAGTGGAATAAACAAGTTAATTAGAAACCCCTTCAAATATTTCATCTCTAACAAGAGATGGATACCACCGGAAGAAAGATCATACAACTTCACCATTCACTAGAAGAGGTTTAGGATGTGGGAATTACTTCTATTGTGACTGTGGATGAGGAGATATTCATTGATGTAGTGGATGAGACTACCCAGCTAGCCAAGCTTGTATTGGCTGTTGATAAGGCTCGGAAGGCCCTCTGGCAATTCAAATGTTATGTTGACAGTCTCTTGTAAAGTATGATAGAGAGACTAAAATTGGTGGATGATCCTATTACTTTTAATCCATGAATGAAAAGATTTGTGTCCTCAACAATTGATTATACAATAAAAACACATAGGTTAATTACATTTTAATGGTATTAAATGTTTATTTTTGATCTTATGGGCCTGAGTTAGTGGATTTTTTTTTTGAACATCCATTCTCATCATTTGTGCACTTCATGCCTAATGTACACCAATTTAGGCCCAAGGAGTCATCTGATTCTAAGGAATTTAATTATCCATATTTTAATTTGATATTTTGTGAAATGTATCTTCACTTCAATTTAAACATTTTTCATTCAGGGATCAATGGATTATTCATAAAGGATGATGGATATAGTTAGTGATGAAAAGAAACAATTCTGGAGAAGGCAGATTAGACACCATCCCACTGATGAGAATGTGGGTCCCAAAATACAGGCCCAATGAAGCCCAAATTTCATGATATTCTAGAGGAAATATATATTAACAAATAATTCTTCAGGATCCAGTGCTAATTCGGTCTCCATGATTGTTATTTAGGCAGACCAAATAGTATATCAAAATCGGGGCCAGAATCTGCGGGCCAGAAAAACAACCCACCAATTAAACCATATCTAGAAAACCATAACTCCTTTTGGGATGAGATTTTATAGGATTCTATGGGAAATCCGGAGATTAATTTAAGTATTCTATGCCCCACCCAAATTCGGCCATCTAGAAGGTGTTTCATGAACCTCTGTTTGGTGGATGCAAGCTGGATGCCTTTTTGGGTCAAAGGTGGAAAGTCTTCTTTCCACAAACTTTCCACCACCCTAGACTTACCATACTCAAGTGAGATGATTTGTATTGTTGGAGGCTCGACCCAAGGGCTAAAAAATGCCTATTTATGGTAGTGGTGTTGGAGGATTTAAGAATCTTGGGTGTTTGGTTTAATTATAATGTTATGCTGCCCCTTTGTGTTTGTAATCGCATTTCAATTTCCATGTAAGTTTCCTTTTGGTACTTCTTTGTTCTTAATAAACATATTTCTCTTCTATTCCTCCCATTTCTTTCATTAAAACTTTATAATAAAAAAGAACATTGATATCACTTTGTTGTGTTGAATTAGTTCACACATAGGTGTGAATTTTATTCACACACACAGAGGAGTGCTCGTTATTTCCGCAGTTTTAATTTCTTCAATCTAATTCTTGTAAGACATCTTCCGCCCACCACTGAGAGTATACAATTAATGTAGGGCTAACTCTTTAATGGGTTGATATTAGGAAGATGAGAAGGCTATATTGAATGTTATTTTATGAACGAATTGTTGTTAATTGGTTAACTAATTTAAGACTTCCATTCTTCAGTTATTTCCACTCTTCATCTTCACTGTGTTTGAGGAAGATAAATCCAATTACCAAAATGACCATATACCTTGGAGACATCATGAATTTTGTTCTCTAAGTGTTTATGGTATTATTAATTGATTTTAGTTTCATCAAACCAGAAAATTTTGAAGGTATTGTTATTTTGAAGAATGGATTCATCAAGAATTCATTAAACCAAAATTGTCTAAAGAAGTAAAATTCATTCAATCCACCCCTAGCATAATCTTAAGATCAACCCATTTTCATTTAATTGAATTAACTTAGGTTTATTAGTGTTATTTAAAACCATCCAAAATAAAAACCAAGTTGGCCACTTCATAGAAAAAAATCCACCTCATAGGTTGTGTGTCTTAGGTATCTTCTTAGGTCTCAGTGGATTCGACAACCCAATCTAGACTACAAGGACCATTCTACCTTCATATCTTGGGTAAATTTGATCGTGAATCAAATTTTGATGCCGTTTACGGGGACAAAGTATGTACCATAGACCAACAACCTTCTTTCTTCACCTCCATTCTTCTATTCTCACCCAAGATCTCTTATCTTGTCCCTTTCTCGTTTTTTTGACGCATGTTCGCCTACACCCGCGATAATTCAAATAGATTAGTTAGGGTGGAAAGTACTAGGATAGGGGAGTCAAGTGAACATAGGGGATTGCATCCATTAGATCCTAATCTTCATAATACTCTAGAATCAAAAATTGAACCAATTCTAATGGAGGGTCTTCCAAGAAATCAAATTGTAAATCCTGGGGGAAATCAAATGGGGAACAAAAACCAAGAATCTCAAAACCTAGGGAATGTAGTCGATCAAACCATGAATGACTACCTCACTCCATCTTGGACCAATTACCCCTCATGCATTAGACACAATTCCCTATGATATGCCAATTACATCTTTAAACCCCATGATCTAAACCACCTTCTATCCTTTCATGGGATGGAGTATGAGATTCCCTACCTTCATGTTAAGGAGTTCAATGACACTGTAGAAACCATGTGCCCCCACATCAACTAGAATCGGCTAAAATGAGGCTCTTTACATTTTCATTGAATGATTGAGCTAAAAATTGGATAAAAAACTTGAGACCTACATCAATCCACTCATGGGACCAATTACAAAGAGAAATATACAAAAAATACTTTCCCCACCACAAAACAATTGCACTTAAAAAGAGTATCCAAAACTTTTTTGAAAAAGAGGAAGAGTCATTCTATGAAACATGGGAGAGGTTCAAAGACACTCTAATCATGGTTCCACACCATGGTTTTTCTATACTTGAACACGTGAGAATTTTCTATGAAGGGTTGGGTTCGGGTAACAAACAATTCATTGACATGATGTGTAATGGAACCTTTAAAAACAAAGCCCCAAATGATGCTTATGAGTATCTATAAATCCTTTCTAAACAAAAACAAACATGAGTAACTTCAACTTATTCTGAAAAGCCACAAAGAAATACTGGAATTCATACACTTAGAGAAGAAGAAAGCCTTAGGGCTAAAATCGGAGCACTTTCTAGGAAGGTTGAAGAGATAGACCTTAGGAAAGTCCATGAAATCCAAACTATTGACCCTATTTGAACAATTTGTGACAAACATGTCCATAAGACAGACAAATTCCCAACCATTCCATACATAAAAGATGTTCTTTTAGGAGGACCCCTAGCAGAAGTAAATTCCTTGAACATTCAAAAGCCTCAATACCAAAACAACTTCAACCCAAGATATAATGACCACACAAGCTTCCACTGGAAAGATAACCAACAACCTAGCCAACCATAGGGACAAAATCATTACCCCCATCAGATCTACCAATCCCATAACTAGTTCCAAGCCCAACCTATCCAATACCAATAGCCACTGGTCCATTTTCAACAAACCATCCCACATCCAAAATATCCCCCCAGGAAAAACCAATCTTCTCAAGCACCAACCCAAACTATTCCACAAAGCCTACTAGAACAACTGTGCAAACAAATAGAGAGGATGAACTCGAAAGTCTCTTCCCTAAAACAAGAACTTCAAACTATCCTAACTGGAAAGGAAACCATGCCTACTTAGGCGGTTTCATCCTTAACTTCAAGGGGAGAGTCAATTTGCACTCAAACAACTCATGAACAACTAAAGGTTGTGACTATTTTAAGAAGTGGGAAATAAATTGAGAAACATGAACAACTAATTCAAATCCCACCTGAAGATTAAAACTTGGATGAAAATTCAAATGAACCAAATGATCAAACTGAAAAACACAATAACATTGTCAAAGAAACAACTCTTCAACAAACAACCCCACAACCTACACCATTTCCTCAATGCATGAGGGGGAAAACCAAGCCTGAATTGAGTAAAACATTGAGGGAAATATTCTCACAAGTCAAGTTGAACATTCCTTTTCTCTATGAAATCCAAACCATACCTGCCTACTAAAAGTATCTTAAGGACCTGTGCACCTTTAAAAGAAAATTTTCACATAAAAACCATGTCCTTTTGGATGATAATGTGAGTACCACCATTTAAGGGACCATTCCTCCTAAGTTGAAAGGCCCAAGTTTCCCTTGCATCAATGTTAAACTAGGAGAGAGAAAAGTTGTCAAGGACTTATGAAACCTAGGTGCTAGTGTCAATCTCACCCTCTATGCTGTGTACTGCCAATTAGGCCAAGAAGAGCTCTAACCCACATCCGTCACACTTCAAATTTCTGATCTTAGCATTAGGGTTACAAAGGGTATTTTAAAGGACGTTCAGGTAAATGTTGAAAAATTCATCTACCCTGCCGACTTCATTGTACTTGACAACCATCCAAACATAGGAAATAAATAACAAACCCCAATCATCCTTGGTCATCCTTTCCTTGCAACAATCAACTCTTTTATCCAAGTCCGAAATGGGAACATGACCATCGCCTTTGGAAACATGAGTCTAGACTTGAACATCTATAATGAAAGCTCACAAATAGGGGATGATGAGGAAATTCATGAATTAAACGTGGTATGAAGCATTGATAATGAATCCATAGAACATCAAGGAATATTTGATGGATGTTTAAGTCAGGATGAGATTTATTTCCTTTGTTCATATGAAGGAAGTTTATCTCCTTGGATTGAATCATTTTCAAATTGCTCTTATGATGAAGTCTTATGTCCAACAATCAGTGAAACCTTTCAAGAAACCACTTTCATGGAGACCACTCTAACTTCCTTCCCTAAATCTGATAAAGACAATCTAGTAGCTGAAATTTCTACATATGGGGAATCAATCCTATCTAAAACTCTAGGAAATAAAATTGATATTTATCTAATGTCCCAATATTCTGCTGAAATTCTGTACCAACCTGATCTTGAATTGAAGGAACTTCCCACTACACTCATGTATGCCATCCTAGGGGACAATAAAAGACATCCTATTGTCATTTCTTCTTCTCTTGAAGCCAATCATGAGAGGATGCTTCTAGATGTCCTTAGGAAAGATAAGAAATCCATTGGTTGGACCCTGTCTGATATTCCTGGGACTATCCCACTTATCGAGACTCATAAGATTGTTCTAGAATCTGATTCAATGCCACGTCATCAACCTCAATGATGACTCAATCCTAATCTCATGGAGGTAGTAAGGAAAGAACTTCTGAAATTTTTAAAATCCAGTATCATATATCCCATAGCTGAGAGTGAGTGGGTCAACCCAATCCAAGTGGTTTTAAAAAATGCTGTAATCATAGTGATAACCAATGAGGATGGAGATATTCTTCCAACAAGGGTGAGTAGTGGATGGAGGGTTTGCATTGAATATAGGAAGCTAAACTCATTCACCAGGAAGGACCATTTCCCCTTACCATTCATTGACCAAGTCCTTGAGAGAGTGGCAGGTCATGCCTTCTACTATTTCTTAGATAGGTAATCGGGGTATAATCAAATTGAGGTCTCACTAGAGGATCAAGGGAAGACTACATTAACTTTTCCATTCAGCACCTTTTCCTTCAAACGCATGCCCTTTGGTTTATGCAATGCTCCTGGAACCTTCCAGCGGTGTATGATGGGAATCTTCTCAGACATGGTAGAGGATTTTCTAGAGGTCTTCATGGATGACTTATCTGTGTTTGGAGATACATTTGAGGGATGTTTGAGGAATGTGGAGAGATTATTGTCAAGATGTGAAGAAAATAATCTTGTCCTAAACTGGGAAAAATGCCTTTTCATGGTTAAAGAGGGACTAGTTCTAGGAAATCTGATCTCAGGTAGGGGGATTGAAGTGGATAAAGCCAAGGTTGACATCATTCGTCACCTTTCATCACCCAAAACTGTCAAGGAAGTGAGGTATTTCATAGGACATGCTGGTTTCTATATAAGATTCATCAAGGATTTTAGTTCAATATCCCATCCCCTTTGTGCTCTCCTAGTAAGGGATGCTCTATTTTTTGGGACAGAAAGCTGTGGGGGTTCATTCTCAACCCTCAAATCCTCTCTCAGCTCTCCCCCCATCATGAAATCTACAAATTTTAACCTTCCATTCGAACTTATGTGTGATTCCAGTTACTTTGCTGTAGGAGCTGTGTTAGGACAAAGTTGTGATAAAAATCCTTATGTCACTGCTTATGAATGAAAATCCTTAAATGATTCCCAAATAAACTACACCGCCACTGAAAAAGAGTTACTTACTATTGTGTTTTCCTTAGAGAAGTTTAGGTCCTACCTCTTAGGATCCCCTATCACTGTGTTCACTGACCATTCTGTACTAAAATTCCTCTTCCAAAAACAAGATGCTAAGGCTAGACTGATTAGGTGGGTCTTTATCTTACAAGAATTTGACCTCAAAATCAAGGATAAAAGGGCATTGAAAATGTTGTAGCTGATAACCACTCTAGGATGGAATTCAAAGAAAACTCAAATCACCTTTCTATGTCTGATTCATTTTCTAATGAACACCTAAACTCTGTGAGTGACTGCCCTTGGTATGTCAACGTATCCAATTTCTTAGTTATAGAAGTCATTCCAAAATTCTTAGGGACTCAAGATTGAAGGAAATTTCTTTCTGATGTCAGAAACTAAGTGTTTGATGATCCATACCTCTATAAGTTCTGCCCTGACCAAGTTATTAGGAGGTGTGTCCCAGAATCTGAACAAGAGTCCATCCTTAAATTCTGTCATAGTGAGGCATGTGGATGTCACTTTTCCTCTAAGAAAACGTCTTCTAAGATTATTCAGTGTGGTATTTTCTAGCCCACCCTCTCAAGGGACTCTTATACATTTTTTTTAAAGCTTCATAGGATTCAACAAGTATGGTCCATCACAAAAAGAAATCAAATGCCACTCACTCCCATCTTAGTGGTTGAAATGTTTGAATGTTGGGGAATTGATTTCATGGGTCCCTTCCCAAACTCTAGGGGATACCTCTATACACTCTTAGCTATTGATTATGTCTCAAAACGGGTTGAGGACATTCCCACTAAGTCCAGTGATCATCAAGTTGTGATTCGATTTCTGAAAGAGAACAAATTTTCTCAATTTGGAATTCCTAGGGCTATAATTAGTGATTGAGGACCCCATTTCTACAACCACCAATTCTATTCACTCATTTATAATTATGGTATTTCTCATAAAGTGTCCACTACATACCATCCTCAAACCAATGGTCAAGCTGAGTTAGCGAATAGGGAGATTAAGAAAATTCTTGGAAAAAATGTCAACCCCTCTTGGAAAGATTGGTCTGAGAAACTCTTAGATGCTCTTTGGGCCTATCGAACAGCATATAAAACCATTTTAGGAATGTCCCCATATAGGGTGGTTTATGGAAAATCATGCCATTTACCTATTGAAATTGAGTATAAGGCATTTTGGGCAATCAAAAAAATGAATTTCGACATTTGTTTAGCCGAAGAAAATAGGAAATTAGATCTTAATGAAGTTGTGGAACTTAGGATGGAGGCTTATGAAAATTCAAGGATAAATAAAGCTAGAGTTCAAGCCTACCAATATAGGAATATCAAAGTCAATCATTTTGAACCGGGAAAATTTGTTCTCTTATATAGTTCAAAACTTCATTTACACCCGGAAAAGTTAGGGACTAGATGGTCAGGTTCTTTCATAGTGCATCATGTGTACCCCCATGGTGCAGTAGAGATTCAAGATCCCACTAGTGGTCACATTTTCAAGGTAAATGGTCATAGGTTAAAACCATTCATTGAATCATTCAATAAACATGAACTAGAGGTTAAGTTAACTGGTCCAACCTATGAACCATAAAAAAATTGATAGATTTAGAATCCATGTCGGGCTAATGACGTTAAACAAAAGCGCTGCATGGGAGGCAACCCATGGTTTTCATGTTTCTAATCTTTCTGAATCATATTTATTTTTAAAATAAGATTAATTAATAATTTTTATATTTTTTTAAAAAATAGACTTTTGACATGTTCTTCTATTATGAGTATGGATGGGTATGAAAGGGGAGCACCATATTCATCCGTGTCACGTGGTGTGATCCTGAAATAATACCTTACCCAGAAATTTAAAAAGAAGATAATGTATCTTCAGTTTATTTTATATATATACTTATATTTTACTTATATATATATATATACTATTTTGCTTTGTTTTTTTTGTTTTCCTTTTTCCACTAGGGAACTCTGCAAGCGACATGGATATCAAAGGACTAAATTAGAGCGGCATGAACTTCAAACTTCAACCACCAGGTGACTTCATTCCATGATCCTAATATATCAATTTTCTTTTTGAACTTCCCTTTTATTCCTCTACCCCATTCTAAATTTTATTTTTACGAAACTAGGGATAGTTTCATACTAAGTTGGTGGGTGTGGAAACAAAATATTTGTTAAAAAATGATAAAAAAGAAGTAAAATTCCTTTATCGTTCATATAATAACATCTTTTATCACATTAAAACTACATATAAAATAATTTTTATTTCCTTGACTCATAATTTAATTCATGGTTAAGTTTAAAAGCATTGATTTTGGAAGTTTGGTTGTCCAATGAGAATTTTCATCATTTGTATTTTCATCTATTAAATCAAAATGCCACAATGCACGTCCTATAGATCATGGGGTAATAATTTTAATTCTCAGGGTCTCGTTATAAATATCATAGGCAAGTTTTATTTTTATGAATAATATGAGTACTCAAAAAAAAATAAAAAATAAAAAAATAAAAATTTGCCTCGAGAGCAATGGATTGATAAAATGTGAGGCTTTCGGCACTTGGGGATCATGACTCCAGAGTTGTCTAACCCTGAGTTTTTTACTCTATATCTATTTATGGTAATATGATTTTGTTTTTGATCAAGTTAAATTTAGATGACGCCCAAGTATGTGGGCTTCACTTGGTGCCCTAAGGCCTTTGAGCTTGGGATTCATCAGCAAAGTCTCGCTACATGGGTTAATTTGATTAACGCAATCTCAATTACTATGGCAACATTGAAAAAAAAGCAAAAAAGAAAAAGAAAAAAATAATGAATACTCATATTAGGATTAAATGTGATTCCACCTAGCGCTTCCATGATTTCCCCTTGAATGAAAATAAACCCCCATATCTATTGTGATTCACAACACATCATTACACCTAATTGAGTTGGATGAATTATGATGATGGATTTGATCAAAGTAATGGGCTTGTAATTGAGATCTCATTTTAAATTTATCATGTTTTAAATTATTTCGATAAGTTATAGAGATATATTTGTGTGCAGTTTACACTGTGAGCACTGTTTGTTATAATGTGTTTGGAGAAAGGAATTCAAATAAAATCATTGAATTATTTTATTGGGACTAGAAAATATCAAGTTGGGGGGGTGTGATTAGCCAATAAAAACACATATGGTAATTAAATTTTAATGGTATTAAATGTTCTTTTTTGATCTTATGGGCCTGAGTTAGTGGATTTTTATTTTGAACATCCATTCTCATCATTTGTGCACTTCATGCCTAATGTACAACAATTTAGGCCCAATGAGTCATATGATTCTAAGGAATTTAATTGTCCATATTTTAATTTGATATTTTGTGAAATGGATATTCACTTCAATTTAAACATTTTTTATTCAGGGATCAATGTATGATTCATAAAGGATGATGGAGATATTTTCGATGAAAAGAAACAATTCTGGGGAAGGCAGATTGGACCCCAGCCCACTAATGAGAATTTGGGTCCCACAATATAGGACCAATGAATCCCAACATTCATGGGATTCTAGAATAAATATATAGTAACAAATCATTATTCAGGATCTAATTCTAATTCGGTCTCCATGATTATTATTTAGGCAGCCTAAATAATATATCAAAATCTGGGCCAGAATCTGTGGCCCAGAAAAACAGCCCACCAATTAAACCATATCTCGAAAAACACAACTCCTTTTGGGAAGAGATTTCAGAGGCTGTTAGGGGACATCCTTATCTTAATTTAAATCTACTATGTACCACCCAAATTCGGCCATCCTGAAGGTGTTGCATGCGCCTCTGTTTGGTGGATGCAAGCTGGATGCCTTTTCGAGTGAAGGGTGGAAAGTCTTCTTTCCACAATCTTTCCACCACCCTAGACCTTCCATACTCAAGTTAGATGACTTGTACTATTGTAGGCTCGAAAAAAGGGCTCAAAAATTCATATTTAAGGTATTGGTGTTGGAGGATTTAAGAATCTCGGGTGTTTGGTTTAATTGTAATGTTATACTCCCACTTTGTGTTTGTAATCACATTTCAATTTCCATGTAAGTTTTCTTTTTGTACTTATTTGTTCTTAATAAACATCTTTCTCTTCTATTCTTCCCATTTATTTAATTAAAACTTTATAATCACAAAGCATAATGATATCTCTTTGTTGTGCTGAATTAGTTCACACATAGGTGTGAATTTCATTCACACACACAGAGGAGTGCTCGTTATTTCCGTGGTTTTAATTTCTTTAATATAATTCTTGTAAGCCATCTTCCACACACCATTGAGAGTATACCATCAATAGAGGGGTAACCCTTTAATGGGTTGATCTTAGGATGATGAAAAGTCTTGATTGAATGTCATTTTATGAACTAATTTTTGTTAATTGGTTAACTAATTTAAGACTTCCATTCTTCAGTTATTTCCACTCTTCATCTTCACTGTGTTTAAGGAAGCTAAATACAATTACATAAATGACCATATAACTTGGAGACATCATGAATTTGGTTCTCTAAGAGTGTAGGGGATTAGTAATTGAGTTTAGTTACATCAAACAATAAATTGATGAAGGTAGTGTTATTTTGAATAATGGATTCATCAAGAATTAATTAAACCAAAATTGTCTAAAGATGTAAAATTCATTCAACCCACCCCTAGAATAATCTTAAGATCAAACCATTTTCATTTAATTGAATTCACTTAGGTTTATTAGTGTTATTTAAAACAGTCCAAAATCAAAACCAAGTTGGCCACTTCATAGCCAAAAATCCACCTCATAGGTTGTGTGTCTTAGGTATCTTCTTAGGCCTTAGTGTATTCGACAACCCAATCTAGACTACAAGGACCATTCTACCTTCATCTCTTGGGTAAATTTGAGCGTGAATAAAAAATATTTGTATTTGTCCCTATTTTCCCGAAAATTATAACATAACACTAAAGCGGGATCATTTCACTAAACATCCTTGTATCAATGTGTCGTAATTACAATGATATGAACATGAAGGTTCTCTATGTTTTCCAAGGTCCTTGGACCCTTTGAGTAGTCTGAATATTTTTGGGGCCACATGATAGACCCTAAAAACTTTGTGTCTTTTTTATTTCAATTTCTAAATTTTTCCTAAATAAAATCAGAGTGCATGTCTAGTGAGTTTAAACTCAACTCTGGCCCAGGTTTCCCTTTGTAATTTTTCATCTTGGTGAGAGTTGTGTCTCTTTAATCAATATTTTAATGTTTTAAAAGATATACTAATGCAACTAATATTTTAGGTCAAAAAACTTTTACCATAAGTTATGGGGATAATGAACCAAGTAGGTATTGCAGGCCAAGAATTCTCTAACAATTTTTGAGCATGAGGAAGAGATTTATTTTAAGCCATGATTTGGGAATTTATGGACCAGAATATATGGAATGGGACAAGTATTACAAGAATTATTATAGACCATTTTCAAAAAGATATTTCCATTACGATGTTGTCAGAGCATATAGAGATAATATGATTTTCTCAAAGATATGAAAATTCATTTGATTTACATGCCATATTTGGAGGCGTATTATACACATATGTGTTTGAGGCATACTATGTATAGTCAAAATAAAGTCATTCCTTGGAGTTAGACAATCTTATTACCGATGGTTTTGGGAGGTTTTCGACAATCTTAATTTACCAAAACTATAAAGTGTGGCATGTTAAAGTAATGTGTCTAGGGATGAAGGAAATATTTAGATTGGAATTGGACATAGACGGAGTAAGATAATTTTACTCCAATCATGAGTTTTTCAATGATGGGACTCAGGATGTAATTACCAACATAGATTAGGACCATGTGTGGGAGAGATGGGGTAGAAATTTTTTATGGTGGCTGAGCCTAGAATGAGAGATCCAAGAATCACTATGTATCCCATTGGGGTGAGAATCAAGTCATACATAGTTCGGAGATATAGGTGTGGTAAGGGAACAACATCGATAATGGTGGATATTTAAGGTGAGGGCCACAACAATGTGTATTTTACATCATATGAAATGGATGTGAAACATACATTTTAACACCAAGTGTCAACGACGTTTCCTTTTAGATTAATGGCACATGATAATGATGTTTGGTGTTTCTTTTAAAGTCTTACATATAGAATTATATTTTTCATTTTGATCTGACCAATAATTCATTGAAATTCTCTAGGTGAGAATGGGGGAGGTGTGGCCTTGGGGTTGATGGATACAAATGAGGGGGATGGAATAAGAATTTAAGGAATGACCATGAACCATGTTTGAAAATAATTTACCATTATAATGTCATCAAAGTGTACGAAGACAAGAGTACTTTCAATTGGGGATGAAATTTTCTTTGATTGAAAGATCATATTTGGAGGTGTATTATCTAAAGCCGTATTTTGAGGTGTATTATTCATAGTCAAAACAAAGGTGTCATTTAGAGTTGGAAATTTTTATTACTGATAGCTAGAAGAAATTTATGGGGATCTAAGTCTTTCAAGACACGAAGTGAGATTTTTGAAAAGAACATGCTTGAGTACTGAGGGATCATTTAGGATGTAATTGACTAAGAATGGGTTGAGTGTTCCCTATATAGGTCTCACTCATATGTAATGAAGAATTCATTTGTGATCAAAACTATGATTTTAGATATAGGCATCACTATGTATCCTGTGGTAATAGGAATCAAGCCACACATAGTTCTAAGATAGATTCCCCCCACTGATTGAGTACTTTTGTTGGGAGGAGGAATTTAATCATATTATGGATAGGATAGGATGTATAATATAGGCTTCAATACATACCTCATTGGGGTGAAAATGAATCCATATGTAGTTCTGAGATATAGGTGTGGTAAGGGATCAACAACGTTAATTTTGGTCCTCTCAGGAGAGATCCACAATAATGAAAAATTTAACATCATATGAAAGGGACATAAACCATTAAGTGTAAAATCATGTATCAAGGACATAGGTTACCTAATTTGAATAGGAGGTATAAAGTATTTCATTGCAAAAATGCCTCTTAAATGGAGTACACACAGTTTAAGGTCATGGTGTTTATACTATGAAGTGACCTGACTATGCGAAGAGGAATATTCCTAAGACCATATAAGATACGATCAGTTTAAGAAACAAGGAATGGTGAGGTTTCTATTTTCACATGGGGAAAATTTTAAGAAATCTGATGAAGTTGATGATTAACACCAGCGTGTATTGAGTGGCTTCATCATCTTGGTTCAGAATTTGTGTGAATGAATGACATGGAGTAAAACACTAGTAAGGATAATCATAATCAAGTTAAAAATTTATTGTTAGGAATAATACATAAATTCTAGGTGTCCCTACATATCTTGTGGAAACATGAATCAATTTGGGTAAGGATTTCATGCACTGATCAGATTCATATGTGGGTAATGGGAAAACATTTACAATATTATGATTGGAACAAGATGTAGGATCTGGGTTTCACTATATATTTTTTCAAAGCGAGAATTAATACACACATAGTTCTCAATATCCTATTTATTTAAACATCATGTGGTTAGGATGTGGGTCTCCTGGAATGTTGTGACAACAAGATATGTGGGGATTACACATTAGAGGCTACCCATGCATATGGGAAATCACATCATAAGAAGGGGAATCCCTTGCTCATCACATGAGGCTTCCTAGGCTTATTACCCAAGGAATCATATGATTGGTTCATAGGGAAATACTATATTTTAACATAATATTCTGAATACATTATTATACAGTTTAATGTTTTTGGACTATGATAATATGGGTTAAACCTTCTAGGGTTGTGTGACAAGGACTACTCCATGTAGTTTAACACCATGTGACAATGACGTATGCTATCTTTTAGTTTCGGGTTGTATGACTAGGAATATATGTAGTTAATCACATGAAATTATTCTTAATAAAATTTTCATTTTTAGGGGCATAGTACAGTCATCATCCATAGTGATCAACAAAAATTCTCTATTGGAATAAACCATATTGATAATAAAAGGTCCTTCCCATTTTGGTTCAAGATTCAGAGGTTTTTCCTAAGTATCATTTGTATAACACCCCAAGATTTTATATTATGTATCTTCTTAAATAAATTCAAACCATTTTATCTTACATTTCACATGATACTGAGATTAAACGAACAATGATATACTATTAAATATTAACACGAATGCTGGAATAGTAATGTGACCATTAGGAATATTAAATTGGCCAATATAATAGTAATCTCACCTATGAAAGATAAAATTAAATTTAGGTATCTTGCGAATGAAAATATTATATATTTATATCATTGAATAAGTAAATAATTTTTTTAAAAATGATAAATTAATTATTGGTTTTTTTGTGAAATGAAAATTGTTATTTAAAATTTTACAATTAATATAATGATTTAGAAGAAAATTTGTTTTCATAAAATAATTTATAAATTAATATTTTTTTGTCTTATTATTACAAGATAATTTTATGAGACCTTAATTAATTTTTTATAGTTTCATAAAATCAGTTATAATTTTAAAATCAGTATTTTTCGAATACATAACGATTTTAATTAAAAATTAAATTTATCATATTTAGAAAATTATTTTCATAAAATGGAGTTAATTTTTTAATTTTACAGATCAAAAAAAATTAGGGTGAAGTTTTGGGAATTTTCTAAAATAGTTGAATTTTTGGTTAATAGTGAAATACAGTAATTTATGGTATTAGGTAAATACATGAATTATTGTGTCATGGATGATTTATGGATGATGTAAGAACTATTAGTTCAAACTCACATGAACTCTTTACTGTATTTAGTCACAAAATTCATTAGTATTTATAGTCTTGATCCAAAATAACAAACTAATGAATAAAATAATAAAAAACACCCCACTCTTCTACTAAAAATACCACCCTCACCACCTTTTCTCCTCACACCTTCCAAGACTTGAAGCATGTCCAATTTTTATCCAATAAGTCTCCCAAAACTCTCTCCCATGCTATTTTCTTTCTAGTCTCACCCAAAATATCATTTCAAAGTTCTTTAAGAAGGTTCTCAAGGAGAGTAATTCAAGAGGTAAAATCCCCTTTTGTTCTTTTAATTTTCTTTCAATTTCTTTTCTTTTCTTATCCTTTCACTACCTCATCTATCCAAAAAAGTCATGATAACTCCAGTATCTTATATATAATTGAATTTTATTATTTTAATTGAATATTCATCATCAAAACCTTTTCCCCTCTCTTTTTTAATAAAAATGAAAACATTATCTATGATGTGTCGATTTACTTACATCATTGATGATGTGTTTTCATTTTCCATTACAACCTTCAATGCTAGTCATAAAACCGTTATAATGGTTAAAAAATATTTTAAATTGTATATTTAAACTTATTTAGTGTTTTTTAACTAGTATATATACATAATATTAATTAATAAAACAAAACTAGTGCTTGATGATCAAAAAATACCAAAATAATCTAAATGGTTATCATTAAAATTTTATCTAATGAATCATCCTCATATCAGAAAAATGATATATAAAACCATTTAATTATATATAAGTTCATTAATAACATATAGTTTCAATTCTATAAAACTAATACCATTTTACATAATCTTTTATACATGTATACAAGCGAACTAATCATGAAAACCAAAGAAATGAACACTCATGAATGGTGGAATTGAATATTATAACTCATAAAAAAGGCCATAAATGAACTTAATAAAATTATAAAAAATATAATACATGTTTAATAGGTTCATAACTAAATTTTTAATAAATATAATTTCACTATTCAGTACATTAAGTGAAATTTTAGAAGACTTTCATACATAAGGTAATGGATTCTACCCGAACTTCTATTTTTTCCTTCGAGTTACTCTTTATCCCTCTTTTTCCCTATGTAATTCTTAATTATGCTTATGTACGCCTCCTAAATTAAATGTTTATTTTTCAAAAATATTTAACTAGATCAATTATTCTTTCTTTGATATGGAAATACATGTTTTATAAGGTTTTCTTTTCAATTCCTTCTGATAAGCAAGCCCAATTTAAGGGAATATTACAATTTCGTACCCATTTTCAAGTACACTCCATAATCTATTTTAATCCACCAATATTTTTCTAACTTCACTCTTCTTATAATGAAAAATATATCTTTGTTCATTTCCAGTTTTATGTGAACAATTATTCCACTGCCTGCTTTAAAGTATCTTTTATATTTTCCATTTAATCAAACTAAATAAGCTCTTTTATAAAGTTTCTTAAAAACTCTTATTACATGTTTTCACTTCAGTTGGAAATAATTTATCATAATATATGCCTATTTTACCTTATGAATTTTTAAGTATGATTTAAATCCATTCTTTCATCGAGACAATTATGATATTCCTTTTGACCACTTATTCCTTGTGTGTGGTGTATGTAACTTCCCTTTTATTTATGGTCATCATTCATTGAAAATCTCATTAAATATCCATATTTCTTGTATCATGGATATGATTATTGTACTAGCTGTATAATATTTTTACATACATTATTTTATTTGAATATATTTATTGAATTTAATATATATATTAATAATGCTTTGGACTTGTAGTGACAGGAGGGTACCGATTATAGATAGCCCCTTGATGAATAGACATGTCTCATGAGACAAAAAATTAGTGATAAACCCTTCATGTTTGTTTTCAAGAAGAGTTAGATGGGTTTCCACCCACAAACTTAAATCATATTGACAATATAATGGTTTAAGTGCCAGATACTTGACATCCGATAAATATTCATTATCTTTATTTAGTATTCATTTACTACCTTCTATGAGTTTTTTAGTATGAAAAAAATCTATGGTTGTATTTTCATTCTCAGTTTATTGATGGAATGTGTTTTTCAGTTATTTACCTTACCATACGGATTATTCCTTATTGAGTTTGCTTCAATTATTATTGATTCATGTAACACTTACTGAGCATTTGATCCTACCCTTTTATTTGTTTTCCATTCCTAGGCTATGAAGATGGAATTTTTGAATAAGTTTCATGGAAGCAGTTTATTTTCATTTATTATATCTATGTTTAATTACAAATGTAATCAGGGAACCATGTATGTATCTAGTTCTTCATTACTACCAAACTGATCGATCCTTGGTGATGTGATCTCTTGAATCTATGACATGGTAATAAAATGTCCATCGATTCTAGGCTACTGGGTTTGGGGTTGTTACAGTTGGTATCACAGAAAGTTTAGTAGTAACCTTGGGAACTAGATGTTAAATTAACATAAGTATTATAGTAATTACTCATAGTGATATTTTGGAACAATACTCATGATGATTATGAGCTAACTTAGTGTGTTCCATTATTTAGTGATGGAGCTTAATGAGAGTAAAGTAATCAATACCAATAGACAATGTAGGGATTTCCCCACTGAGCAAGTCAACATAGTTGGTGTTGGATCTGAGCAGATCATGTAAATATTAGGACAACTTACTCAGGTTTTGAAATATAACCATACTAAACCTATGGTAGATCATTTAATGCTACAGAAGCCCCCATATTTTAGTGCGACTACTAATATAGTGGTTGAAAATAAGTGGATCAAGTCACTTGAAAAGATATTTCTAGCATTGGGATGCAATGAAAATGAAAAGGTAGTACTAGAACTATATTAGAGTTACAGCTTACCAATTAATAATACCACCAAGTCTCTCCAAAGTTCCTGATGTGTTACCTATATCATTTTCAAATAAGTACATGCCATTCCCAACACATGTACTCACCTATGAATAAATATAACTAGAACTATATTTGTCTTAATATAAAGAGACTATTGAGATTCTTGATACAACAGAGTAATTATTGAGAAATCAGATGACTCAATTGGTAAAATTTATTTGGAGAAAACATAAAATGAAATAAGAAACATGAGATCCAGAGGATATTATAAAGAAGAACCACCCTCATTTGTTTCGAAGGAAATATTCATGAACAATTTTGAGGAAAATATTTTTGAATGGGGGAAGAATATAACACCCCAAGAATTTATAGTATGTGTCTTCTTAAATAAATTCAAATCATTTAATAGCTTACATTACACATTTAACTGAGCTTAAACAAACAATGATATAATATTAAGCCTTAACATGATCATTGGAATAGTAATGTGACCATTAGGAATTATAAACCGACCAATAGAATAGTAACCTAACCTATGAAATTATGAATAAAACATAGGAATCTTAGGAGTGAAAATATAATATATTTATATCATGGATTAATAAAATAATGTTTTAAAAATGAAAAATTAAGTATTTGTATTTTTGTGAAATGAAAACGTTTATTTATAATTTTTTAATTAATATAATTATTTAAAATAAAATTTATTTTTATAAATAAATTTTTAAATTAGTATTTTTCAATCTTATGATTATAAGATAATTTTATGAGATCTTAATTAATTTTTCAAAGTATTATAAAATATGTTATAATTTTAAAATCCGTATTTTTTTAATAAATGATGATTTTAATTAAAATTAATTTCATATATTTAGAAATTTATTTTCATAAAATGGATTCCTTTTTTAAATTCTATATAGAAAAAACATTTTGGTGAATTTTTGGGATTTTTCTAAAATATTTGAATTTTTTCTAAATAGTGAAATACAATAATTTACAACATTTACTAAATACATGAGTTATTTAGTCCTAGATGATGTATAGATGATGTAAGAACCATTATTTCGAACTAACATGATATAATTATGGTATTTAATCACAATATTCATCAATATTGATAGTATTGAACCAAAATAACAGACTAAATAATAAAAGAACAAAAACACCCCTCTCATCCCCTATAAATACCACCCCTCACCACCTATTCTCCTCACACCTACCTAATCTTGAATAATGTCCAGTTTATACCCAATACATCTTCCAAAACTCTCCCCCACATTTTTTTCTTTCTGGTCTCACGTAGAATACCATTTCAAAGTTCCTTAATAAGGTTCTCAAGGAGAGGAATTCAAGAGGTAAAATCCCATTTTGTTCTTTTAATTTTCTCACAATTTATTTTCTTTTGTTATCCTTTTATTTACAAATCTATAAAAACATGAATGATAACTCTATTATCTTATATATACTGCAATTTTATTTTGTTAATGTAATATTCATTATCAAATCCCTTCTCATATCTCTTTTATTCTAAAAATGAAATCATCGTCCGTGATGTATCGATTTACCGTTATTGTGGACGATGCATATTCATTTTCCATTACTGCCTTCAAGGATGGTCATAAAACCATGGTAATGGTTAAAAAAGATTTTTAAATGTATATTATAACATATTTAGTGTTTTGGAACCAGTATATATATATATATATATAATATCAATTAATAAAACAAAACGAGTGTGCACTGATTAAAAAACACCAAAATAATCTAAACGACTATCATTAACGTTTTATCTAATAAATCATCCTAACATCTATAAAAACATTATATATAAGACCATTTAATCTTATTTATGTACAATACTTATGTATAATTTCAATTTTGTATAACTATAACCATTTTAAATGATCTTTTATACAAGTATACAGGTGAACCAATCATGAAAACCAAGGAAACAAACACTCCTAAATAATGAAATAGAATTTTATAACTCTTAAAAAGGATGTAAATGAACATAATAAAATTATACTAAATAAAATACATGTTAGGAGTTTTTTAATTAAATTATTAATGAATCTAATTTTATTATCCAAGACATTAAGTGCAATTACAGAACACTTTCAGACATAAGGTAAGGGATTCTCCCTGAACTTCCATTTTTTCCTTCAGGATACTCTTTCTATATTTACCACAATATAATTGTTAATTATTCTTATTTAATACTCATAGATTCTTTTTGTATGTTCCAAAACATTTACCTATCTCAATTCATCTTTCTTTGATGTGGAAATACATGTTTTATAAGGTTCTCTTTTCAATTCCTCCCAATAAGTAAGCCTGATTTAAGGGTACTTTCCAATATTTACCCATTTTCATGTACACTCCATAATATATTTTAAGACAAAAATATTTTTATAAAATAAATATTCTTATCATGAAAAGCTATCGTTGTTTATTTTTGGTTTTTTGAAAATAATTATTCCTTTTCCCTCTTTCAGGACTCTTATATTTTTCCTTTAATCTCACTACTAAAGTTTCTTAAAAACTATTTTTATATATTTTGACTTTAGTTAGACATAATTTATCGTGATATATGCATATTTTCCCTTATTAATGTTTAATTATGATTTAAATAAATTATTTCATGAAAACCATTATGATATTCCCTTTGACCACTTATTCCTTGTGTGTGGTGTATGTATACTTCCATTTTATTTATGATCATCAATATTTGAAAAATTCATTAAATATCTCTATTTCTTATATCATGTATATGATTATTGTCTTAGTAGTATTCCATTTTTACATATGGTGTTTTATTTGAATGCAGTTATTGAATTGAATTTATGTGTAAGGAATGCTTTGGACTTTCAGTGACAAGTGGGGCCTAGTTATAGATAGCCCCTCGATGCATCAAAAAGTATCATGAGACAAAACAATCAGTGAAAACCCCTTAATATTTGTTTTCCAAGTAGAATCAAATGGGTTTTTACCCACATAATTAAATTGTCTTGATGGTACAATGGTTCATGTTCCAGATACATGATGTCCACTAAATAATCATTTTCTTCTTTCAGTATTCAGTTATTACTGAATACAGGAAAGGTTCCCTTACATTTATCTCAACTCTTTGAGGTTTTAAGGTAACATGAAAAAGATATCCTTTCTATTCTTGAGATCTACCATGATTCCAAGATGGAGTACTAAAAATTCGAGAAACATTCCCTAGGATGCACCAAAAGAACATTTTAGGGGATTCATTTTTAGGGTATATTTTCCTATTTTGTGGAAAACTATCTCAAGGTTGATAATATGGTAAAAAATTTCCAAGAATTCACCACCAGATCATTGACACAAAACTCGGCCAAATTTCTTAGAAAGGGTTTAGAGATATGGTGCATGGAACACAAGTATGTAGTGATGACACTTTCCAGGCTTAAGGGTATCATTCGATAGGAATATACTCATTAAGGTTCCCTGAAGGTAGTGGATCCTTCATATTTAGGGTCTATATGGATTTGATTATATCTTGAATATCTATCCATGAATTAGAGGGATTGGTATCCAACCATAAAATCAATTAGAAGTTCTATAATTGGAATTGGGAATTCATCCATTGGACAGCGCTAGCTGAGATCTCTAAAATCAATACAAACTTTTAATTTCCCATTTTTTTTATTAGGAATATATTTCTGATCCATTTCAGGCACTAAAATTCTTTAATGAGGAGTATTTGATGATCTTATAAACTTTGGATTCAACTTTGGTATAATAGGTTAGATGTGTTCTTCTGGTTAATTTCTTCTAACTATGATGATCATTTGGAAGACCCAAGTGGTTGATGACCACATTAGGACCGAGGTCTAGAGTTTCAATGTAATTATATAAGAATAAATCTTGATTATACTCTAAGAAAAGTATATATACCTATTTTTCTTCAATGAGAATAGTTATATTGATCAACACAGGTCACAGATCTTCTTATGTGTCGAGATTTACTTATCAGAGTTTATTGATAGTGGTAGAGACACCCTCCTCAAATAATAGAGGATCATATTTTAGGCCATCTTCCACTTCCAATTCCTCTTCATCTTTTAATTTTTTATTTTCCATGTTGGGATATTTGAGTGATGAATGTGAATTTTTAGAATTAGCGGAAATATTGATATTCTATGATTTAGAGGTAAAAATATCTCAATTTTTTAGTGGTGATGTGATAATTCCTTCAGATTCATCTAATGACATTGAGATCTGTGGAGTTCCTTAGAGTAAGATGAGGACATTTTCGACTAAATTATCACTACTTATAGGTGGATTAGGGACCTCTTTAGTACGATGGGGTTTAACTGTCATTATAGATATCACGAGGTTTGGAAAATACATGCTCAATTCTAAACTAAAATATTCAATCCGGTTGATAGATAACACATATTTTTCATTTATATCCTTTAATGGGTTGTATGAGTTCATTTATAGACCATTTAGGGTTGTAACCCATGCAACAACATCAATCATGTGTTTCTTCCATTATCTCTAATAAAATCTTACATCAATGTATTGTGCCTAATAAGATTCAAAAAAAGATTTATCACTATATAATGTCCCACTTTTCCCACTAACGTGGTACTTTAGACATTGGTGATATAATAATGGGATTATTGCATGTTGGTGCATCCAAGGCCTTACAAGAAAGACATTGAATGTTTTATCTTATTGGATGAACAAGAATTCATAATTTTACACTAGGCCCTCAAATTGAGATTTGAGCTTGATCTAGACAAGGGGATTTTATTCACTCTTTTCGTATCACTGGAGTTTCATGAGAGAACGAGATAGGTCAAATTCACTATAACCCAATCGATGAAGCATTAATATTAGAAGAATATTTACTCATGGACCATTATTAATGAAAGATCATATTATGCCTATGTCATCTAGTCTTTGTAACACATACAAGGGCCTAATGTGTCCCTGTATCGCAACATCCTTATAATATTCTATAAAAGAGATAAAAACATGAAATTATATAGGTTCAATCGCAAACTGATATACCTCAGTTGAAGTGAACTCATCTTTAGACTCTTGAGGGATTAATAAAAACTCTATAAGTTCTCCTTAGAGATCCTTTGATAGGTTAAGAGCATGCAGAATTGAAAGCTTCTCTAGAACTGTAGCCAACTCTTTTAATATGTCATACATCTGACTCAAATGATTTCATCATCCTATAGGGATATATTCCCTAGTAAAAAATTTATAGGTTCAAGAATCTGGGGGTAGGAGAGTTGGGTGGTTGAGTAGATATTTTGACCAATTTTTATAATATTAGATTATTCCAACTTGGCCTACCTGCCATCCTTAGATGAAAATGCTACGTTTTCCATTCCAGTCAATATTCCATAATAATCATGCCTATAATTTTTTAGTAAATGTAGGTTTGTTTCCATATTCTTTTTATACTCGGTGAATGAATTTTACATAGGCATCACCAATGTAAATTACTCTAGAGGGAATGTGGCCAGAATATAATCCTTTTCCACAACTATGTCTTCCCATGCCTCTTTAGCCTATACAACCTCTACCTGTGGTTCCCTTATTTGGCATAGGGAACTAGAGTTTCTAAGATTTATTATCAAAGGATATTGGATCCATTAAATGAATTACATTAATGGAACTAAAGATAAAATATTCATTTGATGGGGATTCCATCTAGAAGGATAATTCACATGGTATCGCTTGGTGGGATGATGCCCATTGTATTACTAGAGGCATGAAATCAGAAAGGGTTGAAACATATTTTGGTCTCATTGCATGGTTGTATTTCTAAGATTTTTTATTCTTTTGGCTATACTAATTTTTGGAAGATTGAATTTTGGAAGACTACAGTGTTACAAAAACAATTTGAACCATAATAGGAGAGAATAGGGAGATAATTTATTGGTTTAAATATTTTATGAGGATATCTTGAGTTTGAATGATTGTCTTTTTGGTTATCCAATCATGGAAATTTTTTACACCCTCACATGTATCTTCCTTCCATTTTCATTTTTCTTCTAGAGTGGTTGTGGAAACACATTCTACTTAAACTAGTGGTTTACCCAACTTTACTTGCCTATATTCAACCATATTTTGTAGGATGTATTAAAAAAAACCTTGGATAGTGTGACCCAATGTTTGATGATAAGAGAAATAATTTACGTAGTCATCAAGGCCAACTTGATCAATATTTCTAGGCTTTGAAAACCTTAATAAATTGTTTTCCATGGATTCTATAAATTATCTTAGAACTTTCTCATATCATAAGGAAAAATATTATTCTTATGGATCTCAAATTGGGAATGTTTAGGTTCACTATTCCCATCATAATGGGGTTATTATTTCTAATTTAACTATTGAGGAGGTGGTGCCATGTGAGAAGGTATAGGCTTTGGAGTTGGAGTTAGTGTAGAGGCTAATTTTAAGCTGACTATTGTGGTTTTAACCCTACATGTTTTCCTCAATTGGGTTTCTAGTACTGAATCACTACTAGAAAAGAAGGTTATACCAACAGTTTTAAACCGTTGGTATAGGCTAGAAAACCGTTGGTATAACCTATACCAACGATTTTCCAAACCATTGGTTAGTAAGCCATGAGGAAAGCCTTATATCAACAGTTTGATCTAAACTGTTGGTATGTTGTTCTATTAAATTTCTCCTAATGTATACCAATGGTTTATGACCATTGGTAATGCATTTGAGAATTGTTATACCAATGATTGAAAACTGTTGGTAATGTGATTTTCCAGACACATATACCAACGGTTTAGAACCGTTGGTATTTTGTTTTTCTAGAATTCCAGAAAACATATACCAACGGTTCTAAACTGTTGGTATATGTGTTTTTTCATAATTCCAGAATACCTATACCAATGGTTCTAAACCACTGGTATAGTGTTTTCCTAGAATTCATGCACACTTATACCAACGGTTTAGAACCATTGGTATTGAGTTTTTCCAAAACTGCTGCATTCTAGCCCCCTGCAGTAGCCCCTCCACTATACACCTACACCTGCATAA
This sequence comes from Viscum album, assembly GCA_963277665.1. Lineage (NCBI taxonomy): Eukaryota > Viridiplantae > Streptophyta > Magnoliopsida > Santalales > Viscaceae > Viscum > Viscum album. Next base: position 792,414,997 of record OY728165.1, on the reverse strand, counting down.
AAAATATCACAAAAACCACATACAAACTTAAAATAGTATAAAAAACACATAAAATAGCACAAAAAAAACACATAAAACCATCAAATTCTTCCAACCATGTCATGTACTACAATTCCCTATTTCAATCTCCATATGACAACAATCATCTGATAGTAATTAACCTCACCCCTGCACAACCCCCAAACCAGCACAGCCTCCCCACCTCCCCATCAAATTCTAATAGGTAGAATAGTATGAGAAATACCTATTAGAGTTGAATAAGACTTTGAAATTGGCTCATATCCCATTTTTTTCTGATCCTAGATTTGGATAAATAATGATTTGTGATGAATTTTTCATTGAACTTGTATTGTTTATAATATATGGTGAAAAGGTATTTTCTTAGGAGTCTCTTCACTTATGACCCCATGATTGAAACTACCCAACTCATGAAAAAGAGTTTGCAACTATCGCTGATGAGTGTAAATTTCAGTTGTATTCACTTAAAATGATGTCCTTTTAAAAAAAGAGAGACTTTGAGAGGTGCCATCCACACCATGCCTCATATTGAGTCGGGGTTGACTTGTACACATCACATATGACCCATGGATAATTTTCTTAAAGATTCAACAGAATCCGAATGCGTTTGGTCGGTTTTCCGTATGCAGGTTGTTGTTTTCACTTAAAATCTTGTCCATTTAAAATAAAAGTGAGACACTTCAAGTGGTACCGACCACACCGTGCCTTATATTGAGGAGGGGTTGACTCGTACACGTCACAAATGACCCATGGAAACTTGTCCTAAAGTATCAACAGAATCCGAATGCGTTTGGTCCGTTTTCCGTATGTCAGTTATTGTTTCGACTTAAACTGTTGTCCATTTCAAAGAAAAGTGAGACACTTTGAGTGATGCTCACCACACTGCGCCTTGTATTGAGGCAGAGTTGACTCGTACACGTCACAAATGACCCATGGATCGTTTTCCTAAAGTATCAATACTATCCGAATTCATTTGGCCGGTTTTCCATATGTCGTTTATTTTACTTAAAAGCACATCCATTTTAAACAAAAGAAAGACACTTTGAGAACCAAATGCATCTGCAATGAAGACACCCTCCCTAAAGGTCTGTTTGAAGAGGATATCATGAATGATCAATATTATTCACCTTATAACAATATTACTTTCCAACCAAGGAGAATTTTTTATAACGTGTTTAAAACTCACAAGTTGGCCCAAATGAGATTCCACTTCAGCAATAACCATTATGTGATGACTTCATATCATAAATCCCAGCAGAAGAGACCTGTCCTTTTCTTTAAGAGAAAACCCATCACAAAAGACACATTGGATACCATCATCAATGAAACATGCAGCACCTCTCCCTCCCACCTCAGAACCCCTCCCCCCCTGTGTAGCCCCTTCCCCCAACAGCCCATCCCCTACCCCTCTCCTCCCCTCCCCCCTGCCCAAACTTTTCCCCTAGTATCCCCCTCCCTCCTGCCATCACCCAGCCCCTCCCCAACCCTCCCCTCCCCTCCCCTGCCCTTCCCTACCCTCCCCTCCAACCTTCCCAACCCCTTCCCCTCCCCTCCCCCCCATTCCCCTCCCCCTACCCCTCCCCTCCTGCCCACCCTTTTCACCCAGTAGCCCCCTCCCCTCCCCTCCCCTCCCCTTCCCCCTCCTACCCACCCTTTTCATCCAAGAGACCCCTCCCCTCCCCTCCCCCATCCCCTTCCCTCCCCTCCCCTCCCCTCCCCTCCCCCTTGCCCACCCTTTTCCTCCAGCAGCCCCCTGCCCCTCCCCTCCCCCCGCTGCCCACCCTTTTCCACCAGTAGCCCCCTCCCCTTGCCCAACCTTTTCCCCCAGTAGCCCCCTCCCTCCTGCCATCACCTAGCACCTCCCCTCCCCTCCCCCCTTCACACCCTTTTCTTCCAGCAGCCCCCTGCCCCTCCCCTCCTACCCACCCTTTTCACCCAACATCCCCCTCCCCTCCCCCCTGCCCAACCTCTTCCCCCAGAAGATCCACCATTACTAAAACAAAAATCATCCCCTGAATAGAATGGAAATTCAAAAATAGCATGATTAACTTCAAAATCACATTTATTTTCATGTGATTATTCCACGCATGTTACTATTAGGCATAAAACTATCAGCCATAAATGACATAAAATGCAGTTCTATGGGAAAATTACATAAACATGAAATACATGGCTAACTAAGACATCTAAGTAATACAAAAATAGAGAAATGGGTATCACAGTACCATGGAATACTAAAGGTCTAGGTAGTATACTAATCATACAATAAGAATCAAGTGAGAAAAAGTGATCTGATAACAACGTCCCTATGAAGCAGAGGAAAACCCCAGAGTGGAAAACTAGGTTCAAAAATATAGAGTTATACAGAATTCAAAAATGTAATGGATCAATCTGCCCCTGATCACCATCACCATCATCGTTGTCATCATCGGTCTCATCCTCACCGCCATCTCTAGCCTCGTCGTCATCCTCGTCATCATCCCCATGCTCATCATCGGCCCCCTCCTCGTCCTCGGCCCCATCCTCGCCCTCAGCCCCATCCTTGCCCTCTTCCTCATCCTCATCCTCGCCCTTATCCTCTTAAGCATCCTCGTCATCACAAGGAATGTCATCATCTCTACCGCCACAAGATATGCCACCTGGTGCATTGGATAATGCTCCCATCGACGACATAAATGTCTGACAAGCCTCGCTAGCCTCTGGTGGAAGTGATGAAGATAAAGATTTCATCAGTTCATAAATTCTTTGTCCCTTGTTTGAACTTGTACTTATAACTCTGTGACCCTTTTATCATACTGTCTTGCATGCTCCTTGACCTGTTCCAACTCGTTGGTACTAGAATGGATACCTGGAGAGGATCAATACCTTGTTGGTACTATATTCTTACCAGGTCGGCAGCGTACTCGACCAGAGTGCTCCTCTCCCAAAACATGATATAAATGATTGTGTGGCCGAAAATTGTCATGCTCCTGGGCATCAAGAGCCTCTAAAGCAGCATGTTAAAAATATTAATAGATTAATAAATTTCAAAATAGATATTAAGCTTTGAAATAAACAAATAAAAACTTACAATATTTTCTTGGGTTGATTCATTTACCGCAGTTCCATCTTTTTTTCTTCTACTCGAGCAAAACAATTGTGCTCAAGGGATACGTCCTTCAATATTCAACTTGTTCTTCTGTAATGACATTGAAACAATATAAAGTGAATGTATAATCATATATTCAATATTCAATAAATCACATAATTTTAGTAGGAAACAATAAAAAGGGAAATTCCTAAAAAAATTATAAACGACTATATCATACCAGCTACCTCTCATGATCTGACATAGTTGTGCGCCCCAAAGTGTGGAGGTATTGCTTTGTATCAATGTTTTTTTTTGTTTTTATCAGAAGATTCATAAATAATGTTTAATAATAAATAACATTATATTAATGAAAAATATGAAATTTCTCATTTAAATACCTTATATGAGATTAATACCTTAAATTTGGCAGTCACCCAATGGGTAATCATTTGAAGACATTTCTCTATCTTGAAATAATCCACGATAGGTAATGTCTCTAACTCCATACCCACTCTATCACACCAGTCAATATACATTTCATTCTTATAAGCTCTCCAAAGCTCTCCTAACTCTTTTGAACGTGCTGGTCATGCACCTTCGCCATCAGGGAAATTAAACCGAAGCTGAAACCCAATAGATTAGTTCATATAAATACAAAAAAAATACTACATTAAATCCAATAGAGTTTTACCTATATTTGTGCCCACACATTATCTTTGACTTCGTGTGGTAGATGTCTCCAAGAGAGAGGTCTAACCGGAATTATATCTGAGTATTTTGCTAGTGTAACCAAAAAACCCTGACATTCCTGCCCAGATTTCTCAATCATTTGTCCATCAACATTGTATTCAACCATCAACTGTGTTTGGAAGTTCCATACCACACACAAGTGAGTATGCCCCCTCCCCCGCCTCCTATCTATAGATGAATCTGTTATTAAAGAAAAATAATATCAGTACAAATTATAATAAAATAAATTTTGGTATAAAAATTTGATAGAGTTATATAAATATACCTCTGGTAATCAGAACAATGGGCATCACTGGATGTGAAGAAGCTGAAGGAATATCCTGTACAGGTGGAGTGTCCCTCAGTGTACGCTCCTCATCCACATACTGTGTCGCAGCAAGAGTCGAAGAAGGTGGAATATAATAGCTCAGATATAATGAACCAGAAGCAAAAGATGATGGCATAAACGTCTGACCAAATGGTAGTGTAAACATAGGAGGTCTAAATATCCCGTGTGTCCCTGAAGACACGCCATGATCAAAATGGGGCAAAGACGATACATCTGTGGAAGTGGATTGTCTAACTCTCGCCCCACGAGCCCTCGTACCACCGGCCTCAGAACTGGGGCCACTAGATGACCATCCATCTCTGACACCACCCCCCCTCCTACCACCAGCCTCTCTACTGGGAGAAATATCAGGCTCCTCTTCAGATATCTCTCGTCTAGGGGGTCGATCCTGAAAAAAAAGTTTAACAAAAAAGTAAACACATGATATTATAATTTATTGAAATACTTATATTTGAAATAAAATACTCACAATAGGGATTAGTGGAGGAACACCCATCTGTACCATGCGACGATTATTATCTGTCATCTTTTTCCGTCGCCTCTCTTCAATGGGTGTCATTTCCTACAATGAAAACAAATATGAAAGTAATTAGAAACAAATAACTAATGTGTAACAAAAAAAAATATAGAAAAACCATTCTGATAAAAAAACATAATGTAAAAGAACATTTATGGTGGTTTGAAGGTAAGTACTATGATACACACTCTGAATGATGTAGGTGAAACATGTGAGTGAGAACACAACTGTATCATTCTATATATTTCCCACCACAACTTAGGATTCACAATCAACTCTAACAATTGATCTATTGGTGTCATCATAAGTAATAAATG